>CM036758.1:15998495-16598495 GCA_020796225.1 Arion vulgaris
AGAAGAAAGATACGATAACATGATTATTCAATTCATCATCTTAGTCAGCTTGTAACATTCATCTATCTAGCTCACCTTGTTTCGTCTAATGCCTCAATATGTAGTCTTTCCTCCCTAGCTGATGTTTATCTCCCTTGCTGCTATCTCCAAAGCAAGAGAACTCAATTATTTCGTAGACAACATCATTGCTACTGGACCGGTAGTTTACTTTCACATCTTAAACCAGACAACACTGAACAGTCCGGCAATCATTACTATTCCTGCGCCAGTTGATGTCAAGGGAGGTCATTTAGTGGTTCTAACAGTCAGACGGGACAACTCCTGCATACCCTGCTCTAGTGGTTACAGATCTGGAAAGATGGCAGCAACAATAAGTACCTGGCATTTTGTTGGGTAAATACAAAAACATCCTGCATTCTTTGTATATCTGTTCCTTCTGTCCTTTTATCTGTTTGAAATGTTTATATATCTCATCTCGCCCTAGTGGTTACCGGGGTCCAAATTTGGGACGTAAAGAATGGAACCACTGTTACCTGCCACGCATGTCGTAAGAGGCGACTAAGGAGGTTTGGTTGAAATCGGATGCATGTGTCCGCTAGGAATGCTAACCCGAAACAAATGCTTGCAGAAAACGGATGCACCAGGCCGTAAGGCGCATAACATGGTGCAACGACCCTCACAATGCGGAATGGGATAACAGATTCTACGGTCGCCAATCTGCCTCTGAGATTTAGCCACGCGGTAAGAATGTCAGACCCATCATCACGAGGGTGACCAAAACTTACTGCAGGAAGAGGTCGGCACATACGGGGAAGCAGAAATCATAGGAATTATATCCTACAGAACTGCCCCAGTATGCAGACTTGAGAAGAAAGAGGTGGCCCACTTACACTAGTGTCCAAGACAAACTGTATGGCGTGGCTGATAATCTGAAACAGACAGCTGCCTTTATTAGAGAATCCGAAATCCCATTCTAGTGAGAACGCAGAAGAAGAAGAATATCTCATCTGTTGTCTCTTGTACAACCTTCATTGCTTATTTACTCTCACAGAATTCCGCACAGTTTACTTTCCAGTGTTGTTTAAATCGGCTAGTGGGGATCGTGAGAGAGAGAGAGAGAGAGAGAGAGAGAGAGACAATCGGCTAGTAATTTTGCCACAATGCCTTATGGATAAGATCAAAGTGCAATGGCGACTTGATCACGGCCAATGGATGGAAACCTTGAAAATAAACGCAAAATGGCATAATAAAACCCACTTAAAACTAAACTCCGGGCTATCTCATTCGAAAGATTGCTGGCGCTCCAAGTTGACACTTTCAATCGTACTGGATCCACTCGTTGTGGCACTTCCGATGAGGGTCCAAATATGGTATTCAGGTCAGTCTTGAGGTATATGCTGACAAATCTGGGTCGTCTATCTACATCTACATATGAATGAGTTGTCAGTTTTATATCACCAGTATGTTGCCGTGTGTCGCAAGGGGAGCAAAGAATAGTAACACTGCGGCCTACACGACATTTCGTAAGAGACGATTGAGGTAGGAGCCTAGGAAAGCTACCCTAGTAAATAAAAAGTGTTGCATAAATCGGATGTGCTGGCCTACTTGTAGGCATATAACTGGCACAACGTACAATCGCTCTTAGACTCAGATCACATACAAATCACAAAGAGTGGTTAACAAGTGATCGAAATGAAGCGTTCCAAGAAGAAGAAGAATCTTGTATAAAAACGACTGCGGAGTCGATTGTGCGGAGGTAACATCAAGATGTGTGAACCATCAAGATGTGTGAACCATCAAGATGTGTGAACCATCAAGATGTGTGAACTATCAAGATGTGTGAACCATGAAGATGTGTGAACCATCAAGATATTTGAACCATCAAGATGTGTGAACCATCAAGATGTGTGAACCATCTTGACAAGGAATATAATTAGCCTGAAAGCAACTACAGCCAACCTTCCATGTAGGAACTGCACAAGTGATGACATAACAGTGATAAAGTAACGAATACATTTTCCTAAATGAAATTCGGTAATTTCAAATCCAGTCAATAATAGGTATTCGAGTAGCAAGTTGTTAAAATTCGCCTGATGTCCATTACTTGACTCTGCATCACGGACATAATTCATGTTTTATTTCTTTTTTATTTATAACTTGATTTTGATCAATTTAAAACTTCATATTTTGTAAATTTATTGCTTGACAATGTAAAACTTACTTTACATTTTATTTATCTATTTCTGAACTTTACAAAACGTATATACTTCAAGTTTTGTTTATCTATTTCTGAACTTTACAAAACGTATATACTTCAAGTTTTGTTTATCTGTTGCTGAACTTTACAAAACGTATATACTTCAAGTTTTGTTTATCTACTGCTGTACTTTGCATAAATCTTCTTCATGTTTTGTTAATTTTTCAGTGTCTGCATTTTACTCTATATTTTAACACTAAACTCTTTGATTAGTCCTTGCTTTAGTCTAAGAACTAAGAGATGCTATTGTTCTTCTGTGCAGGAAAGTTGCTTTGATCACCAAAGCCAAATGTAAGTATAAGGCTTGCAAGTCCATGGAGCAACTTTTACAAGCTGTTGGGGCAGAGCAGATCTAGACACACTAGACACACTAGACAAGTTCTTTTCAACCTTCTCTTCCTTGGCAACACAACTGGAAAATTAATTTTGGAAGAAACGTCCTATAGAGATGGTGATCTACAGACTATCTTGAGAGAATTGATCATCTACAGATTATCTTGAGAGAATTGATCATCTACAGATTATCTTGAGAGAATTGATCATCTACAGATTATCTTGAGAGAATTGATCATCTACAGATTATCTTGAGAGAATTGATCATCTACAGATTATCTAGAGAGAATTGATCATCTACAGATTATCTTGAGAGAATTGATCATCTACAGATTATCTTGAGGGGAGTAAAGAGTGCTCTCGATCATCTCAGAAAGATGATGAACCACAAACCTCCTTAACTGAGGACGACACATAGCAGAATATTTTAGTAGAAAGTGATTGTCTTTAGAGAAATATTAGAGACGTTAGAGACAAGAGAGAATTTAGAAGTGATTACCTTCTTCTTCTTCTACGTTCTCACTAGATTAGGATTTCGAATTATCTAATAAAGGCAGCCGTCTGCCTCAGATTATCAGCCCCGCCATATAGTTTGTCTTGGACGCTAGTGTAAGTGGGCCACCTCTTTCGTCTCAAGTCTGCGTACTGGTGACAGTTCTGTAGGATATAATTCCTATGATTTCTGCTTCCCGTTTGTACCGACCTCTTCCCGCAGTAAGTTTTGGCCACCCTCGTGATGGTAGGTCTGACATTCTTACTGCATGGCTAAATCTCAAGGCAGATTGGCGACCGTAGAATCCGTTTTCCCATTCCTCATTGTGAGAGGTCGTTGCACCATGTTACGCGCCTTACGGCCTGGTGCATCCGTTTTCTGCAAGCATTTGTTTCGGGTTAGCATTTCCTAGCGGACACGTGCATCCGATTTCAGCCAAACCTCCTTAGTCGCCTCTTACGACATGCGTGCAGGTAACAGTGGTTCTATTCTTTACACCATAAATTTGGGCACCGGTAAGATGTGATAAACAATTCTGATCATAACATTCTAATGTTGTGCTGACATTGATATTCTTATTCTGGCATATATATATGTATCTACATTTATATTCTGCTATATATATATGTATCTACATTTATATTCTGCTATATATATATGTATCTACATTTATATTCTGGCATATATATATGTATCTACATTTATATTCTGCTATATATATATGTATCTACATTTATATTCTGCTATATATATATGTATCTACATTTATATTCTGGCATATATATATGTATCTACATTTGTATTCTGGCATATATATGTATCTACATTTATATTCTGCTATATATATGTATCTACATTTATATTCTGGCATATATATGTATCTACATTTATATTCTGCTATATATATGTATCTACATTTATATTCTGGCATATATATGTATCTACATTTATATTCTGGCATATATATATGTATCTACATTTATATTCTGGCATATATATATGTATCTACATTTATATTCTGGCATATATATGTATCTACATTTATATTCTGGCATATATATATGTATCTACATTTATATTCTGGCATATATATATGTATCTACATTTATATTCTGGCATATATATGTATCTACATTTATATTCTGCTATATATATGTATCTACGTTTATATTCTGGCATATATATGTATCTACATTTATATTCTGGCATATATATGTATCTACATTTATATTCTGCTATATATATGTATCACATTTATAAAAATAAAAACTAATGTAAAATTATTTTTGTTTTTTTTTTTAAATAGAGAATTTTTCCGGGGGGTTTAAATGAAGAAACTATGAAGACACAAGTAACGACACATGAAACAAAACAAGAAAAAAAAAAGAAGACTTCAAGAAAAAAAATATTCCTGTGGCAACAAATGGATGAAAATCGACCAAAAAAATTTTAAAAAACAAAAAGAAGTTTGAAACAAAAGGGCAAGAAAGTTCTTAGAAACCCTGACAGGGGAGAAAAACAAAGATATCCTACAAGACCGATTATCAAAAATTGTTTAAATAATATCATGTTCCAAAAAAAAAGACCGTTAAAAGTCAAAATGGTTTGGGGAGAACGATAATGGAAGGCATGGTTCCTGGATCCCGAGGCAGGGGACGATCAAGACGAATGTGGCAGCAGGACATGAAAGAAACCTTGAACATAACACTGGAAGAGACGGAGAACCTGCTAGAGACAAAGTTAGTTGTTCAGGTGTCTGTGATAACAGCGACGTTCCGTAAGGGACATGCTACTATAGGGTGTTCAACATAAAAGGGCCCAATTTACAGGATTTTATTAGTCAATGGGCTACTTTTATCTTGAACACCCTGTACTACGACTATACTTTTACCTGTGTTCTTCTACCTGGAAATACCTGTTTTACTTACAAACATCACATAATATTCATAAGTCAGGTGTCAAGCTTGGTGACTAGTTGACTATATCTTTAAACAATATATGAGTAACTCAATAGTTAACTAGACTAGATTTAACTCAATAGTTAACTAGACTAGATTTAAACAATACATAAGTGACGCAATAATTGACTAGACTAAATTTAAACAATATGTGAGTGACTCAGTAGTCTAGACTTAGCATTAACAACTTAACCTTAGGGACACCCACAGGTAACTCCTCCTCACCTGGCATGTTTATGTCCGATGTCTTCAGTAAATAACAACCAAAATAATTAATCTCCGCCCACGTCACCCACCCGCACAGTTACCCAAACACTCTGCTATCTAACTGCTTATAAATCTGAAATCAAATAGAGCCCATAGAACATATCAGAAAATACCTTCATATTTTCCCTGTCCTTCTCATATGTAAATATTGTTCTCTTATTGACATAGAAACACAGGGTACCTCCTGCTGCTATCTATGACGTCTTGCGTACATTAATAAATATTAAAGTAAAAATTCAACAAAAGTCTTCAAATAAATTGATCATTCATAAACATGAAGTATTATTCATTCATATTACGTGCATCAAACGTACAATATGCTATGTCATTCAACGGCATAGAAAATATACGAAGGTCATGTCAGAAACGACCAGATTCATGTAGTATGTTCCAAAGAATGACTCGTATGGGTTTCCTTGTGCACTTTATTCATTCAATTTTAAAAATAGAAAAGAAAAAAGTCAGTGACGGGTGTTTAGTAGTTACCGCATTCAGGATAAAATAAACTGTCCTGAACTTTGGAACTTGGAATGTTTTCTGACGTCATTTTCAAGGACTGAAATATCACTTATTTGTTGGTGTTGGTAACTAGGTTGACAAGACGTCATCAGAAGCGTTTCGGTACAGATGACACACAAACAAACAACACGCCTGAGTGGTTACCAGGGCCTAAATTTGGGTGTAAAATAGAAACACTGTTTCCTGCCACACATGTAAGACGCGGCTAAGGTGGTTTGGCTGAAATTGGATGCATGTGTCCTAAACGTGTAGAAGTTTATGCATTTAGGAGCCTACCAAACCAATGTACAACGTATACACGTTCTTGACAAAGATTAAACATATAACAAAGAGTGTTTAAAATTGGTCGTAAAGAACGAATCAAAGATGAAGAAGAAGATAAACAACCACACGTACATGCACAGAATGTCGGAAATATGAATGAAAAAATATGTCATAATGATCGACGTCTTCATTATCATCTTCATCATCGCTACTCTAAGATCAGATCATGACCATCTCCACATTCAAGCTCAGCTGTAATATATCTCCACATGTTATGTCCGTCTGTTGGCTTGATAAAATCAGGAAGGATATTTTTTCCCGATCCAGAAGCATTGAGCTTTTTTTCAGCTCTTCGACTCGGTGCCATGGACATCGTAACCTTCGGTTCGGTGCCACGAACACCGCAAATCTGGGAATCTGGCTTTTTCTACCATCCCGCGGAATTGAACCCGCACACACAGAGGATAGTCACCCGTAGTCCAACGCGCTACGAACACGCTGGGCAGACGGGCCCACTTCAAGTTTGATTGTCCAAGGTCTCCCAACTTTTTCTCTACCTTAGCGTGTTCTAGCATTCTGACTGACTGTTCTTTATCCATCAGTTATTAGTTATAAGAAAACTATCATCATAGCACTCCGGACATGTTTAGAGGTTCTCCAATCCATGGCACAACAAATCCAACAGCGACCAACGGTCCAACACGACAATTCTAAAACAAATATGTCTTTACTGCCCGTATTACCGCATTATAGGCAGTGTAGGAGAGTTATAGGCAGTGTAGGAGAGTTATAGGCAGTGTTGGAGAGTTATAGGCAGTGTAGGGAGTTATGAGACAGTGTAGGGGTTATAGACAGTGTGGAGAGTATAGACAGTGTAGGGAGTTATAGACAGTGTAGGAGGTTATAGACAGTGTAGGGTTATAGACAGTGTAGGAGAGTTATAGGCAGTGTGGGAGAGTTATAGGCAGTGTGGGAGAGTTAAGGCAGTGTAGGAGGTTATAGGCAGTGTGGAGAGTTATAGACAGTGTGGGAGAGTTAGGCAGTGTAGGAGAGCTATAGGCGGTGTAGGAGAGTTAGAGGCAGTGTAGGAGAGTTAAGGCAGTGTAGGAGAGTTATAGGCGTGTAGGAGAGAGTTATGCAGGTAGGAGAGTTATAGGCAGTGTAGGAGAGTTATGACAGTGTAGGAGAGTTATAGGCAGTGTAGGAGAGTTCATAGGCAGTGTAGGAGAGTTATAGACAGTGTAGGAGAGTTATAGACAGTGTAGGGGAGTTATAGACAGTGTAGGAGAGTTATAGACAGTGTAGGAGTTATCAGACAGTGTAGGAGAGTTATAGACAGTGTAGGAGAGGAGAGACATGGGCTTGTGGAATTTAATGGTCGCACGGCTAGTACAGTCGCTGCGAAATTGTTCAGGTTAGGATGTTTTCTGTATGCCCGACAGAGAAAAACACCTTGACCTTACCGAGATTGAACCCAGATCTCCCACATGGAAGCTGTGCTCTAATCTATTCGGTTTATTCAAAGTTAATTAATAAATATTTTTGCTAATTTTGTATGTCTTCTTTCGTACTGTATCAATATCGACACCCATCTTTCTCAGTCTGGTCATGACTGGGATTAACATTATGAATTGCCGACAAAAATATTTAGAAAAGAAATTCGTTGGCTCAGCATCTTTGGTAAATGAAATTCAGTCGATAGTTACTTTACACCTACAATTACTTTACACCTACAATTACTTTACACCTACAATTACTTTACACCTACAATTACTTTACACCTACAATTACTTTACACCTACAATTACTTTACACCTACAATTACTTTACAACTACAATTACTTTACACCTACAATTACTTTACACCTACAATTACTTTACACCTACAATTACTTTACACCTACAATTACTTTACACCTACAATTACTTTACACCTACAATTACTTTACGTATAGAACCACTTTACGTTTACAACTACATTACGTCTACAATCACTTTACATCTAAAAACCACTTTAGATCTACACAAGTTGAAGATCTGATGAGTGAAAAAGTGACTCGATACCTGATGATTCTCTTCCACTTCTATTGAACATCTGGAGTCTAGTCTAGCGGACAGTAGAACTCGGTATTGAACATCTGGAGTCTAGTCTAGTGACAGTAGAGACACTGTATTGAACATCTGAGTCTAGTCTAGTGGACAGAGAACTTTGATTGAACATCTGGAGTCTAGCTCTAGCGGACAGTAGAACACGGTATTGAACATCTGAGTCTAGTCTAGCGGACAGTAGAACTCGTATTGAACATCTGAGTCTAGTCTAGCGGACAGTAGAACTCGGTATTGAACATCTGGAGTCTAGTCTAGTGGACAGTAGAACTCGGTATTGAACATCTGGAGTCTAGTCTAGCGGACAGTAGAACACGGTATTGAACATCTGGAGTCTAGTCTAGCGGACGTAGAACTGGTATTGAACATCTGAGTCTAGCCTCAGCGTACAGTAGAACAGATTGAACATCTGAGTCTAGCCTAGCGTACAGTAGAACCTGTGGCCAACGTACTACTGGCCGAAGCGCTATTATTCAAGATGGAGGGTGAGGCGGATTATTCAAACGTGTTTAGTAAACATATGGACATTTTAGTAAACATACGAACTCAAACAGACTTCTTTAGTAAACATAACAACAAAATAACGATGCCTAGTAAGTGCTAATTAGAAATGTAGATCAAATTACGATTGTAATTATATATGTATAATATAAGTTAATTTACCAAGTACCTTCTTCAGTAAACCTAACTGTTGTCAGTTTAAACATAACAATAAAATAACGATGCCTAGCTAGTAAGTAATGTGTACCAAAATGTAGATCAAATTACGATTATAATTATATGTGATAATTTAAAATTACCTTCTTAATAAACATAACAACAAAATAACGCTGCCTAGAAAGTGTTGAGTACCGAAATGTAGACAAGGAACATGTTCTATTGTATAATTATTGAAAGCACCAGCTATAGGACTCAGTATTAAAATAGATCAAGACATGTCTTTACTGTTCACCTAAAGAAAGTTTCCATAGATAAGAGTTCCTTACTGGCTGTCAAATAGGAAAATTGAGAGATGGTTTATGTTGAAAACCTCTTGTCCATGCAAATCATGAAAAGATTTAAAGAGCACCAACTATTGACTATTATATGACAATGGCACTATGATAACTGTGAAGCAATTAGTTTATCATCCACAACAAGCATTAGTTTTGTGCCAGAGAAAACACTCCAATTCCCAGCTGAGCAGTTGCATCTGGTCAGAACTAAAGATAACAAAAAATGGTATAACACTCAGTGTTTTGCATTTATGACATATTAAATTGAACTTGATCTGTCCTCATATCATCTGGATATGGAGATAAGTTCTTAGCCACGACAAACCATAAGCAGACTGTCATACAAATTGTAACTACCAGTTACATGAAATTCTCATTAGACAGTACTGCATGGTACTCAGGAGCTCAAAAGAAATATTTATTGTCTGCGGTTCCAACATTTTCCTCAACAATGATATAAAAATCAGAAATGTTCAATGCAATGTTCAGCAAGCTGCTTTTTCACAAAAAGGAAAGAAGCAAAATTCAGTAGTAGATAAATATATTTGTGTAATACTGTTTAGTTTATGTGCTAACCAAGTTGTAGTGTTGTGAAAATTGATTGGACATCATTTGTTTTCCTTGTTATCCTGTATCACTAGTGATCTCTTCGGACATAATGTATCAAAAGTTGTCACATAGACTTAATCTCCTTCGACATAATGTAACAAAAGTTGGCATGTAGACTATTGACTCTTGCACATAATGTATCAAAAGTTGTCATGTAGACTTGATTTCATTAGATATAATGTATCAAAGTTGCTGTAGACTATTGATTTCATTCGACATAATGTAATAAAAGTTGGTATGTAGACTATTGATCCCCTTTCCCGATTAATGTAATAAAAGTGGGCATGTAGACTATTGACCTCCTTCGACATAATGTATAAAGTTGGTATGTAGACTATTGATCTCCTTCGACATAATGTAATAAAAGTTGGTATGTGACTATTGATCTCCTTCGACATAATGTAATAAAAATGGTGTTTCATTTAACTACACATATTTAATAGATAGGGATGGACTGAAGTACCTATCACAAGATCTCACTGTTCTCTGCTTCATATCATATATAGTTGTTAAAAGTCGATATCATCTGACTATGAAGATAAGTTCTTTGGGCACGACAAACCAGAAAGAGATTGTCATACAAATTGTAACTGCCAGCTACATAAAATTCTCATTAGACAGTGCTGCATGATTGGAGCTCAAAAGAAAAACTTTATTGTCACGGTTCCAAATTTGCTAACATTTTCCTCAATAATTAAGGAAAATAAGGAATGATCAGCAATGTTCAGCAAACTGCTTCTTCACAAAAAAAGGAAAGTAGCAAAATTCAGTAGTAGATAAATATATTTATGTAATACTGTTTAGTTTCTAATGCAATCAAGCTGTGGTGATGTGCAAATTTGGACTGATAATTGTGGATTACTGATAAGTGATGTTAGTTTATGTGCTAATCAAGATGTGGTGTTTGTGCAAACATGTAGCTTACTTATTCATGGATAACTGAAGAGAGACTACCATAAGCTGATGTAAGTACAATAGTTATCATATTTAAAATTAATCTAAGTATTCTGTATAAATTAAACTAAAATAGTATGTGAGAGCAACAACTATAGCTACTTATCAGAAAACATCTTCTGTAATACACACATGCATCCAACAACAAGTTTCTAACATCTGCAAGATGTATTGTCTAGATCAGCGTTTCCCAATAGTAACAGTCAATAGTTAGTCTGTGAGAATACACCGCCTCAGCCTGTGACGTCACATGGCAATATTGAAGTCCGCGCTGTAGCCAGTTAGTAACGTTGGCCACAGTAGAACTGGTATTGAACATCTGGAGTCTAGTCTAGCGGACAGTAGAACACGGTATTGAACATCTGGAGTCTAGTCTAGCGGACAGTAGAACTCGGTATTGAACATCTGGAGTCTAGCCGTCAACAGATAACCTGATTGATTGTCTTGATTGATTGGACCGTATCACTGCACTCGGTGAGTAACAAGTGTGCTCAGATCTAATCTTACAAAGGAAGATCTCAGTGGTAGTGTGAACTCTGCAGCCCGAGGATCCGATGAATTTAGAAGATAGTGAAATATTATGTAAGATTTATTTTGTTCTAAAATTTTCTAATGAATTTTTCCCGGACAGTCTTTCCAGCCTGCTCTTCTCGCATTGTGAACTGCCAAGGGTTATTTTACGTGCTCGACTTGAACACGGGACCTACGTTTTATCGTTCGTCTCCGATAGGACTAGGAACTTGATCTCATCTGCACTGAGATTAGGGATCTTTGGAAAACTATTCCGATATCTCCACGAAGCAGCGAACCGAGTACCTTTGAAACGAGAGGCAAGCATTCAACCTCTTCTTGAGGAAAGTCTTCTTCAGGAACTTAAGGGTGCTCAATTTTTCTGGGAGACCATAAAGAGAACAGCCAGAGACCAAGAGGAATGGCGTACAACTGTTAAGGCCCTATGCTCCACGAGGAGCCGAGAACAATAAGTCAAGTAAATCATTTTCGTTATGAATAACAATAGTTTTTCAAATTGGTGAGGTGATAGTCAGTTCACATTGGTAACTCTTTGATCATGTTTGTTCCACCATTTGGGAAGACCCAAAACGACCTGGAGGAGAACAGTAGAACAAAAAACTGAAATAAATAGCTGTAACACAATACTGAGGGCGGCCAAGATTGCTGCCCTAAGCGCCAGGGGCGTCACAGACTAGAGAGAGAGAGTTCCATCATTATTGACTTATTTGTCACCTAGAACATCATAATAACAACACTACAGTAAAACACAAACATCATAACAAAAACAATACAGTAAAACACAAATATCATAACAAAAACACTACAGTAACACACAAATATCATAACAATAACTGGATAATAACTAAAAGTTACAGTTTAAACAAAAACATTTTCAAGCGTCATATATGAAGACCTCTTTCCCTATTTGTCGTCATCAGACAGGAAGTACTACACCTAATATTGACGTCACAAAGTGGGTAACCCCCTTAGTCTGAGTACTTTCCAACCTAGTTTCATTAAACGATTCATATACACTTATTCTATTATTACATATTGTTTCCGGTTGTGATTTCCTGACATGCGCGACGTCATAAAATAAGGAAGTATGACATTAAATTTGCATAATAACTTGTCCGTTCAACAACAACAAAATGTGGCTGTTGGATTTATCAAACTGTGATTCGTACAAAATGCAGTTGCTGCAGACTGGTACATCTTTCACTAGTGGCCATGTTGTAGTAATTTATTTTAAAAAAGTAAGTAAAGGAACCCTTTTTAATATCTCGAGGTATATTGGGAAATACTGGTGTTAGGCTGCTATCTTTTTTGATCGTCGGCACACGATGGGTTACGTGGTCAACATCACGCCGGCCACCATTATTTCCCAATGATTTTTCTGGAACCTAATTGAGGCTGAGTCGAATTGAGGGCGTTACGGTAGAGCAAATATTCCACGTCTACTTTTGAATTGAACCCGGACCACACGTCTATAGTCTAACACATTCATTTTATTTTGTAATGTGTTGTCACATAAATACACACGGCTACTTTTATAAATTTTGTTTGATTTTCAGATCAACATATGTCTGTCCTGCAGCGAACAAGTTGCCATATTCCGCCTCCGTACCCAGCCATAGCAGACTCCGGGCCTACATGTTTAACAAATTTAAGATTGGCACAACTAGACTGTGCCACTGTGAACAGGTGGACATGACGGCAGAACACAAACTGCAAGACTGCCAGCTGTTAGCAGCCCTGAGAAAAGAAACTTGGCCCGATAACACAGAGCTTCGCTAGAAGCTGTACGGAGGTCCCTAAAAGCAACAGTAAAATTCATGATAAGATTTGGTTCATCAGTTTAGGCGGGGATCGCGAGAGAGAATCAACATATTTCTAACGCGAATTCCATACATTTTTTTCCGATCCAGAAGCACTTGAGCAGTCAGCTCTTCAGCTCGGTGCCATGGACATCGTAACCCTTCGGTTCGGTGCCACGAACACCGTGAATCTGGGGAATCTGTGGCTTTTTCTGCCAGCCCGCGGAATTGAACCCGCACACACAGAGAGCTAGTCACCCGCAGTCCAACGCGCTACCAACACGCTGGGCACGTAGGCAATTCCATACATAAACAACAACATTACACATTGAACTACACTATATGCAACTCTTGTCTGAGATAACCAGGAATCTCACAAAACACATTTCCCATATTGGAAAGATATTTCAAGAAGTTCGACATGGAAAGTCTCAATAAAACTATTTTGTAACAACATTTTAGAAAATCAATAAATGTTATATGTTATGTTAGTGTGTTTGATAAATAATGTTTAATTGTTGTTATCGAATTGTTATATGTTATGTTAGTGTGTTTGATAAATTATATTTAATTGTTGTTATCGAATTGTTATATGTTATGTTAGTATGTTTGATAAATAATGTTTAATTATTGTTATCGAATTGTTATATGTTATGTTAGTGTGTTTGATAAATAATGTTTAATTATTGTTATCGAATTGTTATATGTTATGTTAGTGTGTTTGATAAATAATGTTTAATTATTGTTATCGAATTGTTATATGTTATGTTAGTGTGTTTGATAAATAATTTTAATTATTGTTATCGAATTGTTATATGTTATGTTAGTGTGTTTGATAAATAATGTTTAATTATTGTTATCGAATTGTTATATATTATGTTAGTGTGTTTGATAAATAATGTTTAATTATTGTTATCGAATTAAGTTCGAATTTGATTTTTGATGTGTAGTAGTTATCAGATCATTCTTTGTTACAAACCGCCATTTTGATTATCATTCCACATTGTTTATTTATCATGAAAGCCGATTGTTGTAGAACGTTCTCACGTCTATCGAATCAAATATTGTACAAAATCTAACGTCCACATCATCACCTTCTTCTTCTTCTTCTTCTTCCTCTAATGATAACATCTTAAATGTTGACACTTTCAAACCAGTTCTTATACTACAGTTGGAAGCTATTATTTATTTCCATATAGTTGTGTATTGTGTATTCCAAATAGTGTCGAATTGTTTGGCCTGTATTCCGTTCTATGTTTGCTTGTATAAGGAATAGTCATATAGAGCATGGTTTTTAAAAAATGTATTCCCTCGTGTCTCGGGAACTACTACAGGTAAACAGAGATGCGAATATGGTGATCTACTCCTGCTGGGGCAAAGTATGGTAATCGTCAATGAGGTGATTTTGCTATGGTATCACTCAGTGGCGGCTCGTGATCATTTTTGCTGGTGACGCTAGAAAAGTTTTTCGGAAAAATCATGATTTTTTAAAGAAGTAATAGGTATGAACAAATAATTTATAAAATAATAAATACACGTAACACATTATTTTTGGTTGGGCCCGGCCCCACTGTGCCTTAGTGACAAGCCGCCACTGGTCTCACTGCTTGAAGATTTAGCTTGAACTCAGTGCTAACGATCTAATATGACTACAAACATGAAGATATAATATGGTCTCAGGTCTGAAGATCTAGTTTGACCACAGGTCTGAAGTTCTGACAGGACCAACAGACCTGAAGATCTAGTTTGACCACAGTTCTGAAAAGACCAACAGACCTGAAGATCTAGTTTAACCACAGTTCTGACAGGACCAAACAGCCTGAAGATCTAGTTTGACCACAGTTCTGAAGTTCTGACAGGACCAACAGACCTGAAGATCTAGTTTGACCACAGGTCTGAAGTTCTGACAGGACCAACAGACCTGAAAAAATAGTTTGACCACAGGTCTGAAGTTATGACAAGACCAGCATACACGAAGAACTAGCATGACCATAAAACAATATCAATTTAAATATTGTTGATACATAGAGAGAGCCATGCTATTTCTGAATCAGTAACTTAATAGCAAACTGATTTACATTAATCTAAATATGACGGCATCAGCTGATTAATCGATTGTATGACAGAACAATTATCATTGCACTCCCAGTGAATAACAACATGTGTTTCAATCTCTTTCTTACACCAACAGATGGGTGTCTCTGTGGCTAAGTGGTTAACCCTTTTGCCTTGTGAGTCGAAGTTCGTGGGTTCGAGCCCGGACAGCGCCATTCTGTTCACGAGTGCAGTTTTTTCCAGATATCCTTAGGATTGTTGCTGGAGCTACGGAGTTCGTGCTTTGTGCAATACTCTCGGCAGGTCTGCGAAGAGGGACCGAGCAGTATGGGGTAAAACCAGGTGCAATGAAGTCAATCCTTCGGCTTTTAAACACCAACAGATATCAATGACAGTGCATTCATTTCCAGTGCGCGTTTTCCAGTGCGCGCTTTCCAGTGCGCGTTTTCCATATCTAATTTTGAGAACGGTGATAATTTGTTGGATTGTTATTTTAATTTCAGTTGGTTTAAATTGTGTTTTTTCTCTCTCAACATCGGCTTCTCAACTACTGCCTATGACACTTTTACGTTCTCATATTGAAGCCGGTACCTATTTTTATCATCCCTCTCCGATGGAAAATGGAACTCTATATCCCCTACTCTGAGATAATTAGATTAAGGAGCTTTAAGAACCCCAGGGGAAGCACTGAAGCCAATGAATATCATTAATAAATAGATAGTAAATATGTATTAGGGAGTCGGGAAAATAATAAATTATCAGAGGATTCCAACCACAAATCTTTATTTCTGACAACACCCATTGCCTAGCTCTAGCCCTTCAGACAAACATTTGTTAGAAAACAACTAACCAGCTCGCACAATGGAAAATAGTCAAATTGTTGCGCACGGTACGTGAACCGTGTACATTTGGAGCTTGAGACGAGAATTCTATCTTAAAAAGGCACACAAGTGGAAGATTTGTCCATCAAGAGATGGTCAGATTACAGTTTGGCAAAGTGCAACATCACGAGAAGAGACAGGAGATGTGGAAAACAACCTTCAATGTGGAGACTGTGGTTAATGCTGATGTCTACAACACACTTCGAGTTTGTTTACTTGCAATACTCGAGACTGTACACATTTGCATTAATTTCATCTTTCTTTTTTTTAAAATAGAAATGGTGAAACACGTAATAACAAACTACTGTCGTTTTACAAAATACAAAAACAATAACAATATACATCAATGTTTGATAAATAATTTCTATATCCTATAAACGATACAACAGGAGTAACGAATTTCTTCCATCTTTTAAAAAAAAATATAACAAGCTCAATGGTGATATAATTCGTCCTGAAAATGATATCTTTATTCTGACTGCACATTTATAGAGTTTTCATTAAAATCCTATGAAAGCAGCTTGATTCGATTTGACAAAGTGTGCAAAACTTGAGTCGTCGCCTGCGCACAACAGACTTCGAGTTACATATAATCAGTTTGTGTGACGCGATAACTTGTACCCAACCTTGAATATGTTTGTTATTTATTACAAGTAACCTTGATATGTGACGTCAAAATAGTACAGCACTTAACCAGCCAACTATCAACTTATCTAGAGTTAACTAGAGTTGGCTGGGACTTAACTAACTTTCTATTCAAACGAGCGCCGCGAATTATTTATAGCATAGCACGGTCACAATGTGGAACTACAAATACAAGCGAACTGAACAACTATTTTGGGAAAAAACATTGTCGGGATACCCGCTGCAAGAGACCGGTAAGTTGATACGCGAAGAAGGTGATATGTGCGTAACAGCTATGATGTCATTAAGTTGCAGATGAATGGGGTGACCTTGTAACGGAGTCATGAACGAATAGCACGAGAAGAGCACATGAATAGCACATGTGCATAGCGCATATGTGTAACTTTGATTACGCATGTTTGCAGCCTTTTGAATATTAGGGCAGATTGCAAAGTCTGCACATATTTTGTCAACTTGTGTGTCTTCATGCGTGTATGCGTGTGTCTTCTTCTTCTACTTCTTCTTCTTCTTCTTCTTCTTCTTCTCGCTAGAATAATTATTATTTGTAATTGTGAGAGAACAAGTACAGCGGGCTACGGTATTTGCTGCTGTCTACTCAGAACATCCGTTTTCTGTTTGTTCGGGTACTCTCTTTCCATAGCACATGACAGTAAATCAGTTTTCGGCATGCGTTTTCTTTGGGTTCTCTCTTCCCATAGTACATCTTCTTCTTCTTCTTCTGCGTTCTCACTTGATTGGGATTTCGGATTCTCTAATAAAGGCAGCCGTCTGTCTCAGATTATCAGCCATGTCATACAGTTTGTCTTGGACGCTAGTGTAAGTGGGCCACCCTTTCTTCTCAAGTCCGCATACTAGTGGCAGTTCTGTAGGATATAATTCTTATGATTTTGCTTCCCCGTTTGCGCCGATCTCTTCCCGCAGTAAGTTGTTGACCACCCTCGTGATGGTAGGTCTGACATTCTTATTGCTTGGCTAAATCTCCGAGGCAGATTGGCGACCGTAGAATCCATTATCCCATTCCTCATTGTGAAGGGTCGTTGCACCATATTATGTACCTTACGGCCTGGTGCATCCGTTTTCTGCAAGCATTTGTTTCGGGTTAGCATTCCTTAGCGGACACATGCATCCGATTTCAGCCAAACCTCTTTAGACGCCTCTTACGACATTGTGGCAGGTAACAATGGTTCTATTCTTTACACCCCAAATTCGGGCCCCGGTAACCACTCGGACGCCATAGTACATGACAGTAGAAACACTGACAACAGGTTGGCATCCATGTTTTTTTTGTATCAAAAGAAGTGCTCTGTAGCATCGTCTCAGACGCTGTGCCGCCTTTTCTTGAAAAGTGTTGCGGGTAAGGTTCAACTGTGGATCCCGGCAACATAAGACCGACTAGCTCAGATGGGAAATCGAAAATTCCTGTTTAATGGTGGCTGGCTTTTGTATATATAAGATAGAATACTGTATGCTTTTTTGGAGAGTGTATATGTGAGATCTGGACAATGTGTAACTAAGAATTGGAGAGTGAGATCTGGACATTGTGTAGCTGAGACTTAACCACGCAAACCGTTGCTACACATTGTTCAGAATTAAATGAAAAGACAGTCTCAGATATTGAAGTTATCAATGATCAAAATTCAAAGCATCCTTCCATAATCTACTATTGAATATTTGTAAAATGGATTGAAAACTTTGTACTAAATCGTTTAAAAACTTCACAAAACAGCTGGATTCATTGCTAACTCATAGTACAGTCGAGTTCACATTTGCCGAATTATATCAAGCTAGATTTTTGTTCCGCGGTCCGAAGTTTTTGCTTCTTTAGTTGATATATTCATATGCACCCGAGTGGTTACCGGGGCCCAAATTTGGGGTGTAAAGAATAGAACCACGGTTACCTGCCACGCATGTCGTGAGAGGCGACTAAGGAGGTTTGGCTGAAATCGGATGCACGTGAAATCGGACGAACGCAAAGAAGAAGTATTGTAGCCGTATAGGCTTGGCTACTGTTATCCTGTGTTCTATCCTTGGGTCAACGGCAACATTTATGTAATCTAAGCTTGGCTACTGTTCGAATTCTGGTTCACAGGCGCCATAATGTAATAGTATGAGCTGCTGGACTATCCTATGTCACGGTACCATTTATGTAATAGTATGATCTGAGTTACTGCTTCTGGTCTGACCTATTATCTTTTATCTTTCGTCACTGCAACATAAACACTACTAACTCGACAACTATCACACTCTAACATAGAATATAATCCAATTTAAAACGACCGTCAAAGATATTATACCTCTATGTGAGAATCAATCTGATTCTCAACTTTTATTTATTCATTTGCTTATTTCAATACAAAAATATACATTCATATATATAAACATGCAAATCAGTTGATTATTTATGGTTCTGTTTAGCATTTGTCAATTTCTCCATATCTAAATTTAAAACAACCAATCTTCCTGAAAAAAATATATAAAGTATATTACCTCATCATATTAAGACACCTCTATATCCAAAAAAAAATACAACCGTAAATATAATCGTATTAAATATTATGGTCTACTTATCTCTTCTGCCAAAAAAATATGAACATGAATGTTTCTGTTCAGAAGTCCTTGAGTATGTCCCTTTTATTTGAAACGTCTCCTTTTCGATCGAACCGCCTTGAATATTTCTTGTTTGTGTCTTTTTTTTCTATTTAGTTGCAACTGTCTTTCTATTTAGGTCAAAGTCAACCCCCTCAGGGCTGTCTTGTTGATAATACTAAGTTCTGGCGTGGTCACCAACTGTAGACTACCAAGCACTGGTTAGCTTGAATGATGTCACTATCTGTAGACTACCAAGCACTGGTTAGCTTGAATGATGTCACTATCTGTAGACTACCAAGCACTGGTTAGCTTGAATGATGTCACTATCTGTAGACTACCAAGCACTGGTTAGCTTGAATGATGTCACTATCTGTAGACTACCAAGCACTGGTTAGCTTGAATGATGTCACCAACTGTAGACTACCAAGCACTGGTTAGCTTGAATGATGTCCCTATCTGTAGACTACCAAGCACTGGTTAGCTTGCATGATGTCACTATCTGTAGACTACCAAGCACTGGTTAATCTTTCCTCCTATCAATTAACTGTCTGTTACTGTCTCAGGACTACCTAACTGCCTGTTCCTGGGTACCTCTCTGCCCCTCCGTCTCTGTGAAGTGTGTGTGCGAAGTCTCTCTGCCAAGTCTCTGCCAAGTGTGTGTGAAGATGTTGTGTTCTGTCAACTGTATCTGTGAAGTGTGTGTGCGAAGTCTCCAATAATCTACAAAAAGCCTTCTATTTAACCACTGGCAATTTTCTTTGTATCCAAATCAGTCATTGTCCTAGAATATAATTCTCGCGGTCAAATCTAGTTGCTGGTTGGGAAAATCCCAGCTAATTTGATATTTGTGACCTATGGAATTTCTAGAAAAACAAGAATACAATTAACCCTAAGTTGACTGCAGGAGAAAGAAAACAGGGCATAAATCTTCTAGTTAAGAAGAAGTCTCATTGCTAACATATCTGGTCTGTAATTATATGTTCCACAGCCCAGGTATATTGTTACCCCTTTGGTTAATTGAAAAAGGAGCAAGGGTAAAACATGGTGTCATATTCCCTGCTACAGTATATATATATATTGTTACTGGAAATATGCATGCTCTTAGTATTCTGATATTTGTTTTGGTAAGGAGTGCAATAAAGTCTCAACAATAAGAGATTTGTAATTGGCTGGTTTTAAAAAAAATCAATAATTGGGAAACTAAAAGTGTTTACAATTTGCTGGTGAGATCCCGATTGATATCTCTAATTGCCCGCGTGCCCAACGTGTTCGTAGCACGTTGGACTACGGGTGACTAGTCCTCTGTAAGTGCGGGTTCAACTCCGCGGACTAGCAGAAAAGCTACAGGTTCCCCAGATTTACGGTGTTCGTGGCACCGAACCGGAGGGTTACGATGTCCATGACACCGAGCCGAAGAGCTTTCAGCTCAAGTGCTTCTGGATCGGAAAAAAATCTCTCTAATCACATTTTATTGAGTCAAACATATCCTGAATGTCGACACTGGTGATAAGGAAAGCAAGTTTTCATGCAAATATCAGCTAGATGTGCCATCACAGACTACGTCTGAATTTATAGCGGGCGAGGAAATTTTTAAAACATATTTGATAAACTATCTGCTCCCAGCGCATTGATGCCTTGAATTGTGTATATGTCAAACACTTCGGTATCTTCTTTTTCTTCTTCTTTGTGTTCGTTCTTTACGACCAATTTTAATCATTCTTTGTGATATGTTTGATCTTTGCAAAGAACGTGTATACGTTGAACATTGGTTAGGTAGGCCCCTAAACGCATAGACTTGTACATGTTTAGGACACGTGCATCCGATTTCAAACTTTGTCGCCTCTTACGACATGCGTGGCAGGTGACAGTGGTTCTATTCTTTACACTCCAAATTTGGGCCCCGGTAACCACTCGGGCGAAGGACTTCGGTATCTGATACGTTGTCTTGCCATAACATCATCATTATGTTGTGAACTGTATACCCAGAAACTGATATACAGTTAGTCACCGGCGATCTAGCGGCTGTCTTATACAGTAATACGTGTGCGAACTGTTGTTTTGTTGTGATGACTGTTTCTTACAACGTGACTTGCAAATCTAAGTGGCAGACGGTGTTGTTTTCACTCAGGCAGGTGTCTTATGCATTTAATCTGTGCGAAAGCTGCGGGTTTGTGTCAGGACTTCTATTTGCTTCAGGAATTTACATGAGACAATGATAAGCATTTTGAGTGGTGTTCGCTGGCACAGAAACTGAGCATTTATGGGGTAACCCTATGCAGGTAAGTTCAAACTGTGACTTTAGAGTTGTCTTGTCACTGTAGGCCGCTGACATGACACGAAAGTATTCATTCTTCTTCTTCTTCTTTGCGTTCGTTCTTTACGACCAATTTTAATCACTCTTTGTGATATGTTTGATCTTTGCTAAGAACGTGTATACGTTGCACATTGGTTTGGTAGGTCCCTAAACACATAGACTTCCACACGTTTAGGACACATGCATCCGATTTCAGCCAAACCTCCTTAGTCGCCTCTTACGACATGCATGGCAGGTAACAGTGGTTCTATTCTTTCCACCCCAAATTTGGGCCCCGGTAACCACTCGGGCGAAAGTATTCATTAAATCAATATTTTAGTTTAAAAAAAAAAATCAAACACAGAACTATTCAGTTTTAAATATGGCACATTCATTGTTGTCAGTTAGTTATCAGATGATTATCATCATAGCACTCCGGACAAGTTCATAGGTGTTCCCATCTCTACCTCAATAAATCCAGTAGCGTCCAGCGACCTAACACGCCAGTTCGATGCTGATTAATCAATCTTTTTGCCTATTTGGTATGTCGCTCTTTTCGGGGTGTACCAATGTCAACACACATCTCTCTCAATCTGATCAGCCACTGAGATTCACAGCCCTGAAACACATTCGTTCGGAAAGATTCTCTCAATGCGCTGAGAATGTCATTTCGGTCTGTTGTAGCTGCCACTGATATCGTAGCCATGTCAGCAAATTTATCAGCTCGTCCATTATCCCGGACTCCTGTGTGCCCAGATACAAAACTGAAGGTGATTTCTCTGATCCCTGTACCTACCAGTCATCATCATCATCAGGTGCCGTCTCCACATCGAAGGTTGGCTGCAATGAATCTCCAGCATCCTCTGTCTTTCGCCTTGGTGTTGCACACTGCCAGACTGTAACCTGTCCATTTCTTAAAGTTTCTCTCCCACTTATCTCTCGGTCTTCCTCTTGCTCGTCCCCCTCAACTTTCCCCTCTAGTAAATGTTTTATCATGGTGTCATGTCTTTTATGTGCCCAAAATACTTTACTTGTCTGAATTTATTTCTCTTAATAATTGTTTCTTCATGCCTAGTTTTCCTAAAACTTGTTTATTTGTCTGTTTTTCTGTTCATGAAACTCTGCTTATTCTTCTATATATCCACATCTCAAATGCATCAATTCTGTCTTCTAACTGCTTGTTCATTGTCCATGTTTCCGAGCCATACATTAATATAGGATATATATAGCATTTGATCATTCTAATTTTTAGCCTGTTTGTGATTTGTTTGGATGTCAGTAACTTTCTCATACTATTGAAATTATCCTTGGCCATTCCAATTCTCTTTTTAATTACCTACCTAATTACATACCTACCAGTACCTCCGCCCAATTTCGTCTCACCATTCTTCTTTCATTGTTGTGTTGTTTTACATTTTAGGGACAATTTGTTATCAACTATCGATCAAACAAGCTTGTTTCCTTTACTCGGACAGTTACTAAGCCAGAATTTGTTAGCCCGTTCCGAATCCACTTTGCACGACCTCGAAGATATGGAAGATTAACCTCCGTTTCGACCGTCACTTTGTTCAGAACAGTTCCAACCCCAGTTGTCAGTTTGTTTGTTTGTTTGTTTAGTAGGGATTAAAGCCTCTTTAAGCCGAGGCACGCCCCTTTCAACCTAAGACGAACCTTTTATTGGTTATATCAGAGCGTGTAGGCCAACAAACATGAAAAATAAGAATTAACTCCTTTCGGAGAATCCAAGAATTTGTATTATAGGTTTATAGATGGCTCTGGCCAGAGTTATCTAGAGTTGGCTGTGCGCTGGCATAGCCGACGCCTGCGCAAAGAATTGTTATGCAGACCACGACACAACCAACTCTAAATATATATATAACGAAGACGAGGTTGTCAGTATAGACAGCAGGTCAGGAAATCCTATCAATAAACACTCGATCTATTTTTAGTTCTAATGTTCCGGATTTCACTAGATAACATCACGTGATAACTATCTGAGGACAATCTGAAGAGTTTCCAAACACTGGACTTCTGTGAATTCTAATATTGTTTAAGCAGACGAGATTTGTGATTGGTTTATTGTGTGAAGTGTGGATATGTCGAGCGGGAACTGTGTCACGTCATATTATTTCAAAGTACCGGTACTGCCAAATCCAGACGTCATTAATAGCGCTTGTTTGTTTCCTGTTGTTTACACGCCCAGTGTTGTTTCCATGGCACACTTGAAGTGTTTTGTTTGCATTAATGAGAAGAAAAGTTATGCTTTTGTAGAAATATTAATGAAAGTAGTTCGTTGACCTTTGACATTTTATTTCTTTCTTTCTTTCTTCTTCTTCTTCTTCTTCGATATCGACCACTTCTTAACCACTCTTTGTGATTTGTATGTCATTCGAGCCTAAGAGCGATTGTACGGCGTGTCAGGTGTGACGCTTTTTATTTACTGGGTAGCTTGCCTAGGACGCTACCTCAGTCGCCTCTTACGACATGCCTTGTAGGTCGCAGTTTTACTTTTCTTTGCTTCTCTTGAGGGCCCTGACAACACACACGGTCGGCATGTTCAACCGCTACACATGTTGTCACATCTGCTCTCAGAGTTTTAACAATTCAATAACAGTTTGACAGATCGTTCCTAGTTTCTAACGCTTCTCCATCACATCTCTTACGATTCTCCACTCCATCACATCTCTAACGCTTCTTCACTCCATCACATCTCTAACGCTTCTCCACTCCATCACATCTCTAACTCTTCTCCACTCCATCACATCTCTAACTCTTCTCCACTCCATCACATCTCTAACTCTTCTCCACTCCATCACATCTCTAACACTTCTCCACTCCATCACATCTCTAACTCTTCTCCACTCCATCACATCTCTAACTCTTCTCCACTCCATCACATCTCTAACTCTTCTCCACTCCATCACATCTCTAACACTTCTTCACTCCATCACATCTCTAACGCTTCTCCACTCCATCACATCTCTAACTCTTCTTCACTCCATCACATCTCTAACGCTTCTCCACTCCATCACATCTCTAACTCTTCTTCACTCCATCACATCTCTAACGCTTCTCCATCACATCTCTAACGCTTCTCCACTCCATCACATCTCTAACACTTCTCCACTCCATCACATCTCTAACGCTTCTCCACTCCATCACATCTCTAACGCTTCTCCACTCCATCACATCTCTAACGCTTCTTCACTCCATCTCTAACGCTTCTTCACTCCATCACATCTCTAACGCTTCTCCATCACATCTCTAACGCTTCTCCACTCCATCACATCTCTAACGCTTCTTCACTCCATCACATCTCTAACGGCTATTTTTATTTTCCATATTCGTACTAGTGGGATGGATTAGCATATTCGTACTAGTGGGATGGATTAGCATATTCGTACTAGTGGGATGGATTAGCATATTCGTACTAGTGGGATGGATTAGCATATTCGTACTAGTGGGATGGATTAGCATATTCGTACTAGTGGGATGGATTGCATATTCGTACTAGTGGGATGGATTAGCATATTCGTACTAGTGGGATGGATTGCATATTCGTACTAGTGGGATGGATTAGCATATTCGTACTAGTGGGATGGATTAGCATATTCGTACTAGTGGGATGGATTAGCATATTCGTACTAGTGGGATGGATTAGCATATTCGTACTAGTTGGATGGATTAGCATATTCGTACTAGTGGGATGGATTAGCATATTAGTACTAGTGGGATGGATTAGCATATTCGTACTAGTGGGATGGATTAGCAGATTCGTACTAGTGGGATGGATTAGCATATTCGTACTAGTGGGATGGATTAGCATATTCGTACTAGTGGGATGGATTAGCATATTCGTACTAGTGGGATGGATTAGCATATTCGTACTAGTGGGATGGATTAGCATATTCGTACTAGTGGGATGGATTAGCATATTCGTACTAGTGGGATGGATTAGCATATTCGTACTAGTGGGATGGATTAGCATATTCGTACTAGTGGGATGGATTAGCATATTCGTACTAGTGGGATGGATTAGCATATTCGTACTAGTGGGATGGATTAGCATATTCGTACTAGTGGGATGGATTAGCATATTCGTACTAGTGGGATGGATTAGCATATTCGTACTAGTGGGATGGATTAGCATATTCGTACTAGTGGGATGGATTAGCATATTCGTACTAGTGGGATGGATTAGCATATTCGTACTAGTGGGATGGATTAGCATATTCGTACTAGTGGGATGGATTAGCATATTCGTACTAGTGGGATGGATTAGCATATTCGTACTAGTGGGATGGATTAGCATAGTACATAAGCGTTGACATGTCGACTCGAACACACGAGGGTTGTGGGTTCAATTCCACACTCGATGTTCCACACGTGATTAAAAAATTGGCCATCCTACCTCCTGCACACTAAGGTTCTCGAAATGTAAAGTGAAGTGACTACATACCCTAAGGTCTGAAATGCTACGTACGGGGAATTAAATTTATTCCATATTCGTCTACTAAGTCGCAAATCTAACAGTTTTTTTTATTTTCTATATTCGTCAACTAAGTCGCAAATCTATTTATCATTTCTAATGTCGGTCAATCGTTCGTTATCTTAACGGTAGTTTCTTGTCCTGCATGTTGTGGTTCTTTCAAGTAACCCTTATAGGAATTACAAGCAAGTCTACACAACAATAGTTTCATAACACTTCACGCTTAGAGTTGTTGGTCTCTTCTGGGTCTGCAAGAAAGTCATGTAATCTCCCCCGCTCAAATATAGGAAAAAGAGTGAACACCCATAATTCCAGGAAGTTCGCTAACATCAACTATAGCGTTCCTTATACAGGGTGTTCAACTTAAAAGCAGCATATGAATGGAGCTAATCTGGCATATATGTATGGAAATGAGAAGGTTCAGTTATGACGTAGTATAGGTCAAGGTTGTGTGATGGTGTGTAATTGTAGTGCGGGAAGGGGCGATGAACAAATGTGAAGTAGGACGAGCTAGTCAGAACCGGTTTAAATAGTAAATAAACACAACGCGATAGGTTATCTGGCAACTATCGATTTGTCAATGGTGCTGCAATTATCTTGAACACCCTGTACAATAGTCAGCAAATAGTTCAGAAAACAACAACAAAACATTTAGAGTAAGATTGAATGGAAGTCGCCCGAGTGGTTACCGGGGCCCAAATTGGGGTGTAAAGAATAGAACCACTGTTGCCTGCTACGCATGTCGTAAGAGGCAACTGAGGGCGTTGGGTGTAGGGCTAGCTACCCCACACCGTAAATAACACTATATGGCTACAGAACGGAGAGCTAACCGAGTAAACGCTGGCTGAAACCGGACACATCGCCGAAGGATTTTTTTTTCCCGATCCAAAAGCACTTGAGCTTTCAGCTCTTCTGTTCGGTGCCATGGACATCGTAAATCTGGAGAATCTGTGGCTTTTTCTGCCAGCCCACAGAATTGAACCCGCACTCACAGATGGCTTGTCACCCGCAGTCCAACGCGCTACGAACACCTATTTTCAGAAAAAAGAATAATACCTAACGAAATCCAACATAGATGCAATAAAGTAAAAATAATAGAACAAACGACGTCAGTTTTGAAATGCATGCAGACATGTCAATATGAACACTAAAAGAGCATTGTTTAACACAATCTTTCTCCTAACATTTATGCTATCAGTGCCAAACCTAGACGTTGAAATCTAACGATAAAAGAAAACTAATCACAACAGAGATGAAGTGTCTACGTAGAATGCTGGGAGTATAAAGAAGAGACCGTTTAGAAACAAAGACTTTAGGAAAAAATATGGAACAACATCAGTACTGAGCTTTATCAAGAAAGGACAAATTAAATGGTTGGTCCACATAAACAGATTACCAACAGATAGACGGTGCGTCTCAAAGAGCAATGTTACTCGGATACAATTTATACAAAGCAAAATATCGTCCACGCAAAAGGTGGATTACAGAAATAGCAATGGCCGTGAAAGATAGTAATTATGAAGCACACACAAAAACATGTTCTAGTAATCTCTTCTTATACAGGGTGTTCAAGATAAATGCAGCCCCATTGACAATTCGAAAGTTGCCAGGTACACATTGAGTTGTGTTTATTTACTATTTAAACCTGTTCTGACTAGCTCGTCCTACGTCACATTTGTTCATCGCCCCTTCCCGCACTACAATTACACACGGTCACACAACCTTGACCTATACTACGTCATAACTGAACCTTCTCATTTCCATACATATATGCCAGATTAGCTACATTCACGGGCTGCTTTTAAGTTGAACACCCTGTATTAACGCTGTGAGGCAATGATTAGAAACAAATATATATATAAGCTTTCACTACGGCTCATCAGATTATGCTCATATTTCTTCTTCTTCTTCTTCTTCGTTATTGAGTCTGTTAATAGGAATCCCTCCTCCCCCCAGTATGAAGCGAAGCACGGTCATTGTCAGCACATTTTCTCACCCTCACAGGAATATCTTTGCATTCCTTAAGTGTTTTGGTAATTCAGCAAAAATATGTTATTATGTACAACATTATTATAACAACAATCAGTATGTATCATCATCAATGACGTCGGTGCACAGTTCTCTACAGTACTGTATATCTCTTATGATCACTAGACTACTTCCGATATTGAGGACTTTTGTCTTCCCCATCGGAAAGTGTTATTACGGATCTGACACTGTTCTTGGTATGTCATTGACTGTATTGCAAATTCAATTAAAGACAACGGGAAGTCCCCATCGTATACTTAAGTGATGTCTTAATTTTAACATCCCACTTTGTTAAATTATTATACTCTTTGTTATTTTAATCTCTGACGTGTGCATCACAGCTGATGGAGTCTGTTAGAGACAATCATCGCTGACTTGTACATCACAGCTGATGGAGTCTGTTAGAGACAGTCATCGCTGACTTGTACATCCCAGCTGATGGAGTCTGTTAGAGACAGTCATCGCTGACTTGTACATCACAGCTGATGGAGTCTGTTAGAGACAGTCATCTCTGATTTGTACATCACAGCTGATGGAGTCTGTTAGAGACAGTCATCGCTGACTTGTACATCACAGCTGATGGAGTCTGTTAGAGACAGTCATCGCTGACTTGTACATCACAGCTGATGGAGTCTGTTAGAGACAGTCATCGCTGACTTGTACATCACAGCTGATGGAGTCTGTTAGAGACAGTCATCGCTGACTTGTACATCACAGCTGATGGAGTCTGTTAGAGACAGTCATCGCTGACTTGTACATCACAGCTGATGGAGTCTGTTAGAGACAGTCATCGCTGACTTGTACATCACAGCTGATGGAGTCTGTTAGAGACAGTCATCGCCCGTGTGTTGTCAGTGCTCGCAACAGGATTAAAGAGTGGAGCAAAGAATAGTAACACTGTGATATACAAGGCATGTCGTAAGAGGAGCAAAGAATAGTAACACTGTGATATACAAGGCATGTCGTAAGAGGAGCAAAGAATAGTAACACTGTGATATACAAGGCATGTCGTAAGAGGAGCAAAGAATAGTAACACTGTGATATACAAGGCATGTCGTAAGAGGAGCAAAGAATAGTAACACTGTGATATACAAGGCATGTAGTAAGAGGAGCAAAGAATAGTAACACTGTGATATACAAGGCATGTCGTAAGAGATGACTGAGGTAGAGGCATAGGAAAGCTACCATCATTAATAAAAAGCGACGTAGAAATCCGATGTGCTGACCTACTTGTATGCGCATAATTGGAACGCCGTACACTCTCTGTTAGGCTCAGATCACATACAAATCACAAAGAGTAGTTTAACAAGTGTTCGATATGGAGCGTTAGAAGAAGAAGAAGAAGAAGAAGAAGAAGAAGAAGAAGAGAATCATAAAACAATAACAAAATTTAACAATTTTTTTTACATCTCATTAGAATATAGCCTGGTCATCTCATTAGAATATAGCCTGGTCATCTCATTAGAATATAGCCTGGTCATCTCATTAGAATATAGTCTGGTCATCTCATTAGAATATAGCCTGGTCATCTCATTAGAATATAGCCTGGTCATCTCATTAGAATATAACCTGGTCATCTCATTAGAATATAGCCTGGTCATCTCATTAGAATATAGCCTGGTCATCTCATTAGAATATAGTCTGGTCATCTCATTAGAATATAGCCTGCTCATCTCATTAGAAAATAGCCTGGTCATCTCATTAGAATATAGCCTGGTCATCTCATTAGAATATAGCCTGGTCATCTCATTAGAATATAGCCTGGTCATCTCATTAGAATATAACCTGGTCATCTCATTAGAATATAGCCTGGTCATCTCATTAGAATATAGCCTGGTCATCTCATTAGAATATAGCCTGGTCATCTCATTAGAATATAGTCTGGTCATCTCATTAGAATATAGTCTGGTCATCTCATTAGAATATAGCCTGGTCATCTAATTAGAATATAACCTGGTCATCTCATTAGAATATAGCCTGGTCATCTCATTAGAATATAGCCTGGTCATCTCATTAGAATATAGCCTGGTCATCTCATTAGAATATAACCTGGTCATCTCATTAGAATATAGCCTGGTCATCTCATTAGAATATAGCCTGGTCATCTCATTAGAATATAGCCTGGTCATCTCATTAGAATATAGCCTGGTCATCTCATTAGAATATAGCCTGGTCATCTCATTAGAATATAGCCTGGTCATCTCATTAGAATATAGTCTGGTCATCTCATTAGAATATAGCCTGCTCATCTCATTAGAAAATAGCCTGGTCATCTCATTAGAATATAGTCTGGTCATCTCTTTAGATATGCTGTCATCTAATTAGAATATAACTGTCATCTCATTAGAATATAGCCTGCTCATTTAATAAAGTATACCTATGATAGTAGAAGATGTGATTCATTCTGTGGTTACTAATTCAGTGTTTCTCTTGTTTCTCTTGTGTGTTTCTTGTGTGTTTCTCTTGTGTTTCTCTTGTGTTTCTCTTGTGTTTCTCTGTGTTTCTCTTGTGTTTCTGGCTCTTGTGTTTCTGGTTTCTCTGTGTTCCTTGTTGTGTCTCTTGTGTTTCCTTGTTTCTCTTGTGTTCTCTCTTGTGTTTCTCTTGTGTTTCTCTTGTGTTTCTCTTGTGTTTCTCTTGTGTTTCCTTCTGTGTTTCTGTGCTCTCTGTGTTCTCTTGTGTTTCTCCTGTGTTTCTCTTGTGTTTCTCTGTGTTTCTCTGTGTCTTGTGTTCTCTTGTGTTTCTCTTGTGTTTCTCTTGTGTTCTCTTGTGTTTCTCTGTTTCTCTTGTGTTCTCTTGTGTTCTCTTGTGTTCTCTTGTGTTTCTCTTGTGTTTCTCTTGTGTTTCTCTTGTGTTTCTCTTGTGTTTCTCTTGTGTTTCTCTGTGTTTCTCTTGTGTTTCTCTGTGTTCTCTGTGTTTCTCTTGTGTTTCTCTTGTGTTTCTCTTTTGTTCCTTGTGTTTCTCTTGTGTTTCTCTTGTGTTTCTCTTGTGTTTCTGTGCTCTTGTGTTTCTCTGTCTGTGTTTCTCTTGTGTTTCTCTTGTGTTTCTGTCTTTGTGTTTCTCTTGTGTTTCTGGTCTCTTGTGTGTTTCTTTGTGTTTCCAAGGTCACTGGGGTTTGATTCCAGACTGCACCGTTCTGTTCACGAGTATAGTTTTATCCAGCTACCCTAGGATTGTTGCCAGAGCTACGGAGTTTGTGCTTTGTGCAATATTCTCGGCAGGTGGCGTGTCATTTCTGCGGAGAGGGACCGAGTAATATGATGTAAAATCCGGTGCAATGAAGCCAATCTTTCGTCTTTAGATTTGATTTATGGGCATCTGTAGCTTAAGCGGTAGTGAACTTGATCACAATCCAAGCGTTCAAACTCCGTGGCGGGCAAGTTTGGAAGCAAATTGGTATCATTCGAATTTTACGAAAGGTAAAAATAGGCCTTACCATTCAGAAAGCAATAACAAACTACTAAACGTATAAGTGGTGCCTAGAAAATCAACAACTCGTTTACTGTAGTTGATGGCTACGTCCTGCAAAGGGTATGCCACGATTTTCTTTTTCAGATCTTCTTCTTTTTTGCGTTTGTTCTTTACGACCAATTTTAATCACTCTTTGTGACATGTTTGATCTTTGCCAAGAACGTGTATACGTTGCACATTGGTTTGGTAGGCCTCTAAACGCATAGACTTCTACACGCTTAGGACACGTGCATCCGATTTCAGGCAAACCTCCTTAGTTGCCTCTTACGCCATGCGTGGCAGGTAACAGTGGTTCTATTCTTTACACCCCAAATTTGAGCCCGGTAACCACTCGGGCGGTTTTCAGATCTGATTTAGAGTACCAGAAGACCAAGGTACTAATATTTTTTTGTACAGAAATTCTAAAATAGTAAAAAAATCTGATTTTAGACCAGTAGAGATAATCAGGAAAGTAAGAGAATGAAAAAAGAGACAAAGATGATGAATAGAAGACAAATGATGACAATTTAGATAAAAACAAGGATGAAGCAGAGGACACACAAAAATGAAGAAGAAGAATATGATAATAACAAGATTAAAACGACGATGAAGAAAGGAAGGAAACAAAAGAAATAAACTTAAATGTTGATTGATTGATTGACAGAACCATCATTACACTTTGATGAATAATCATACATGCTCTGATCTCTTTCTTACACATGAAGATTTCAGCAGCAGAGCACTAACTCCGTAGCAACAGCGAGGGTCCACGATGTAATATAGAAGATGATGAAAGTATTTTGTAATTTTTTTAGCAAATTTTGTCAGGGATTTTCAGCCTGCTCGTCTCGATTTTGTCAGGGATTTTCAGCCTGCACGTCTCGATTTTGTCAGGGATTTTCAGCCTGCTCGTCTCGATTTTGTCAGGGATTTTCAGCCTGCACGTCTCGATTTTGTCAGGGATTTTCAGCCTGCTCGTCTCGATTTTGTCAGGGATTTTCAGCCTGCTCGTCTCGATTTTGTCAGGGATTTTCAGCCTGCACGTCTCGATTTTGTCAGGGATTTTCAGCCTGCACGTCTCGATTTTGTCAGGGATTTTCAGCCTGCACTTCTCGATTTTGTCAGGGATTTTCAGCCTGCTCGTCTCGATTTTGTCAGGGATTTTCAGCCTGCACGTCTCGATTTTGTCAGGGATTTTCAGCCTGCACTTCTCGATTTTGTCAGGGATTTTCAGCCTGCTCGTCTCGATTTTGTCAGGGATTTTCAGCCTGCTCGTCTCGATTTTGTCAGGGATTTTCAGCCTGCTCGTCTCGATTTTGTCAGGGATTTTCAGCCTGCTCGTCTCGATTTTGTCAGGGATTTTCAGCCTGCACTTCTCGATTTTGCCAGGGCTTTTCAGCCTGCTCGTCTCGATTTTGTCAGGGATTTTCAGCCTGCTCGTCTCGATTTTGTCAGGGCTTTTCAGCCTGCTCGTCTCGATTTTGTCAGGGATTTTCAGCCTGCTCGTCTCGATTTTGTCAGGGATTTTCAGCCTGCTCGTCTCGATTTTGTCAGGGATTTTCAGCCTGCTCGTCTCGATTTTGTCAGGGATTTTCAGCCTGCACTTCTCGATTTTGCCAGGGATTTTCAGCCTGCACTTCTCGATTTTGTCAGGGCTTTTCAGCCTGCTCGTCTCGATTTTGAACTGCATTGAGATCTTTTAGGTGATCAATTTAAGCATGGCACCTACGTTTCATCATCCGACTCCGATAGGACTAGGAACTCGATCTCATCTACACTGAGATCAGAGATCTCTTAACAAACATCCTGATAGCTCCACGAGGGAGCGAACCGAGGACATATGGAACGAGAAGCCACCCGTGTGGTACCGGAACCCGCAAGGGAAGCAAAGAATAGTACCACTGTAACCTACAAGGCACGCCACAAGAGGCGATGATGAGCTACCCTAGTAAATAAAAAGCATCGCAGAAATTGGATGTGTTGGCCTACTTGTAGGCGCATAACTGGCACAACGTACAATCGCTCTTAGGCTAAGATCACATACAAATCACACAGAGTGGTTAACACGTGCTCGATATGAAGAGTTGAAAGAAGAAGAAGATAAAAAAGAAGATGAAGGAACGAGAAGCAAGCATCTAACTTCTATCCCACATATTACTCCGATAGTAACAGTAGATAACATAGTGGTAAATCAAACAGAGGGAGAATACAACAGATAATAATAAGGTGGAACAAGAAAATAAAATGACGATCATAATGAGAGAAAAAATACATAGGACAAAAATACGAAGATGATAGCGAGAAAGAAAAGAGACACAGAAAAATGGCATAGATAATAATCAAGAAGAAAACAGAACAGAAGAAAAAGAAAAGAATGAATATGTAGCTAGAGAAAGATTAAATAGTAAATAGATTTTTTTTAGGATCCAGAATCACTTGAACTTTTCAGCTCTTCGGCTCGGTGCCATGGACATCGTAACCCTTCGGCTCGGTGCCATGGACATCGTAACCCTTCGGTTCGGTGCCATGGACATCGTAACCCTTCGGTTCGGTGACACGAACACCGTAAATCTGGGAAATCTGTGGCTTTTCTGCTAACTCGCAGAATTGAACCCGCACTCACATAGGGCTAGTCACCAGCAGTTCAACGCGCTACGAACACGCTGGGCAGGCGGGCTGTAAATAGATTAAGGAAGCAGCCATTGCATTCAGAACAGAAATAACTCAAGAGCCTTATGGTCAGAACGACCCCCCTACTAACGCGTGTTAATAAAATCAAAGCATGCTGTTTGTTCCGTTCATGTCAAAACGACCGACCAACTTCAGACACACTAAAAATAATGAGGTTAATATATTCTATGTTAACAAAGACACAGGACATTCACACCGGTAACGAACGATTAGTGCTTCTGGTATAGATTAGTAATGGTTCTACCATTACTAAACATGACATTGCTAAAATAGTACTAGAGTTGCATGCATTTATTTTCTTTCCTGTTTACTAGAGTAACTATTCCCATCCGTATATAGATTTGTTTGTTTGTGTGTGTTTTCAGATTTGTTGTCAACAAGTTTAGTTATCTTGTTTTGTTTCAATTTTTGATGTTTCTTTTTTGTGACTTGAGGCGTGGCTGCGACTTTGCTGTTGAGGTGTGGTTGCGACTTTGCTGATCATGCGTGGCTGCGACTTTGCTGATTTTGCGTGGTTGAGACTGTACTGTTAAGGCGTGGTTGTGGCTGTACTGTTGAGGCGTGGTTCCAATTAGCTGTTGAGACGTAGTTGCAACTTTGTTGTTGAGGAGTGGTTGCGACTTTGCTGATTATGCGTGGTTGAGACTGTGCTGTTAAAACATAGCTGCGACTATACTGTTGAGGTATGGTTGCAACTTTGCTGTGGAGACGTAGTTGCAACTTTGTATTTGAGGCATGGTTGCAACTTTGTTGTTGAGGCGTGTTCGCGACTTTGTCATTGAGGCATGGTTGCAACTTTGCTATGTTTATCTGAGAATGGATTCGTGAAAAGAAGTGGGACACTTGAATTAATACTTCATACGCAAGTTATCAGGTAATGATAACACAGAACTACTAGACGTAGATATATTTTAATAAACAAGTCTTAGTTCACGAATAGACTTTGAATGTATTTGAACTCTTTTTACACCTGGAAGCAGTTATATAACAATATATACTGGGTTGGCTAGTATACTGTCTTTGCGTCATCTTAACAAATACTTGGAGCTACTATTTCGGTTCAGAAGGGTGAAAGAGTTAATATCGTTGTTGCATTTTGTTGTTGTATGTGTGCATGAAGGAAATTAAAAGAAGAACAAACATGGCTTTACAAAAATTTAACAACTCAAAACAGTATGGAACGAAACTGATAAGAAAACAAAGATCAGAATAGTAAGAGCATGCATATTTCCAGTGGCAACGTATTGATGTGAAGCATGGACATTTAATAAAGCAGTGGCAAAACATATATGTGCTTTTGAATATAAGGGTTACAGAAGAGTACTTCTTTTATCTTGGACAGAGAAGAGAACAAATAGATCTATCCAGAAAGAACTCAAAATCAAAGAAAACTGGCTGATGCTACAAATAAGAAAGAGAAAATTGAGGCATTTTGGACATATAAAAAGACATGAAGGGCTGGAGAAGACCATCATGGAGGGAGGCATACTGGCAAAGAGAAGAAGAGGAAGACCACGGAGAAGATGCATTCAGGATGTAACTGATGGTTTAAACATGACGGCTGCAGAGGCAGGACATCTGGCCTATGAGAGAGGACATTCCGGAGGACTGTTGGGGTAGCAAAGTTCTGCTCAGGACAAGCTATTTGATGCTGGTGATGTGTGCATTGTAATCTAGGACTCACCAACAATAGTGCTGATGATGTGTGCATGTAATCTAGGGCTGACCAACTATTAGTGGTGATGATGTGTGCATGTAATCTAGGGCTCACAAACTATAGTGATGATGATGTGTGCATGTAATCTAGGACTCACCAACTATAGTGGTGATGATGTGTGCATGTAATCTAGGGCTGACCAACTATTTTGCTGATCTCAAGAATAGAACACTCTAATCTTCGTCATCTTCTTGCGTTCGTCCGCTATATATTCAGGCATAGTCAGTGCGCTGGTTTGTCGCTTCTGACTAATTTTTGCGTTAAGGCTTACTTTACTTATTATCAGTAACCGCCGCCATACAGGCGTGTCTTCTCCGACTTCAGAAGTAACTTTACCACGAGAAAGGGACTCAGCACTCGGAGGCATGTTGTTGTGTTCCAACCAAACGACTGTCTTACTTTTCAAATCTGCGATAGTAGATCCGGGTTGTTGCTAATCAGACGAAAGTATGCTGTTCCAGGTGGAGTACAAGTCAATGAAACAGTAGACGTACTGGTCAAGGAAAGTGCTACAGGTAAGCTATTGTATGTGTCATGTATATATATAACCAACATAATAGCGTAACAGTATGTATGCGTCTCCACAACGAAGATATTCTTCTTCTTCTTTTATTCTAACCAGAGTTGTAAGTTTTCACTCTTGGACAGTATAAAGTCTGCATGTTTTTTGTAGTTGTAACTTAAGATTTCTTGGATTCTCCGAAAGGAGTTAATTCTTATTTTTCATGTATGTTGGCCTACACGCTCTGATATAACCAATAAAAGCTTCGCCTTAGGTTGAAAGGGCGTGCCTCGGCTTAAAGAGGCTTTAATCCCTTACTAAACAAACAAACAAGTTGTAACTTTTTTCTTCTTTTTTCCTTCTCTGCTTTGTTGTCGTTAGGCGTCGCAGGTTTAACCGATGATCGGTTTCCGAGATAGTGCACGCTCGGTCGCTTGATATGCTGTGGTATTGTAGTTTTAAGATATCTACAACCCTATCAACACATCTTTTTCTTTATCTGTCCCTTCCTCTTGATGATTCCATTTTCAGGTTGTACGCTCTTGTGACTGGTGTATTTGAGTTCATTCTCACCAAGTGGCCAAACCATTTGAGTTTCTGTTGTAGTTGGATCAGATGACTAAAATACAGTGTTTTGGATAGATATGTATGTTGGGAGGAGAAGTCGTCTAGCTTGCCAAAATCCAGACTCTCCAACAAGATGGGATGTACAATTTTGCGTGGGTGGTTGCAGTTTCTTCAATGTAGTGGATGAGTTGTTTTTAATATGTTTAACTCCTATACTGCGACAAACGACATGACAAACTGTTCTGATAGTACCAATTTTCCGACAAAACACATCACGAAACAAAATACCCCCATAAAATCAAAATTGTTCACAAGATCCAATTTGTTCATATTTATGTACAATATTTTGTAAAACACATCAGGTAAATTTCTTCATCGAATGCTCCATATCGACCACACTTTGTGATTTGTATGTAATCTGAGCCTAAGAGCGATTGTACGTTGTACCGGTTACGTGCCTACAAGTAGGCCAGCACATCCGATTTCTGCAACACATTTTCTTTTACTAGGGTAGCTTCCCTAGGTCCCTACCTCAGTCACCTCTTACGACATGCCTTGTATATCGCAGTGTTACTATTCTTTGTTCCCCTTGCGAGCTTCGACAACACCCGGGCGCAGGTAAATTGAGAAAATCCATCTTTCAACTGCAAATTTTAATATATAAAATAGTACTCTGATGTTTAATATAAGAAATAATATTAGATTTTGATAAGAGCATCCTACATTAAACAAATCTTATCTTATCTTAACCACATTTGCTGTGAAGCGTCGTGAGGAGATTTAGTTTTCTATCTTGTGCCAGGTGTTTTTCGCTTGACGTTCTCAGTCCATGCTGAGACTCTGAGATGTTATCTATCCATCGTTTTCTTGGCCTGCCTCGTGCTCTGCGCCCTGAGTGTTGATTATTGTAGGCACGTGATGGTAGTTCACATTAAAAAACTATATTTGATAAAACAGCTCGCAAAGACGGTGTTATAAAGTGTGTGTAGTCAGAGTTAAATTTGGCTGACCCAGATCTTCTTCTTCTTCTTTGCGTTCGTTCTTTATGACCAATTTTAATCACTCTTTGTGATATGTTTGATCTTTGCCAAGAACGTGTACACGTTGCACATTGGTTTGGTAGGCCCCTAAACGCATAAGACTTCTACACGTTTAGGACACATGCATCCGATTTCAGCCAAACCCAGATCAATATTGCATATGTTCTATTAATAATAGAACCCATCTCTATCGTATTTATCACGGATACTCTACAGGCCTCTTATAAAATGTTGCGTTGACTGACAGCTGCTGCAGTAAGCTGATCTACAGGTTGGTGTGACACGGACTAGCTTTTAATAGCCTGTGTAATGAATATTTAACTTCGAGAGCTGACAAACAATTGTCACGATAGTCAGTAAATATTGATAAATGTTGGGTGTGTTGGTAAAGATCAGCTGGTCGCTAACAGCCAAGGCATTGCCCGCCTGCCCAGTGTGTTTGTAGCGCGCTGTGAGTGCGGGTTCAACTCTGCGGGCTGGCAGAAAAGCCACAGGTTCTCCAGATTTACGATGTTCGTGGCACCGAACCGAAGGGTTGCGATGTCTATGGCACCGATCCGAAGAGCTGAAAAGCTCAGGTGCTTCTGGATCAGGAAACCCCCAAAAAAAAAAAAAAAAACAACAACAGCCAAGACAGATCGTTAAGAGAGAGTGTATGTTGAGACCAGAGCATGTCGTTAAGGACAGCTACATGTCGGTGTAGACAATGACATTACTTAAGAATTAAGGCATTTTGATTAAGGATGAGAGCATGTTGCTACAGACGAGAGTATCTTAATAACAACGAATATATCTCGCTTATGACCATGACAAGTCTCTAAGAACGTGTTGCTATCAAAAGACCAGGTATGTCTATACCTGTCAGAACGCGTCGCTAAGGACATTGTTTTTTTTCCCAGGAAGATACTAATACTTGCTCACTGTATATTTATTGATCATATTCATTGATTCCGCTGTTTTCTCTGGGGTTCTTAAAATTTCTCATCCTCTTGTTACAATGAACTTGAAGCTATCTATGAATGATGTATGTATGTGATATTTATATACTTGTATGTATGTATGTATGTTATATTTATATACTTGGATGTATGTATGTCTATATTTATATACTTGGATGTATGCATGTTTGTTATATTTTTACACTTGTGTGCATGCATGTTATATATGTATACTTGTGTGCATGCATGTTATATATGTATACTTGTGTGCATGCATGTTATATATGTATACTTGTGTGCATGCATGTTATATATGTATACTTGTGTGCATGCATGTTATATATGTATACTTGTGTGCATGCATGTTATATATGTATACTTGTGTGCATGCATGTTATATATGTATACTTGTGTGCATGCATGTTATATATGTATACTTGTGTGCATGCATGTTATATATGTATACTTGTGTGCATGCATGTTATATATGTATACTTGTGTGTATGCATGTTATATATGTATACTTGTGTGCATGCATGTTATATATGTATACTTGTGTGCATGCATGTTATATATGTATACTTGTGTGCATGCATGTTATATATGTATACTTGTGTGCATGCATGTTATATATGTATACTTGTGTGTATGCATGTTATATATGTACACTTGTGTGTATGCATGTTATATATGTACACTTGTGTGTATGCATGTTATATATGTACACTTGTGTGTATGCATGTTATATATGTACACTTGTGTGTATGCATGTTATATATGTATACTTGTGTGCATGCATGTTATATATGTATACTTGTGTGTATGCATGTTATATATGTATACTTGTGTGTATGCATGTTATATATGTATACTTGTGTGTATGCATGTTATATATGTATACTTGTGTGCATGCATGTTATATATGTATACTTGTGTGCATGCATGTTATATATGTATACTTGTGTGTATGCATGTTATATATGTATACTTGTGTGTATGCATGTTATATATGTATACTTGTGTGTATGTTAAGTGTGGTGTAGCTCGACAAGAACGACAAAGAAGAATTGTAAACCAACAAAGAACCGGTGTCGTTAGTCGCCAAACGCTGAGGGACATACTGAGGGAGAGATCGGAGCACTTATGGACTAATTTGTTCTACGTGCAGTGATGGTAATCCGACGACTAAACTAAACTAAACTAAACGTGTGTGTATGTATGTTGTTTAGTTTCATATATACAAGTACAAAAAAGCATATTGTACGAGTTTGTGCAAGCACTGTTTGATCGAATCTGACCTGGATATTCTGTGTTCAACAGCCGATGCTGTTTATGAATGACATGACTCAGTGAAGCTCTTTTTTAGAGAGCTAGCTAGTTCTGTTCTTAAAAACCCTTGTAAGTATGGCTAGACAATGGCGCCGTAAGAAATAAAGATTTGTGGTTAGAATTTAGAATCCTGTGTTTGGTAATTAATTTGTTCCCGGAAACCCCTAGTACTTGTTTCCGGTCTATTTATTGATTAAATTCATTATGCACGGTGCTTCCCCTGTGGTTCCTACAACTCCTTATTATCTCGTTAAAGACGACGAGTTTTATCAAAAGAAGATACTGCATCAGTGTTGTACATACTCGAAGAAGAAAAGGCCAAAGAATCACAAACCAGGGATTATATTGGAAGGCAGATGGTTCGAGAACGAAAGTTCTCTCTAGAGAAACCCTGAAATGAACTTGGCTGTGAGAGGCGAGACATATCTGACTTAATTCCATAGAAGAGATTAAACGAGTTGTCCAGGGTAGACAGGTATGAAGCCATTGTTTATAGGCCCTATGTAATGTATAACATTTCTGAGGAATACACAAATAAGACTGTGTGTAACTCGTGTATTCTTGGAATCACATTTAAATATGTTTCAACATGTCTGTGTTTCTGTTCACATTGACCCTACAACTTGAAATGTTCAACTTAAAAAAAAAAGGTATAAAGTCGAAGGATTGACTTCATTGCACCGGGATCTTCCCCATAGTGCTCAGCCCCTCTTCGCAAAACTTTCAGACCACCTTCGAGAATATTACATAATAACTGCGTAGATACGTCAAGAATCCTCGGCGTCTCTGGGAAAATTTGCATTCATGAACAGTACGGCACAGTCCAGATTCGAACCCACGACTTTCCGAACCCAAGGCAAGGGCGTAACCACTTCTTAGCCACAGAGACCCCCGAGTGTCAAATTTATGAAGATCCTACTGGTAAATTTAGCTAACGTCGACGCCGACATATCTCTTGACATATGAACATAAAGAACTCGTCTACCGATATAAACTCATGAAGATCCTTCTGGTAATGTAGCTAACGTCGACATATGTCTTGACATATGAACATTAAGAACTCGTCTACCGATATAAGCTGAAGACATACTATATGTTTGGAATTGAAAATACGCAACAGAAATATACCTTGAGAGATTTCTGAGAGAATTTGTTTCAGTTTAAGTAAACTTGGTATCTGTTAGGGATCTGTTAATACTAAGTATCGATAGTCAAAAACTGAACACTTCTAGGTACTGAAAGTAACGAATAATTACAACTACAAATACTTAAAAGTATTTAAAACACACATCACTAGTATATGTTAGGTAGGAAAGAGAACAGTGCTATGTTCGATAAATGACGGCAAACTGAAAGCAAAAGGAATGACTGCATACGAGAGAGAGAGAGAGAGAGAGAGAGAGAGAGAGAGAGAGAGTTTTCAGTTTCAAAATATCATAACTAGGGCATCGACTTACAAATCTTTTTCTAGAAACAATACACGATTTATCGAGAGGAGTTACGTAAATGAAATGTGCACAGGTTGATCAGAGAGAATGTTAGAGAGAATGTTAGATAGAGAGAATGTTAGAGAGAATGTTAGAGAGAATGTTAGAGAGAGAGAACGTTAGATAGAGAGAATGTTAGAGAGAATGTTAGAGAGAATGTTAGAGAGAGAGAATGTTAGTTAGAGAGAATGTTAGAGAAAGAGAATGTTATAGAGAAAATTAGAGAGAATGTTAGAGAGAATGTTAGAGAGAGAGAATGTTAGATAGAGAGAATGTTAGAGAGAATGTTAGATAGAGAGAATGTTAGAGAGAATGTTAGATAGAGAGAATGTTAGAGAGAATGTTAGATAGAGAAAATGTTAGATAGAGAGAATGTTAGATAGAGAGAATGTTAGAGAGAGAGAATGTTAGATAGAGAGAATGTTAGATAGAGAGAATGTTAGAGAGAGAGATAATGTTAGAGAGAATGTTAGAGAGAATGTTAGAGAGAATGTTAGATAGAGAGAATGTTAGAGAGAATGTTAGAGAGAGAGAGAATGTTAGATAGAGAGAGAATGTTAGAGAGAGAGAATGTTAGAGAGAATGTTATATAGAGAGAATATTAGATAGAGAGAATATTAGAGAGAATGTTAGAGAGAGAGAATGTTAGATAGAGAGAATGTTAAAGAGAATGTTAGATAGAGAGAATGTTAGATAGAATGTTAGATAGAGAGAATGTTAAATAGAGAGAATGTTATATAGAGAGAATGTTAGAGAGAGAGAGAATGTTAGAGAGAATGTTAGAGAGAATGTTAGATAGAGAGAATGTTATATAGAGAAAACGTTAGATAGAGAGAACGTCACATAATTAAGTCATAACTTTGTCTTCTGTCTTTGTTTAAGTGTCTAGTGGACTAATTAATTACCATCTTCTAGGGTGTACGAGGTTGCTCTTTTGTTCCCTGTGCCAGACTTCTTCATCTAATCATCATCGAGCATCTTGTCCCTTTTTTAACTTGGCTCACATGACAGCAGCTCTGAAAAACTCTCTATTATAGTGCAAGATGCCAGACGTTGGCAGTGGTTATTCTCAGCTTGTCAATAACATCTTGCACCCATCATCAACTAGGTCTTCCTCTCGTACTTCTTCGATGCACTATTTCTTCTGGATTTATCTTCTCCAGGCACTCATGTCGTTTACTGTGTCCAAAATATTTAATTTTCCTTGTTTTTATGTTCAACCAACTCTCTTTATTATCAAGCTGTTACAGAACAGAAGCATTTGTTTTCTTCCCTGTCCATGATATTCTAAGTACTCTTCTGTAACATTTGTTTTCTTCTCTGTCCATGATATTCTAAGTACTCTTCTGTAACATTTATTCTCTTCTCTGTCCTTAATATTCTAAGTACTCTACTGTAACATTTGTTTTCTTCCCTGTCCATGATATTCTAAGTACTCTTCTGTAACATTTGTTTTCTTATCTGTCCATGATATTCTAAGTACTCTTCTGTAACATTTGCATTCAACTAATATCTTCTGAAAATAGCGTTTCCTATAGCGTGACATATTTGAACGGACGGGTGCTCTGCTCAAATTTCAGAATACTGCCTGACTCGGTATTGCAAAGAGTACATTACCACAAGCTGGACATTCTCTTACTCCAGAGAGGGCGTAGCCGTGACTCTTTTTTAAACTTCACGGCATATTGAAGATGAAATGCTGATTCCCTTCCAGAAGCCATACATTTATCTTTGTCCCTGGTCATTCTGGGGTGAAAGGCAAAGAGAGAGCGGATGCACTAGTGAGCAATGCTGTGATCAAGAATGGGTCATCTATGAACAAAAGCGACATCTTGAATGCGCTAAAAGAAAACAAAGGTTCTGAAGATTTCAAAGAAGAAGATAAAAGGTAATCTTGATCTCGGTTGCGCAAGTTATGTATACCGATAGGTGCCGCAAGATGGGACAACCATGAGAGAAAACCCAAATAGATATAACAACCAACACAGAACGGTAGTTGTTAGTCTAAACCAGTGTTTTCCAAAGTGGGCGGTACCGCCTCCCAGTGGGCGCTGAAGCGTTCTAGGGGGCGATAGTGGGTTCAGAAGAATTTGGGGGATGTTCAGGCGATTAAGGGTCGGTGGCTCCTTAAAGAAGGAATTAATAATAAATATTTTAAAATAAATTATTTTCGTGATTTTGAGATTGAATAATCAATTAAAATTTAAATTCTGCATTTAAACACATCTTATGCCCGTCTTACACGATCCATTTTTTCATCAATTTTCTATTTCATGTATATAATTATTTGAAAATTGACCATGTATGACAGAAAAATATATCAATTTTCTATGTCAAAGAGAAAATAGAGCATGTATATATTGGGGGAGAGGGACGGGGGCGTTGGCAAACTGTTATGATGTGGAGGGGCATTACAAAATTTATGTCGTGCAAAGTTGGGGTGGGCCGAAAAAGTTTGGGAATCTATGGTCTAAACACACTGAAATACATGCTTGGGAGGAGATGGGTGGAATTATGGACATGTCTGATATGTGAAGAAGATGATCCTCAAATGAACAATGAGCCGAACATAAACTTACATCAGACTTACATCAGACTTACATCAGACATAGCAGAGATCATATTGAACTTTGTTTCGTTAACCAGACGAATAGGTTACCAAGACATACTACAAGGAAGTGAGACACAGGTCATTATCATTAAGTTCTGATTCCTCGGGAGAAACATGAGTCGTTTCTGTGCAGTTCTTTCTCAAATCTACTTCCCAGTTCTTCATTTACCGATTTAGTCACTTTGACTTAAACTATTAAACCACGACACTGGACAACAACCCGGTAACAGTGTGATGACAAAAGAAAAGAAGAAGTCACTCTGACTAAATCATCTTGGAGTTTAGAGATTTCACTAGAAAGAATACCACACAACGGACTTAAGACAGTAGCCACGTAAGCCTTACTGTGTGTGTTTGACCACACTTGGTCAGTGACCAAGTTAGCCTTACTGTGTGTGTTTGGTCACACTTGGACAGTGACCAAGTTAGCCTTACTGTGTGTGTTTGGTCACACTTGGTCAGTGATCAAGTTAACCTTACTGTGTGTGTTTGGTCACACTTGGTCAGTGATCAAGTTAACCTTACTGTGTGTGTTTGGTCACACTTGGTCAGTGACCAAGTTAACCTTACTGTGTGTGTTTGACCACACTTGGTCAGTGACCAAGTTAGCCTTACTGTGTGTGTTTGACCACACTTGGTCAGTGACCAAGTTAGCCTTACTGTCCAAAGGGTCCAAAGGCGAAGGATTGACTTAATTGTACCGGGTTTCCATTTATGGCTCCGTCCCTGTCGGCAGAGATAACATGCCATTTGCTGAAAGCATTGCACAAAGCAGGAACTCCGTAGCTCAGGCAACAATCCTATGGATCTCATGAAAAAAATTGCTTCCTTTTGTCTCGGTCGGATTTCGAGCCCACAACCTTCTGTACGACAGGCAAATGACTTAACCACTTCGACATTTTGTTGTGTTAAGCCTCACTGTGTGTGTGTGTGTGTGTTTAACCATATATATATATCAAAAAATTAAACCACTATAACACTATAAACCCAGTAGACAGTGATATCGTTATTCTATTACACGATTACTGCATTACTCCAACTACATTTATTTTGGTAATCGATTATGTTAACGATATGATTTGTTTTTAAAAAGAAACTGGGGAAATTCTTGCCAATCAAATAGTTTTACTGCAGTCTCATCTATTTTGGGAAATTCTTGGAAGTATGCTTTCCCTCCTGTCTTAATTATGAACTCTTCTCGTATATCGTACTCTAATTTACTAGTATACCCACCTACATATATATCATGTACACACAATCCTTTACAGGCCCACCATTACATACACACACACACATATATGTATACTTATGTGGCCACTTAAAGACACACATCCACACATATATTCATATTCAATCCTATATACACGTGACATCATCATCATCAAGTAGCTTGTCCCTTCCTGAACTTGGCTCCCATGACGGTAGTCCTGATAAACTCTATTATGTGTGTTGACCGGCGTCAGCAGCAGTAATTATCAGATAGTCAATGACATCTTGCACCCATCGTCTTTTATGTCTTTTATACACGTGCACACTCGTATAAATACATACAAACATATCATCATCATCATCAAGTAGCTTGTCACTTCCGGAACTTGGCTCCCATGAAAACAGACCTGAAAAACTCACTATTCTGTGCAAGATGACCGGTGTCAGCAGTAGTCATTCTCAGATCGTCAATAACATCCTTCACCAATCGTCGTCGATGTCCTTCTCTCGCTCTTCTTCCAGGCATCCTTGCTTCTAGAATTATCTTCTCCATGCACTCATGTCGTTTAATGTGTCAGAAATATTTAGTTTTTCCTTGTTTTTATGTTCTTTAATAACTAACTCTCTTTAATATCAAGTTGTTGCAGAACAGAAGCATTTGTTATCTTCTCTGTCCATGATATTCTAAGTACTCTTCTGTAACATTTGTTTTCTTCTCAGTCTATGATATTCTAAATACTCTTCTGTAGCATTTGCATTCAAACGCATTGATGATCCTCTCTGTCGCTTTGTAAATGTTCTATGTCTCACAACCATACGTTGCCAATGGAAAAATACAGGTTCTTAAACACCTGAGTTTTGTTCTTATGTCAGTTCCCTTCCATAGATTTGTTAGCTCTTTTAATTTATGCAAAGCAGTGCCCAGCATTTACAAACACATAATGGTATATATTTGACAGGACGAAGGTAAGTATACATACATATCAATGCGTAAAGGCATAAACGTATGCATACAAGTGCAGAATATACACACGTACAACACACAGTCAGACATAATTCGCAGTGACCTCTGATCTCAGATTAGGTGAGATCAAGCGATGAGTCCTGTCAAAGATAGTAGAATCAGTGTACAGGTCTATTTCCAATTAAAATATAATTAATCCGTTTGCGGCTGTTCTAGCAAAATTTTAAGTATAAAAACTTAAATTTCATTTTTACCAAATTTATCATCAAGAAACAAGAGATAAAAGAAATTTTAAAAGAGATCATGGGGAAATCTGATGTGCTGCGTCGAAAGCTGCAGATATTGAGCGGGGAAATCTGATGTGCTCCGTCGAAAGCTGCAGATATTGAGCCGGGAAATCTGATGTGCTGCACCGAAAGCTGCAGATATTGAGCGTTTGTGCTGACATATCACATCTTTCTTAAGCTCAAAAAACTAAAATCCAAAAAGTTGAGAAAATGTGGTTATACTTGAGAAGAAAGAAAGAAATAAGAAAAAATATACACAAATACACATCTGCACTACCTACACACACGCAGAGATACACACACACACACACACGCACGCACGCAAACATACACACGCACATGCTTTCATATATGAACACGCACACGCACATCATCATCTTCAGGTGTAACTTCGCATCGAAGTTGGCTGTAATTAACCTCCAACATCCCCTGTCCCTTGCCTGGATGTTACACTACACCTGGCTAAACTCTATCCCTTGCCTGGATGTTACACTACACCTGGCTAAACTCTATCCCTTGCCTGGATGTTACACTACACCTGGCTAAACTCTATCCCTTGCCTGGATGTTACACTACACCTGGCTAAACTCTATCCCTTGCCTGGATGTTACACTACACCTGGCTAAACTCTATCCCTTGCCTGGATGTTACACTACACCTGGCTAAACTCTATCCCTTGCCTGGATGTTACACTACACCTGGCTAAACTCTATACCTTGCCTGGATGTTACACTACACCTGGCTAAACTCTATCCCTTGCCTGGATGTTACACTACACCTGGCTAAACTCTATCCCTTGCCTGGATGTTACACTACACCTGGCTATACTCTATCCCTTGCCTGGATGTTACACTACACCTGGCTAAACTCTATCACTTGCCTGGATGTTACACTACACCTGGCTATACTCTATCCCTTGCCTGGATGTTACACTACACCTGGCTATACTTCATCCCTTGCCTGGATGTTACACTACACCTGGCTAAACTCTATCCCTTGCCTGGATGTTACACTACACCTGGCTAAACTCTATACCTTGCCTGGATGTTACACTACACCTGGCTAAACTCTATCCCTTGCCTGGATGTTACACTACACCTGGCTAAACTCTATCCCTTGCCTGGATGTTACACTACACCTGGCTAAACTCTATCCCTTGCCTGGATGTTACACTACACCTGGCTAAACTCTATCCCTTGCCTGGATGTTACACTACACCTGGCTAAACTCTATCCCTTGCCTGGATGTTACACTACACCTGGCTAAACTCTATCCCATCTCTTGATGTTTCTCTCCCACTTGTGTCTGGGTCAAACCCCTCACCACTGTCTTCTATTATTCTCATCCAATAACGTTTTGAGCAATGTGACATTTCTCTTCACGTAATATATATATACAGTGGCGGCTCGTGATCGTTTTTGTTGGTGGGGCCAGACACACATTTTCGGGAAAATCATGGTTTTGATTAGGTTATATTTTAGTCCATTACATAACAAATACACGTTACACATCATTTTTGGTGGGGCCCGGCCCTCTGGCCCTTAATGACGAGCCGCCACTGTATATATATATATATATATATATATATATATATATATATATATATATATATCTACAACATACACAACATAACTAAGGGTATGCAGTGTTTGTTACTTCATATTTCTATACCCTAGTATGCAGGAGGCAAAAGCACCAATTCTTTTCCTCACGTGTGGAACATCGGGTGTGGGATTGAATCACAGCCTTCTTGAGTTCGAGTCGATAAGCGAATGCTTACTCACCAACAACCCCCTACAAGTAAATCGAAATATCCACTATTGCAAATCATGTCTTCAAATCCAACATGTTACCTGAAAGATAAGTCCAACTTCAAAATATTTAAAAAGTTAACCAAAAAAACCAGATATTTTGCTACTACATTACTATTTCGCCTGCACACTAAAACCGTTTCCTAGAATTTTGTTTTCCCTTTTCAGCTAGAGTGTTTACCAGCACATAATAACACGGGAAGCTTACAAACGGTGTACAAACTACAAACATCTGACAACTAAAACCGGATGCTTTCTTGAATAGTTTGTATTAATAAAAAATTGTGGTTTTTTGTTTTGTTTCCGGAACAAAGTTCTTACGGCAAGGTTTCCTTATTATTTACCATCAGTGTTTTAATAGAGAAACTGAAAAAATATAAACCGAAATTATATTTGATATAAAACGACACAAAATAAAGTATTGTTTTATTTGCCAGATCTGACTAGGATGTTTTGATGATCAGATTTATAAAGAAATAAATTAATGAATATATCAGAGATAGGAAAGAAATAGGAAATAGGAATAAAAGATTCAAGAAGATATTAGAGATAAGAAATAGTTCACACAATTTGACAAGTTCTGTATGATACATCATCTCTGTACAAGAACGAGGACACACATGAATATTTACAACAAAGTAAGTAGTTAATATATGGTTAATTAACTCATTCAGTACCATTATCTACTATAGTGGCGTACTAATGTGCACCAAACACAAGTCACTGTAGTAGAATTTCATATAGAACACTTTCTTTCACTTCGTACTAAATCTTATATGGTTTTATCGTAGCTGAAAGTAGTAATATATAAATATATCAAAATGAAAATATGGGCATATCCTTTACAAAACTTCGCCCTCAACCCCAATAAACTAGTCGTCGATTTTTTTGGGCACCACTTATACGTTCAGTAATTTGCCATTGCTTTCTGAACGGTGAGGTCTATTTTTATCTCTCGTAAAAATCCTGAAATAATTATACTGCTAATGTGATACTTATACTGCTAATGTGATACTTATACTGCTAATGTGATAATTATACTGCTAACAACATCAATACAAAACCTTTGTTGCGTAATACTAATTCTGATGTCATAAAACAAATGCTATCAAGAGCCTAGTCACATTTATGATATGTAAACCAATACTAATTCTGATGTCATAAAACAAATGCTATCAAGAGCCTAGTCACATTTATGATATGTAAACCAATACTAATTCTGATGTCATAAAACAAATGCTATCAAGAGCCTAGTCACATTTATGATATGTAAACAGTTCATGGATAGGTTGAAGTTAATGTAGCTACAGATTTTCCTAAACTTGTTTGAGTCATGACTTTTTCAGGAAACTCATGTTCCATCATTGACATCTCCATAAAACTCACTTTCCATCATCGACATCTCCATAAAACTCACTTTCCATCATCGACATCTCCATAAAACTCACTTTCCATCATCGACATCTCCATAAAACTCACTTTCCATCATCGACATCTCCATAAAACTCACTTTCCATCATCGACATCTCCATAAAATTCTCCATCATTGCCATGTAAATAAAACTCGCTTTCCATCATCGAAATCTCCATAAAATTCTCCATCATTGCCATGCAAATAAAACTCGCTTTCCATCATCGACATCTCCATAAAATTCTCCATCATTGCCATGTAAATAAAACTCGCTTTCCATCATCGACATCTCCATAAAAACGATTCTTCATCGATTTCGACCTAAACCATAAATAAAGAATTTTGTCAAATTTATGACCAAACACGGTATACAAATTTAACTGTTTGAGTGCCCGTATGTTACCGGGACCCGCAAGGGATGCAAAGAATAGTACCACTGCGACCTTCAAGGCATGTCGTAAGAAACGACTGAGGTAAAGGCATAGGGAAGTTATCTTATTAAATAAAAAGCGCGGCAGAAATCGAATGTGCTGGCCTACTTGTAGGTATATAACATACAATCGCTCTTAGGCTCAGATCACATACAGATAACACAGAGTGGTTAACAAGTGATCGACATAGAGCGTGCGAAGAAGAAAGAGAAAAACTGTTTGACAAGATTAGTCACATAAATATTTCTAACTATTATTATAATGGATAGTTGGGGACTTCACAACAAGAAATGAAACTTCTAACATATCTCATAAAAACACTTTCAGACAAAACATAGATTACTAATACTATAGTGACTAGATGGAGGACTTAACAACAAGAAATGAAACTTCTAACATATCTCATAAAAACACTTTCAGACAAAACATAGATTACTAATACTATAGTGACTAGATGGAGGAATTAACAACAAGAAATGAAACTTCTAACATATCTCATAAAAACACTTTCAGACAAAACATAGATTACTAATACTATAGTGACTAGATGCAGGACTTAACAACAAGAAATGAAACTTCTAACATATCTCATAAAAACACTTTCAAACAAAACATAGATTACTAATACTATAGTGACTAGATGGAGGACTTAACAACAAGAAATGAAACTTCTAACATATCTCATAAAAACACTTTCAGACAAAACATAGATTACTAATACTATAGTGACTAGATGGAGGACTTAACAACAAGAAATGAAACTTCTAACATATCTCATAAAAACACTTTCAGACAAAACATAGATTACTAATACTATAGTGACTAGATGGAGGACTTAACAACAAGAAATGAAACTTCTAACATATCTCATAAAAACACTTTCAGACAAAACATAGATTACTAATACTATAGTGACTAGATGGAGGACTTAACAACAAGAAATGAAACTTCTAACATATCTCATAAAAACACTTTCAAACAAAACATAGATTACTAATACTATAGTGACTAGATGCGGGACTTAACAACAAGAAATGAAACTTCTAACATATCTCATAAAAACACTTTCAGACAAAACATAGATTACTAATACTATAGTGACTAGATGGAGGACTTAACAACAAGAAATGAAACTTCTAACATATCTCATAAAAACACTTTCAGACAAAATATAGATTACTAATACTATAGTGACTAGATAGATGGTAAACTTCACAACAAGAAATAAACTCATTAGTTGTACCATCTGAACACAGAAACTTACTAGATAAAAGCAAAATTTCTCATAGCCTTTTCAGCCCTTAGGGCAGTGGCGGCTCGTCATTAAGGGCCAGTGGGGCCGGGCCACACAAAAATAATGTATAATGTGTATTTATTTTTTAATAAATTTAAATATAGCAGTCCAAAACCATGATTTATCCGGGGGAAAAACGTCTGACCACACCAACAAAAATGATCACGAGCCGCCACTGTCTTAGGATATGAAGCCACTTAGCCACAGTTCTAGGCCCTAATGTGTAGGAGGTAGGAGAACCAATTACTCACATCCCTCTTGTGTCCGAGTTGATAGGCAAACGATTATGCATAACGCTAATTCGTCCCACAATCAACTTTCTAACATTGGTAATATAGTGAATAGTTGGGTTACTCCATTGTTTGGCATTGTTACCATGGACGCTGTAGATAATATGTTGTTTCTAATCACCTTCTACAAAGTCTACATTGGTGAATATGTCATGTAATTATATCGATTATTATGTTGTATTTTATAATATTAAACTGTCCACTATCTACTTTCTATTTTCGTGTATCTGTTGTCCCAAGTGGGCGTATATCTCTTTCACCCCGTAATGTTTTTTTTTTTTACCTCCGGACTCATTTATTTTGCTATGTATACTGAATTAGACAGTGTCTACATTTGTATCATCTTAATAAATACTGAATTAGACAGTGTCTACATTTGTATCATCTTAATAAATACTGAATTAGACAGTGTCTACATTTGTATCATCTTAATAAATACTGAATTAGACAGTGTCTACATTTGTATCATCTTAATAAATACTGAATTAGACAGTGTCTACATTTGTATCATCTTAATAAATACTGAATTAGACAGTGTCTACATTTGTATCATCTTAATAAATACTGAATTAGACAGTGTCTACATTTGTATCATCTTCATACATTCTACGAGCCAATATATTGGTTCAGAAGGGCGAATGGGTTAATTAAGCTGTAGTGAGCTCGATCACAACCCAAGCGTACCTGGTTCAAACTCTGTGGCAGGCAGTTTGGAAGCAAATTCGTTTCTGTGGGATTTTTACGAAAGGTAAAGAATAGACCTCATCGTACAGAAAGCAATGATAAACTACTGAACGTATAAGTGATGTATAGAAAATGAGGCCATGAGGCCATTACCTTGTAGTGGTGGGGAGGCTTGCGTGCTCCAATGATACAGTGAGCTATGACGGCGGGAACGTATGTTCCCGGAAGGGTTACCCAAGCCGGAAAGGTCACTGAGGAGGGTACAGACGAAGCATGGTCTCCTGGTCCTCCAGGTTGGGGGTTGGGCTTGGGACTAACGATCCCATCCTTTAAAAAAATTAAAGTTACGGAAACAACAACAAACATACAACCTATCTACGGGCATGAAGGGCTACCAGAGTCATTGACTCACATGACTGGAAGTGGTGAAAGCCGAAAGGAAGCTACTTTCATGAGGACGGAAGTCCTGAATGCCAAAACCAAGACCAGAATTGGATGCTGGAATGTAAGAACAATGTACGAAACCGGAAAACTATCACAAATAACAGCAGAAATGAGAAGATATAATCTACATATCCTAGGGTTTAGCGAGAGCAGATGGACAGGAAATGGAAGAAGTACCACTGCAACAGGTGAAACAGTCCTTTTTCTGGACGAGACGATGACCTACACCATGAAGGAGTAGCAGTAATCCTAAGAAAGGGCGTGGAAAAGTGTCTGTTAGAATGGAAACCTATCAGCAGCCGCTTGATTAAGATCAGACTAAAGGGGAAGCATACAAACATCACAATCCTACAATGCTATGCGCCAACTAATGATAGCGAAGATACAAAGAAAGACTCGTACTACGAAAACCTACAAGCAGAATTAGACAAGTCACCATCCCATGATGTTATCATTGTTATGGGAGATCTAAATGCGAAGGTCGGACAAGACAACACGCATAGTTATAGAACTATGGGAAAATATGGATGTGGTATGATGAACGAAAATGGGGAACGTTTAGTAAACTTCTGCAGCATGAACAATCTCGTTATAGGAGGAACCCTATTTCAACATTTAGATATCCACAAATTAACATGGTATTCCCTAATGGCAGAGATAAAAACCAAATAGACCATATAATGATCAATGGACCCTGGAGACGCTCGCTGCTAGATGTTGTAGTCAAGAGAGGTGCAGATGTTGGTAGTGACCACCACCTAGTCACAGCTTATGTCAAACTTAAACTAAGAAAAACAGGACAACAGAAAAACTTCCAAAAGAGGTTCGATGTGGATAGACTAAAAGACACGGAAGTAAGGGATAAGTTTATAATGCAGATAAAGAACAGATTCCAAGCCCTAGAAAGTAATGAAACTACGGATGAAACTGACAACATAGATAGAACATGGGACAACATAGCATCTATATATAGCAAGAGCAGTGAAACATGTCTAGGTTACCGCACAAAGAAAAGAAAAGAATGGATAACACCAACAACATGGAAAATAATAGACAGCCGAAGAATATTAAAAAGAAATTGTTAGAAGCAAAGTCCGAAAGACTGAAAGCAAGATACCAAGAACAGTACAAAAGCGCAAGTAAAGAAATCAAACGGGCTGTGAGAGCCGACAAAAGAATGTATGTTGAAGACCTGGCAGTACAGGCAGAAGAAGCAGCAAAAAGTGTGATCAGGGAACAGTGTACAAAATTACAAAGCTAATAAGCGGAAAACATTACAGAAGATCAAATACTCTCATAAAGGATAAGAATGGAATACTATTGACAACGGAAAAGGAACAAGAAATACGATGGACAGAGCATTTTAAAGAATTGCTAAACAGACCACCTCCAACGGTAGTAGCAGACATACCAGAACCAACAGAGGAGTTAGAAATTGGCATTGAAACACCCAGCCAGGATGAGATCATTACAGCAATTAAATCTCTTAAGAATAACAAGGCACCAGGAATGATAACTTAAACGCAGAACTATTCAAAATAGACCCAGAACTTGCAGCTAATATATTGCAACCCTTGTTTACTACTATATGGAATGCCCAAATAATACCTGATGCATGGAACAGAGGAGTCATCATCAAGATACCCAAAAGGGCTCCCTTGCCGATTGTAATAATTGGCGTGGAATAACACTGCTTTCTGTCCCAAGTAAAATCTTAAGCAAAATCATCGTACAACGTATTACTGACGCTGTGGATAAGAAATTGAGAAAGGAACAAGCAGGATTTCGCAGAGGACGGAGCTGTATAGGCCAAATATTTGCTCTTAGAAATATCATAGAACAATGCACAGAATGGCAAAGCAAACTCTATATCAACTTTGTAGATTTTGAAAAGGCTTTTGATAGCATACACCGCGAAAGTCTATGGCGTATCTTAAGATGGTATGGAATCCCACTGTGTTTTATAAATATTATAAAAGCTGCTACAGCAAGTTTGCATGCAGTGTTGAAACTTCAGAACTAAAGTTTGAAGTAAAAACAGGCGTGCGACAAGGATGTGTTATGTCAGCCCTATTATTCAACACTGTCATAGATTGGGTGATGCGTAAAACAACGGAAGATAAGGCAAGAGGTATTAGATGGACGCTCACAACCACTCTGGAAGACCTAGATTTTGCAGATGACATCGCACTCCTATCTCATACACATAGAGATATCCAGGAAAAGACCTGCCGCCTTAACCAATATAGTGAGATGGTTGGGCTGAAAATAAATCAGAAGAAAACTGAAGTAATGACTCTGAACATAGCAACCCCAGCACCAGTCAAACTAGAAGGTAAAACCCTCCGAGATACAACCGCTTTCACATACCTTGAAGTGTTATTAGCAATGAAGGAGGCGCTGGATCTGACATTAAAAACAGACTGAGTAAAGCACGCAGTGCATTCATGACCCTTCAGACCGCCTGGGAAAACTGCCCAATACAGCATCAGAACCAAGACTAGTATCTATAACAGCTGTGTGCTGTCAACTTTGCTGTACGGATCGGAATGCTGGAGAATGACAGAACAGGATATGTCCAGACTCTCCGCCTTTCATACAACTTGTCTGCGAAAAATCTTACGCGTGTACTGGCCGACTACTATCTCGAATCAAGAATTGCTTGCACGATGCCAACAAGAGAATATGGGCACTATCATCCGAAGACGACGCTGGAGATGGATTGGACATGTGATGCGCATGGAGACTGGCTCCGACACGAAAACTGCACTGAGATGGACTCCAGAGGGTAGGCGAAAGCGTGGAAGACCCAAGACAACCTGGAGGAGAACGATAGAGCAAGAGCTGAAGGAAATGAATCATAGCTGGAACACAATACAGAGGAAGGCCATGAACAGGGAAGAATGGTGTACGTTTGTTGCTGCCCTAAACGCCAGGGGCGTAACAGGCTAAAGAGAGAGAGAGGAGGGGCCGGGCCACACAAAAAATAATTATAATGTGTATTTATTTTTTAATAAATTTAAATATAGCAGTCCAAAACCATGATTTATCCGGGGGAAAAACGTCTGACCACACCAACAAAAATGATCACGAGCCGCCACTGTCTTAGGATATGAAGCCACTTAGCCACAGTTCTAGGCCCTAATGTGTAGGAGGTAGGAGAACCAATTACTCACATCCCTCTTGTGTCCGAGTTGATAGGCAAACGATTATGCATAACGCTAATTCGTCCCACAATCAACTTTCTAACATTGGTAATATAGTGAATAGTTGGGTTACTCCATTGTTTGGCATTGTTACCATGGACGCTGTAGATAATATGTTGTTTCTAATCACCTTCTACAAAGTCTACATTGGTGAATATGTCATGTAATTATATCGATTATTATGTTGTATTTTATAATATTAAACTGTCCACTATCTACTTTCTATTTTCGTGTATCTGTTGTCCCAAGTGGGCGTATATCTCTTTCACCCCGTAATGTTTTTTTTTTTTACCTCCGGACTCATTTATTTTGCTATGTATACTGAATTAGACAGTGTCTACATTTGTATCATCTTAATAAATACTGAATTAGACAGTGTCTACATTTGTATCATCTTAATAAATACTGAATTAGACAGTGTCTACATTTGTATCATCTTAATAAATACTGAATTAGACAGTGTCTACATTTGTATCATCTTAATAAATACTGAATTAGACAGTGTCTACATTTGTATCATCTTAATAAATACTGAATTAGACAGTGTCTACATTTGTATCATCTTAATAAATACTGAATTAGACAGTGTCTACATTTGTATCATCTTCATACATTCTACGAGCCAATATATTGGTTCAGAAGGGCGAATGGGTTAATTAAGCTGTAGTGAGCTCGATCACAACCCAAGCGTACCTGGTTCAAACTCTGTGGCAGGCAGTTTGGAAGCAAATTCGTTTCTGTGGGATTTTACGAAAGGTAAAAAATAGACCTCATCGTACAGAAAGCAATGATAAACTACTGAACGTATAAGTGATGTATAGAAAATCAACGACTGGGGTGATGGCTACGTCCTATAAAGGGTATGCCACGATTTTCATTTTCGTTGTTCCAACAACTTCGTCACACGTTGCAAACTTTAACTTTCAACTTTCGTTTGAGATCACAACCACAGATACCCACACAAACCATCTTCCATGAATCTCATTAGATGTTCATCATTGACCTACCATAATTCGTAATCTTGAGATCTTGTCTAGTTTTGTTTTTACTATGAAGTTTTGAATATTCTTGTGTTAAAACTTGTCATATTCCACATGGATATACTGGAAACTTATTTCTAAAACTGTAATTATAAAAAGTGCAGTGACACAATATAATAAACTATCAAATATAAAACACTATACAGTAAAATATAAAACATATAATAAGATACATTTATAAGTTACATAGAAGAACAGAATACATTCTGAAAATGAAACTAACCGTAACTCACTTGACAAACTAACGGGAATTATTTTTTGAACATGGAATCTACAGACTTGAAAACCGTTTGCTGGTTTTTTTTTTTTATTTAAAAAAAAATAATCTTGGTAGCTGATATCTTGACAAAGTTTTTGACTGATTAGCAAGAAAACGCAAGCTATTGTAATCTAAGTTAAAACAAAATCTAATTCTAGGATATTGTACAACTCAAGTAAATATGGAACGTTACAAAGAAAAGTTCATCGATTTAATCAAACTAGAACTCATAGGATCATGGACGTCCATACATTAAGGAAAGAGGGAGGGGGGCGGGGCGTGTGTGACATCCTCTTCTCCCTATCCCGGAAAATGACTTATTACTAAAACAGTTTTATGTGAATCTGACACTCTCCGTTACATGATAGTAAACTGCAACATAAAATGTGAATCTGACACTCTCCATTACATGATAGTAAACTGCAACATAAAATGTGAATCTGACACTCTCCATTACATGATAATAAACTGCAACATAAAATGTGAATCTGACACTCTCCGTTACATGATAGTAAACTGCAACATAAAATGTGAATCTGACACTTTCCGTTACATGATAGTAAACTGCAACATAAAATGTGAATCTGACACTCTCCATTACATGATAGTAAACTGCAACATAAAATGTGAATCTGACACTCTCCGTTACATGATAGTAAACTGCAACATAAAATGTGAATCTGACACTTCCATTACATGATAGTAAACTGCAACATAAAATGTGAATCTGACACTCTCCGTTACATGATAGTAAACTGCAACATAAAATGTGAATCTGACACTCTCCGTTACATGATAGTAAACTGCAACATAAAATGTGAATCTGACACTTCCATTACATGATAGTAAACTGCAACATAAAATGTGAATCTGACACTCTCCGTTACATGATAGTAAACTGCAACATAAAATGTGAATCTGACACTCTCCATTACATGATAGTAAACTGCAACATAAAATGTGAATCTGACACTCTCCATTACATGATAGTAAACTGCAACATAAAATGTGAATCTGACACTCTCCATTACATGATAGTAAACTGCAACATAAAATGTGAATCTGACACTCTCCATTACATGATAGTAAACTGCAACATAAAATGTGAATCTGACACTCTCCATTACATGATAGTAAACTGCAACATAAAATGTGAATCTGACACTCTCCGTTACATGATAGTAAACTGCAACATAAAATGTGAATCTGACACTTCCATTACATGATAGTAAACTGCAACATAAAATGTGAATCTGACACTCTCCATTACATGATAGTAAACTGCAACATAAAATGTGAATCTGACACTCTCCGTTACATGATAGTAAACTGCAACATAAAATGTGAATCTGATACTCTCCGTTACATGATAGTAAACTGCAACATAAAATGTGAATCTGACACTTCCATTACATGATAGTAAACTGCAACATAAAATGTGAATCTGACACTCTCCATTACATGATAGTAAACTGCAACATAAAATGTGAATCTGACACTCTCCATTACATGATAGTAAACTGCAAAATAAAATGGTTCTTACTCATTTTGCCCCTCCCTCCCCAACCACACAATGGAAAAATGTATGTGGACGTCAATGGATGGGATTAAGTGGCAGTTATCATCATAAAACACAAGAATATAATAGAGCAGACAAAATCAACATTGGAGAAAATGAGTTTTGTTATATGTAAAATATCATTGTCTATGGAAGTCAGGTAGAGCAAACAGTGGCATTCTGAAGTCAGTGTTGGACAAGGAAGTCAGGAAGAAAGTTGTGTAGTACTGTGTAGAGCAAACAGGGGCATTCTGAAGTCAGTGTTGGACAAGGAAGTCAGGAAGAAAGTTTTGTAGTGCTGTGTAGAGCAAACAGGGGCATTCTGAAGTCAGTGTTGGACAAGGAAGTCAGGAAGAAAGTTTTGTAGTACTGTGTAGAGCAAACAGGGGCATTCTGAAGTCAGTGTTAGACAAGGAAGTCAGGAAGCAAGTTTTGTAGTGATGTGTAGAGCAAACATTGGCATTCTGAAGTCAGTGTTGGACAATAAACAAACAAACACATAGATTAAAAGAAGCCACAAGGATATAGTTTTACAAAAGTGTCAAAAATATCTCTCTCTAGCATGTGACTGAGGGAAACAACTAATTTACTCTATTCTTCTTTATTCTTGTCCGTCTTTTTTTGAGTGTTCCAGCTGTGATTCATTTCTTACAGTTCTTGTTCTACTGTTCTCCACCAGGTCGTTTTGGTTCTTTCTCGTTTTCCTTTACCCTACGGTGTCCATCTCAGTGCATATTTTTGTGACAGAGTTAGTCTCCATGCGTATCACATGCCCGATCCATCTCCAGCATCTCTGTTGAATGACGGTGCTCATATTCTATTGTTGACTGTGCAAGATAATCTCATGGACTGCTTAGAATGTTGATGTACTTAAAGAGGTCAAACACAGATGACAGTCAAGATTGACAAATATAATATTCTTCTTCTTCAGTGATCTCTGGTCATGCGTTTAACTTACTGTGTTCCACAAACTGGGCAGTCAACTTCAGGTCTGTCAGGTTTCTCCAAAGCTTAGTTTTCAGGTCGAATCGTCAGCAGGGGACTGGAACTGTCTAGCGAACAACCTAAAAAAAGATGTCACCAGAAACGGAATGTGTCAGCCATTATTGGCAGGGAGGAATCAACACATACGAATAACTCAATGGACATGCGCACATAGATAATCAATATGTTATGATATATAAAGAGAAGAGAAGGTTTAGAACATACGATGATAACTGGTAGAATCAACAAGGGGGTCTATGATAACTGGTAGAATCAACAAGGGGTCTATGATAACTGGTAGAATCAACAAGAGGGTCGATGATAACTGGTAGAATCAACAAGAAGGTCGATGATAACTGGTAGAATCAACAAGAGGGTCGATGATAACTGGTAGAATCAACAAGGGGGTCTATGATAACTGGTAGAATCAACAAGGGGTCTATGATAACTGGTAGAATCAACAAGAGGGTCGATGATAACTGGTAGAATCAACAAGGGGGTCGATGATAACTGGTAGAATCAACAAGGGTCTATGATAACTGGTAGAATCAACAAGAGGGTCGATGATAACTGGTAGAATCAACAAGAGGGTCGATGATAACTGGTAGAATCAACAAGAAGGTCGATGATAACTGGTAGAATCAACAAGGGGGGTCTATGATAACTGGTAGAATCAACAAGGGGGGGTCTATGATAACTGGTAGAATCAACAAGGGGGTCGATGATAACTGGTAGAATCAACAAGGGGGTCTATGATAACTGGTAGAATCAACAAGGGGTCTATGATAACTGGTAGAATCAACAAGGGGTCTATGATAACTGGTAGAATCAACAAGGGGTCTATGATAACTGGTAGAATCAACAAGGGGTCTATGATAACTGGTAGAATCAACAAGGGGTCGATGATAACTGGTAGAATCAACAAGGGGTCTATGATAACTGGTAGAATCAACAAGGGGGTCTATGATAACTGGTAGAATCAACAAGGGGTCTATGATAACTGGTAGAATCAACAAGGGGGTCTATGATAACTGGTAGAATCAACAAGGGGTCGATGATAACTGGTAGAATCAACAAGGGGGTCTATGATAACTGGTAGAATCAACAAGGGGTCTATGATAACTGGTAGAATCAACAAGGGGTCTATGATAACTGGTAGAATCAACAAGGGGTCTATGATAACTGGTAGAATCAACAAGGGGTCTATGATAACTGGTAGAATCAACAAGGGGTCGATGATAACTGGTAGAATCAACAAGGGGTCTATGATAACTGGTAGAATCAACAAGGGGGTCTATGATAACTGGTAGAATCAACAAGGGTCTATGATAACTGGTAGAATCAACAAGGGTCTATGATAACTGGTAGAATCAACAAGGGGTCTATGATAACTGGTAGAATCAACAAGGGGGTCTATGATAACTGGTAGAATCAACAAGGGGTCTATGATAACTGGTAGAATCAACAAGAGGGTCGATGATAACTGGTAGAATCAACAAGGGGGTCGATGATAACTGGTAGAATCAACAAGGGGTCTATGATAACTGGTAGAATCAACAAGAGGGTCGATGATAACTGGTAGAATCAACAAGAGGGTCGATGATAACTGGTAGAATCAACAAGAAGGTCGATGATAACTGGTAGAATCAACAAGGGGGTCTATGATAACTGGTAGAATCAACAAGGGGTCTATGATAACTGGTAGAATCAACAAGGGTCGATGATAACTGGTAGAATCAACAAGGGGTCTATGATAACTGGTAGAATCAACAAGGGGTCTATGATAACTGGTAGAATCAACAAGGGGTATATGATAACTGGTAGAATCAACAAGGGGTCTATGATAACTGGTAGAATCAACAAGGGTCTATGATAACTGGTAGAATCAACAAGGGGTCTATGATAACTGGTAGAATCAACAAGGGGGTCTATGATAACTGGTAGAATCAACAAGGGTCTATGATAACTGGTAGAATCAACAAGGGGTCTATGATAACTGGTAGAATCAACAAGGGGGTCAATGATAACTGGTAGAATCAACATGTGGGTCTATGGGGCGTAGAAGTTAGATGCTCGCCTCTTGTTTCAAAGATACTCGGTTCGCTCACTCGTGGAGACATTTTTCCAGAGATCCCTGATCTCATTGTAGGTGAGATCGAGTTACTGGTCATATCGGAGACGGATGATAAAAAGTAGTTCCCTCGTTCACATTGAGAACGTTAAAGAACCCTTGGCAGTTTAAACTCGAGAAAAGCTCGATAAAATGATATTGTCCGGGCAAAATTCAGTAGAAAATATTACAAATACAATTCTTACAAAATATCTTTACCATCTTCAAATTACATCGGGGACACTCACCGGTGCTACGGAGTGCGTGCACTGTCGCTGAGATCTTTCTATTTAATAAAAAGATCGGGGCACACCTGTTTACTCACCGACGTGCTATGATGATGGTCCAATCAATCAATCAAACAATCAATCAATCAATCAATCAATCAATAAATATATAAACCAATCAATCAATCAATCAATCAAAAAAGAATCCATGAAAAACGAAGCAGAAAGTTCTGAATAGCTTAATGTCATTACACAGAAAGATTTAATCAACAAAATTGATATTCTGTACTGAGTACACATATTTGTAAAGATCCATGATCGCCTACGCCAGCTGACTTGCTACATCGAAACGAATTGGTATCCCATTATCAGAAAATTATCAGTTCAAAGAATTGTAGTCATCCTGTTTGACCAGCGCTCAGGGATTATCGATTACTTCCAAGTTCAACTTTCACCCACATACCGCATTTTTGTTAGAGATAACTGGTATTATTTGTCTTTTTTTTAAAGGAAATAGATAACATGCTTGTCTGGGATGTCTGTTATTGATAAAATAGATAACATGCTTGTCTGGGATGTCTGTTATTGATAAAATAGTAACATGCTTGTCTGGGATGTCTGTTATTGATAAAATAGATAACATGCTTGTCTGGGATGTCTGTTATTGATAAAATAGTAACATGCTTGTCTGGGATGTCTGTTATTGATAAAATAGTAACATGCTTGTCTGGGATGTCTGTTATTGATAAAATAGATAACATGCTTGTCTGGGATGTCTGTTATTGATAAAATAGATAACATGCTTGTCTGGGATGTCTGTTATTGATAAAATAGATAACATGCTTGTCTGGGATGTCTGTTATTGATAAAATAGATAACATGCTTGTCTGGGATGTCTGTTATTGATAAAATAGTAACATGCTTGTCTGGGATGTCTGTTATTGATAAAATAGTAACATGCTTGTCTGGGATGTCTGTTATTGATAAAATAGTAACATGCTTGTCTGGGATGTCTGTTATTGATAAAATAGATAACATGCTTGTCTGGGATGTCTGTTATTGATAAAATAGATAACATGCTTGTCTGGGATGTCTGTTATTGATAAAATAGATAACATGCTTGTCTGGGATGTCTGTTATTGATAAAATAGTAACATGCTTGTCTGGGATGTCTGTTATTGATAAAATAGTAACATGCTTGTCTGGGATGTCTGTTATTGATAAAATAGATAACATGCTTGTCTGGGATGTCTGTTATTGATAAAATAGATAACATGCTTGTCTGGGATGTCTGTTATTGATAAAATAGATAACATGCTTGTCTGGGATGTCTGTTATTGATAAAATAGATAACATGCTTGTCTGGGATGTCTGTTATTGATAAAATAGTAACATGCTTGTCTGGGATGTCTGTTATTGATAAAATAGTAACATGCTTGTCTGGGATGTCTGTTATTGATAAAATAGTAACATACTTGTCTGGGATGTCTGTTATTGATAAAATAGATAACATGCTTGTCTGGGATGTCTGTTATTGATAAAATAGATAACATGCTTGTCTGGGATGTCTGTTATTGATAAAATAGATAACATGCTTGTCTGGGATGTCTGTTATTGATAAAATAGTAACATGCTTGTCTGGGATGTCTGTTATTGATAAAATAGTAACATGCTTGTCTGGGATGTCTGTTATTGATAAAATAGTAACATGCTTGTCTGGGATGTCTGTTATTGATAAAATAGATAACATGCTTGTCTGGGATGTCTGTTATTGATAAAATAGATAACATGCTTGTCTGGGATGTCTGTTATTGATAAAATAGTAACATGCTTGTCTGGGATGTCTGTTATTGATAAAATAGTAACATGCTTGTCTGGGATGTCTGTTATTGATAAAATAGATAACATGCTTGTCTGGGATGTCTGTTATTGATAAAATAGTAACATGCTTGTCTGGGATGTCTGTTATTGATAAAATAGTAACATGCTTGTCTGGGATGTCTGTTATGATAAAATAGTAACATGCTTGTCTGGGATGTCTGTTATTGATAAAATAGATAACATGCTTGTCTGGGATGTCTGTTATTGATAAAATAGATAACATGTTTGTCTGGAATGTCTGTTATTGATAAAATAGATAACATGCTTGTCTGGGATGTCTGTTATTGATAAAATAGTAACATGCTTGTCTGGGATGTCTGTTATTGATAAAATAGTAACATGCTTGTCTGGGATGTCTGTTATTGATAAAATAGTAACATGCTTGTCTGGGATGTCTGTTATTGATAAAATAGATAACATGCTTGTCTGGGATGTCTGTTATTGATAAAATAGATAACATGCTTGTCTGGGATGTCTGTTATTGATAAAATAGTAACATGCTTGTCTGGGATGTCTGTTATTGATAAAATAGTAACATGCTTGTCTGGGATGTCTGTTATTGATAAAATAGTAACATACCCTGGTAATAACTTGGTAACTACGTCATACCAAAACTGAATACAGATCATAATGAAACTGAATATATTACGTCGTATTAAAACTGAATATACGTCATCATGAAACTGAATATATTACGTCATATTAAAACTGAATATACGTCATAATGAAACTGAATATATTACGTCATACTAAAAATGAATATACGTCATAACGAAACTAAATATACTTTATATTGAAACTGAATATATTACGTCATAATGAAACTAAAAATACGTCATACTGAAACTCAATACACTACGTCGTTCAAAAACTGAATATACATCATACTGAAACTGAATATACGTCATACTGAAACTGAATATATGTCATAATGAAACTGAATATACGTCATACTGAAACTGAATATATGTCATAATGAAACTGAATATACGTCATACTGAAAGTGAATATACTACGCCATACTGAGACTGAATATACGTCATAATGAAACTGAATATACTACGTCATACTGAAACTGAATATACGTCATACTAAAACTGAATATACGTCATACTGAAACTGAATAAACGTCATAATGAAACTGAATATACTACGTCATTCTGAAACTGAATATACGTCATACTGAAACTGAATATACGTCATACTGAAACTGAATATACTACGGCATACTGAAACTGAATATACGTCATACTGAAACTGAATATACGTCATACTGAAACTAAATATACGTCATACTGAAACTGAATATACGTCATACTGAAACTGAATATACGTCATACTGAAACTGAATATACGTCATACTGAAACTGAATATACGTCATACTGAAACTGAATATAATACATCGAATTGACAAATCGCCTGTGTGTTGCGGGAGCTCTCAAAGGGCAGCAGAGAATAGTAACACTGCAACCTACAAGGCATGTCGTAAGAGGCTACTGAGGTAGGGGCCTAGGAAGCTACCTAGTAACACTGCAACCTACAAGGCATGTCGTAAGAGGCTACTGAGGTAGGGGCCTAGGAAAGCTACCCTAGTAACACTGCAACCTACAAGGCTACTGAGGTAGGGGCCTAGGGAAGCTACCCTAGTAACACTGCAACCTACAAGGCATGTCGTAAGAGGCTACTGAGGTAGGGACCTAGGGAAGCTACCCTAGTAACACTGCAACCTACAAGGCTACTGAGGTAGGGGCCTAGGGAAGCTACCCTAGTAACACTGCAACCTACAAGGCATGTCGTAAGAGGCTACTGAGGTAGGGGCCTAGGAAAGCTACCCTAGTAACACTGCAACCTACAAGGCATGTCGTAAGAGGCTACTGAGATATGAGCATAGGGAAGCTACCCTAGTAAATAAAAAGTACTGGCCTACTTGTAGGCGCATAACTGGCACAACTTACAATCGCTCTTAGGCTCAGATCACATACAAATGACAAAGAGTGGGTAACAAGTGGTCGATATGGAACATTCGAAGAAAAAGAAGAAAATTGACAAATTTGATGACAACAAAGTATATATTCTATAAAACAATTTTTAAATTAACTGAAAGTAAATCTTACTGGACAGAAACAAAACGTGATCTTTGTTTTAAAAAAAAAAAAACATATCAAGGAATAAAATAAAATAAATAGATTCCTTTAATAGGTTTTCTAGACTGCTACACTAAAAGTTAAAAAAAAAAGAAATTCACACATTTGATGATAGTAGGTTAATATTTAACAAAATTATGATGGAAAGATGATCAAGAATTGTTAACTTTGGCGTACAATAAAATATTTAACAAAGTTATGATGGAAAGAACACCTATGGCAAGTAATGCAGATATCACACTGAAATCTAAAATGATAAAAATAACAGAGCAGTTCACCTATTTAGGTAGCAATTTTGATTGCACAGGAAATGTTAAAAAGAAATTATGATACGAATTGGCAAAGCAACATCAGCTTTTAAAAGTCTAAATAAATATAGAACTGAAAGTTATATAGTATTAAAACTAAATTACGAATTTTCAATTCAAATGTTGTATCAATCCTAACATATGCCAGCGAGAGTTGGAAAATGACTAAAGATATAGAAAGTAAGTTGAATGCATTTGAAAATAGATGTCTGCGAAAAATAATGAATATAAAATGGAACGAATTCAGGAGAAGTGATGAAATCAGAGACATGTCTGGTCAACCACTAGTGACAACTGTTATAAGAAAGAGAAGATGGAGATATGTTGGGCACACCTTGAGGAGAAATGATCAAAGAATATCAAAGCAGGCATTGAAGTGGGATGCAAAGGGTTTAAGAAAGAGAGGTCAACCTAAGGAGACCCTGAAGCGAACTTTGCTGAGAGAGGCAAGAAATATCGGTCTCAGTTCCATGGAGGAGATTGAGCGAGTTGCCCAGGATAGAGCGGTATGGAGAAATTACTTGCAGGCCCTATGTAACGTATAACGGTACGAGAGGAATTATTATTATTATTATTATGATGGAAAGATGATCAAGAATTGTTAACTTTGGTGCACAATAAAATATCAATGTATTTCAATTTTAAAAAAAAAAGTGATACCAATTAATATAAACACGTTATTGAAACTGTTTTCAAATGTGCTATAGTCTGTCCATTAATTCGTGAGCACGTTTGAAATTGATTTTCTCGAAAACTACCTGTTGGATCTCAGTGATTTTTGCATGCAGCCTTAGAATATCCATGACGCTAAAATAAAGCTAACCAGTAGTTCATAGATGCTACGGATTTTGCACATCGGCGAATTCCTTTGATCTTTATGACAATTGCAAATACGGGGGCTCACATTTTAGATTTTACAGTATCCCTAGAATTTGTCCATGTCAATTCTATTCATAGGTGTATCTCCATATTAACTTGATAGGTCAAGTAATTAAATGTGTTGCCCTTTATGTGCAATCGTGAACTTGGATACAATATGCAACAGTTAGTCCTCCCTTCGGTCACCATTAGACCCCAGGGTGTCTTAACTTCACCACAAATTGTATGATGGTAGACGCATTTGGATATGGAAATGTATACGTTGCTATTTCTCAGTCTGTAATCAAAATATGATTTGTATCATCCCGAATCTGACGATTCCATGAGGTTGATAATTGTTACTGGCTGGACAAATTGTAATCCATCTCGGTGCCAGTACTCGTCTTCCTCTCGGAGCACATGTTCAACACACTTCTTCCAGAACTGCATGTCTATCATTGAGAAGGACTCACGTGTCAGAACTTCAACAACACACATTTTAAACGTCCTGTTCTGTTCGGCAACTTGCCCTTTTACTTTAGCCCAGACAAGCTCTATCGGATTGAGGTGAGCATGATATGGAGGTAGTCGCAAAGACGTGTGGCCGTATTCCGCAATGATTTTGTCAATATGAAACACCTTTGTCTTATTTGTCATCCTCACCAGGTGCAACAACTCGGGTTTCAAATATGTATCATCGAAGCTGACATTTTCCTTAGCAAGCCAAGTCCTAATTTGATCTTTTGTATTTGATGCAGTTGGTACTTTGTCTTCCGCTGATACTACGTTGTGATAGGATGCATTATCCATTACCAAGCATGATGGTCAGTATAGAATTGGAAGTAGATCTTTCTCCATCCAGTGCCTGAAAATATGTCCATTCATTTCTGTGTGGTAGTCCCTACCGTCGGTACTTTTGATTGGAAAATAAGTCCAGCGTCATGGACAAGACCTTCTTCACTACTTCCTGCATGTGTTAGTATAATACGCTGGCCTTTGCTGCTTGGTATTTTTCTTTTCTGTTCACCGTCTACTGATTGCCATTCTTTAGCATTGGTGTGGTGAGCATTGACCCAGGATTCGTCCAAATATACAATATCATAGCCTTGCCTCCGCCGCTCACGGATCTGTCTCAGGTATTTACTTCGGACAGCAATTAAATGTGGCTTTTCACAATAATATTCCTGCCGCCTATAGTTTTTCTGAAGGTGAAGCCGGCGGCTCTTACAATTTTTCATAGAGTACTTTTAGAAATGTCTATGCTGCATTCTGATTGCAGTTTTAATTTCAGTTTCCTGAGAGTAACAAGTTGATTTGTCGCAAACATTTTCATGAGCTCCCGTCTTATGACATCTATGTCAAAGTCGTCAATTGTTCTTTTCCTTCCTTGCTTGACATTAGTGCACTTTGTGTCCTGTTTAATCCATCGGGAAAAGGATTCTCTATTCAGACCAAGCGCCAGTTGCGTTCGTTTCTCAGGGTTATGAATATCGCAATATAGATGACCTCTCTTAGATTCCCTACGGAAGTGTTGGTATAGTAAAACTGTAACCTTCTGCATTGTTATAAATGTGCACTTCAGACTCATTATGAATGTGATATCAATGTCAGTTTTGATAAGCCAACAAATATGATACAATAGCTTCATACAAATAGCGAGATACGCCTATAACTATACAACGGTATCCCAATTATAACGTCATATGCTTTCCGCTTTCAAAGTCGACTGGGTTAGGTGCACGGGATTTCGTGAAACTCACGATATTTCAATGTTACCATAATGTATTTTTAGAACAACGCGTCTGTGTACCGTAAATCTGTTACTATTGTGTACAATCCGGTGAGGTTGATTTTAATATAACCTGAAGAAGAAATATTTCAAACTACATCAAATTTTCTTGGAAAAAATATTTCTCTAGCGTCATGGATATTCTAAGGCTGCTTGCAAAAATCACTGAGATCCAACAGGTAGTTTTCGAGAAAATCAATTTCAAACGTGCTCACGAATTAATGGACAGACTATACAAACTGTGTTATATTGTAATAAAGGAACTCTTTTTCTATTCCACGTGGTGTATAGGGAATAAGGAGTTAGGATAATATTTGTAATTGAGCGTTGAAATACCATGGAGGATGGGGCCAACATCACGTGAACTGAGGATAATATTTGTAATTGAGCGTTGAAATACGATGGAGGATGTGGCCAACATCACGTGAACTGAGGATAATATTTGTAATTGAGCGTTGAAATACAATGGAGGATGTGGCCAACATCACGTGAACTGAAGATAATATTTGTAATTGAGCGTTGAAATACAATGGAGGATGTGGCCAACATCACGTGAACTGAGGATAATATTTGTAATTGAGCGTTGAAATACGATGGAGGATGTGGCCAACATCACGTGAACTGAGGATAATATTTGTAATTGAGCGTTGAAATACAATGGAGGATGGGGCCAACATCACGTGAACTGAGGATAATATTTGTAATTGAGCGTTGAAATACGATGGAGGATGTGGCCAACATCACGTAAACTGAGGATAATATTTGTAATTGAGTGTTGAAATACAATGGAGGATGTGGCCAACATCACGTGAACTGAGGATAATATTTGTAATTGAGTGTTGAAATACAATGGAGGATGGGGCCAACATCACGTGAACTGAGGATAATATTTGTAATTGAGTGTTGAAATACAATGGAGGATGGGGCCAACATCACGTGAACTGAGGATAATATTTGTAATTGAGCGTTGAAATACAATGGAGGATGGGGCCAACATCACGTGAACTGAGGATAATATTTGTAATTGAGCGTTGAAATACAATGGAGGATGTGGCCAACATCACGTGAACTGAGGATAATATTTGTAATTGAGTGTTGAAATACAATGGAGGATGGGGCCAACATCACGTGAACTGAGGATAATATTTGTAATTGAGTGTTGAAATACAATGGAGGATGTGGCCAACATCACGTGAACTGAGGATAATATTTGTAATTGAGTGTTGAAATACAATGGAGGATGGGGCCAACATCACGTGAACTGAGGATAATATTTGTAATTGAGTGTTGAAATACAATGGAGGATGGGGCCAACATCACGTGAACTGAGGATAATATTTGTAATTGAGCGTTGAAATACAATGGAGGATGGGGCCAACATCACGTGAACTGAGGATAATATTTGTAATTGAGCGTTGAAATACAATGGAGGATGTGGCCAACATCACGTGAACTGAGGATAATATTTGTAATTGAGCGTTGAAATACAATGGAGGATGTGGCCAACATCACGTGAACTGAGGATAATATTTGTAATTGAGTGTTGAAATACAATGGAGGATGTGGCCAACATCACGTGAACTGAGGATAATATTTGTAATTGAGTGTTGAAATACAATGGAGGATGGGGCCAACATCACGTGAACTGAGGATAATATTTGTAATTGAGTGTTGAAATACAATGGAGGATGTGGCCAACATCACGTGAACTGAGGATAATATTTGTAATTGATTGTTGAAATACAATGGAGGATGGGGCCAACATCACGTGAACTGAGGATAATATTTGTAATTGAGCGTTGAAATACAATGGAGGATGGGGCCAACATCACGTGAACTGAGGATAATATTTGTAATTGAGTGTTGAAATACAATGGAGGATGGGGCCAACATCACGTGAACTGAGGATAATATTTGTAATTGAGTGTTGAAATACAATGGAGGATGTGGCCAACATCATGTGAACTGAGGATAATATTTGTAATTGAGTGTTGAAATACAATGGAGGATGGGGCCAACATCACGTAAACTGAGGATAATATTTGTAATTGAGTGTTGAAATACAATGGAGGATGTGGCCAACATCACGTGAACTGAGGATAATATTTGTAATTGAGCGTTGAAATACAATGGAGGATGGGGCCAACATCACGTGAACTGAGGATAATATTTGTAATTGAGTGTTGAAATACAATGGAGGATGTGGCCAACATCACGTGAACTGAGGATAATATTTGTAATTGAGCGTTGAAATACGATGGAGGATGTGGCCAACATCACGTAAACTGAGGATAATATTTGTAATTGAGTGTTGAAATACAATGGAGGATGTGGCCAACATCACGTGAACTGAGGATAATATTTGTAATTGAGTGTTGAAATACAATGGAGGATGGGGCCAACATCACGTGAACTGAGGATAATATTTGTAATTGAGTGTTGAATTACAATGGAGGATGGGGCCAACATCACGTGAACTGAGGATAATATTTGTAATTGAGCGTTGAAATACAATGGAGGATGGGGCCAACATCACGTGAACTGAGGATAATATTTGTAATTGAGCGTTGAAATACAATGGAGGATGTGGCCAACATCACGTGAACTGAGGATAATATTTGTAATTGAGCGTTGAAATACAATGGAGGATGTGGCCAACATCACGTGAACTGAGGATAATATTTGTAATTGAGTGTTGAAATACAATGGAGGATGTGGCCAACATCACGTGAACTGAGGATAATATTTGTAATTGAGTGTTGAAATACAATGGAGGATGGGGCCAACATCACGTGAACTGAGGATAATATTTGTAATTGAGTGTTGAAATACAATGGAGGATGTGGCCAACATCACGTGAACTGAGGATAATATTTGTAATTGATTGTTGAAATACAATGGAGGATGGGGCCAACATCACGTGAACTGAGGATAATATTTGTAATTGAGCGTTGAAATACAATGGAGGATGGGGCCAACATCACGTGAACTGAGGATAATATTTGTAATTGAGTGTTGAAATACAATGGAGGATGGGGCCAACATCACGTGAACTGAGGATAATATTTGTAATTGAGTGTTGAAATACAATGGAGGATGTGGCCAACATCACGTGAACTGAGGATAATATTTGTAATTGAGTGTTGAAATACAATGGAGGATGGGGCCAACATCACGTAAACTGAGGATAATATTTGTAATTGAGTGTTGAAATACAATGGAGGATGTGGCCAACATCACGTGAACTGAGGATAATATTTGTAATTGAGCGTTGAAATACAATGGAGGATGGGGCCAACATCACGTGAACTGAGGATAATATTTGTAATTGAGTGTTGAAATACAATGGAGGATGTGGCCAACATCACGTGAACTGAGGATAATATTTGTAATTGAGTGTTGAAATACAATGGAGGATGTGGCCAACATCACGTAAACTGAGGATAATATTTGTAATTGAGTGTTGAAATACAATGGAGGATGTGGCCAACATCACGTGAACTGAGGATAATATTTGTAATTGAGCGTTGAAATACAATGGAGGATGTGGCCAACATCACGTGAACTGAGGATAATATTTGTAATTGAGTGTTGAAATACAATGGAGGATGGGGCCAACATCACGTGAACTGAGGATAATATTTGTAATTGAGCGTTGAAATACAATGGAGGATGTGGCCAACATCACGTGAACTGAGGATAATATTTGTAATTGAGTGTTGAAATACAATGGAGGATGTGGCCAACATCACGTAAACTGAGGATAATATTTGTAATTGAGCGTTGAAATACGATGGAGGATGTGGCCAACATCACGTGAACTGAGGATAATATTTGTAATTGAGTGTTGAAATACAATGGAGGATGTGGCCAACATCACGTGAACTGAGGATAATATTTGTAATTGAGTGTTGAAATACAATGGAGGATGGGGCCAACATCACGTGAACTGAGGATAATATTTGTAATTGAGCGTTGAAATACAATAGAGGATGTGGCCAACATCACGTGAACTGAGGATAATATTTGTAATTGATTGTTGAAATACAATGGAGGATGTGGCCAACATCACGTGAACTGAGGATAATATTTGTAATTGAGCGTTGAAATACGATGGAGGATGTGGCCAACATCACGTGAACTGAGGATAATATTTGTAATTGAGCGTTGAAATACGATGGAGGATGTGGCCAACATCACGTGAACTGAGGATAATATTTGTAATTGAGCGTTGAAATACAATGGAGGATGTGGCCAACATCACGTGAACTGAGGATAATATTTGTAATTGAGCGTTGAAATACAATGGAGGATGTGGCCAACATCACGTGAACTGAGAATAATATTTGTAATTGAGCGTTGAAATACGATGGAGGATGTGGCCAACATCACGTGAACTGAGGATAATATTTGTAATTGAGCGTTGAAATACGATGGAGGATGTGGCCAACATCACGTGAACTGAGGATAATATTTGTAATTGAGCGTTGAAATACGATGGAGGATGGGGCCAACATCACGTGAACTGAGGATAATATTTGTAATTGAGCGTTGAAATACGATGGAGGATGTGGCCAACATCACGTGAACTGAGGATACTATTTGTAATTGAGCGTTGAAATACAATGGAGGATGTGGCCAACATCACGTGAACTGAGGATAATATTTGTAATTGAGCGTTGAAATACAATGGAGGATGGGGCCAACATCACGTGAACTGAGGATAATATTTGTAATTGAGCGTTGAAATACAATGGAGGATGTGGCCAACATCACGTGAACTGAGGATAATATTTGTAATTGAGCGATGAAATACAATGGAGGATGGGGCCAACATCACGTGAACTGAGGATAATATTTGTAATTGAGCGTTGAAATACAATGGAGGATGTGGCCAACATCACGTGAACTGGCTTGACTTCCCAGTACATTTCTTAGTATTCAATTGAGACTTGATCGCCCTGAGAGCTGTTACTGTCGGGGATAAAAAATCCACGTGTACTGTTGAATTGAACCCTGATCACTTGTCTAAGAAACAAGTTCACTAACAACTACGCTACATCGGCTCTCATTGTAATATAGCATGCACAATGTTGATCTAGCCTGATCCCGTTGGAACTTGACTCCCATGACAGCAGCTATAAATGTCTCCCTGGCGTTTGTTACAGTCATACTCAACACCGTCTATGACACTCTGTACTCATCTTCTCCCTGGTCTTCCGGTCCTTTGTTTGTCCAGTACCATGGCCGTCAGAAAGATATTTTCTGAAGAATTATGTCGTGTATGTGTACCAAAACATTTTGCAGTCCTGCCCATCATACATTCAGCAACGAAACGAAACATGACCTCATGATCGTAGCTTATACAGCAAGATATGGGGTGCCCACAAGGAACCCCAACTGACATGCGAGTTTCATATGGGCAACCCTTATCATAGTTTATACTAAACATTTGAAACCGATTGCATAGAAGAAGAATAGAGATATGTTGCTTTTTAAATTTCATTTTTTCTTATTTGTTTCTTCGTTATGAACCACTTCTCTTTAATTCTAAGCTGTTTCTTCTTCTTCTTCTTTGCGTTCGTTCTTTACGACCAATTTTAATCACTCTTTGTGATATGTTTGATCCTTGTCAAGAACGAGTATACGTTGCACATTGGTTTGATAGGCCCCTACACACTGTTTCAAAATGGACATATATATATATATATATATATATATATATATATATATATATATAAAGATGCTTTTTTCTGCCAATAGTATTTGAGTACTCTTCTGTAGTACTTCCATTCACATGCATTGATCGATTTTTTAACTTTGAAATATATACACAGAAAGTATAACGATAACATAAGAGAAGATGTAAAGATATTTTGTTATCTCTTGTTTTGATTCAGAGAGAGAGAAAGAGAGAGAGAGAGAGAGAGAGAGAGAGAGAGAGAGAGAGAAAACAAAACTAATGAACTTAAATATGCTACAAAGTAGTGCTATTATCAACATAACAAATATGAATTTACTAATTATTAATGATTGCGCAATGGAAAAAATGCAAAACAATATTAGTTTCTCAATGTGAACAAAAACAAAAGTATTGACAGCTGCGACTAACTTGATTGCTGAACAATGAAAGAAGACAAGAGTTGTCTGACTCATGGGGGTCGATGCTGCCTTCTGTAAAGCAGAACTGTAAATTTACACAGATGGATAGACAGTAGAGGCAACCATGAATGGTGGGGCGGAAGTTTACATTAAGTATCCAGCTGGTACTACTGTGTCTCTGGCGGCCGCCACTGGACGAATACGTTCCAACTACAACTCAGAACTCGCAGATAGCAAGATGATATTTCTTACAAACTAACTGCCAGCTATACAAGCATTGGAGACTAAATCTTCTAGCAGCACGGTGCAGAACCTAGAAATAGAATTTGAACGGCTGACAGTAAAGACAGAAACTCACATGCAGTGGATTTCATTTCACTGTGACATTGAAGGCACTGAGAGTGCCGATGTCATGGCTATGGAAGGCAGTGTCAAAGAACAAATCTAACAACCACTGTCTTTTCAAGACAGAACAAAACATGTAGTAGACTGGAAGACAAACATTGGATATGATTATGGAAACGTATTTCTCATATTTTGCCTATGTACCGAACACTGCAGACTTAACAGACACTTATACAGACTAGAAATAAGTCAAACAGCTTTCTTCCAATGTCAATAGGCGGAACAGAAATCGGAGCTTGTCCTGCAAGACTGTTCTCTCCTGGACAAGCAGAGAAACAACACGAGGCCACACACATCGACCTAAAAACTAACAGACATACATCAGGGGAACCTGACAGACCTGAAGCTGACTGTTCAGCTTGTGGTCCGCCGTGGATTACGTACAAGACCAGAGCGATTTACGTACACCGACCAGAGATCGTCAATTTGCTACTCTATTCAAAGTTATCTGTACGAGCGACACTATTCTTTGTACCTAGTAGGATAGTGAAACACGTAATAACAAAGTACTGTAGTTTTACAAAATACAAAAGCAATGACAATACACAGCAACGTTTCGACCAGAAAGACCTTTATCAAGCAAACAATACAACAAAAGTAACGAATGTCACAGAACACTTAATATAGACTTTGACAAAGATATTACAACGGTTAAAAAGGAATGAAAATATGTGACTAAAAACGAATAACGAAATAAATACAGAAAAGCTAGAAGTGGAAAAATAAGAGAAACAATACAAGTCAAGTAAATATATGACTCATATACATTTAACATATACACATATATAAAATATAGAGCATGAGAAGAGAAAGTATTAAGAAACATAGGAATGTAGATCGTTGAGTCCATGAGGTCGCAAGGTACTATATAAAGAAATAAAGTGATTCTCCAGAGCAAATCGATTACGATCACCAGAGGAACATGATCGGTTGGCAGTGACCTGGACGTCGCGAGCACCCAAATGGTCAGTTCCATTGAAATGAGTGGCTACATGGGTCACAGAGCATTGGCGTATATCGCATAAGTGTTGGCTGAAACGGTCACTGAGCATTTTGCCTGTTTCGCCGATATATGCCTTAGCTCTTGCAAGTAATAGCGTAGATTATATTTCGGAACTCGCGTGTGAAACCATCTTCAATAACAAACGTGACTAAAGGAAAAGATACAGTACGAATCTGTATCACATAAGTACCCAGAGTAGGACAGATTGGGAAGGGAAAATAAAAAAAATGTATATACCATCAGGGTAAGGAGTCAAACTTGACTCAGAATTCACTGCAGCCAACATTTAACGCGTGCATGGCTCAAAAGCTGATAAAACAGTAAGTAACGAATACATTTCACAGATACTTGCTACTTTCGATACCTTAAGTATGTTATATTTGAGTATCGAATACTTACTATTCGCAAATCACTAGCTCGTACCTGATTATTTCTTGGTTTCAATTGACACAATTACCGGAGCTTACAGTTTCGATACCGACCGAAACGGTTACAATCTGCCATTGGCTACAAATTGTGTCAGATAATTATGGTTTCTTAGAAAAAGCTTGGCAAATTTTTTTTATAAGTAAGTTTCAATACAGGAGAGAAAACTAGTTCCTGTTCACGTGAGCGATATCTCATTGCTATATTTTGCTTTTAATCAGCATACACGCTCGCAAACACACGCACACACACACATCAATAAATACACAGATCAACGGAAAATAATGTTTGGAAATTTGGTGTTTGATTTTTCTGATTTCTGAGGGCAAACTAGTTTGATCTTTTCTCATGTACAAGACGGTTTTAATATTCTCTCAGGACATATGAACTTTGGATTCCAAAGGTATATGTTCAACTACTTTATTGAATTATATGGTACGTTTATTTTATCTGTATGCTTGTATTGCAACTGTTTACAATTAGTGTCGTTATTTTTCAAATTTGTTTTCAACTGATATTAATGTTATGCAACATAAGCCGTTCCATGAGATAGTTTCTGAGTTTATACTTATAAAATGTACCTGACATGAATATTTGAATATTAAACTAAAGAGTCTAATGCGTGTAGGAGGGGGGCGGAAGGCCTCTGTGGCTACGTTGTTAAGCCCTTGCCTTGCGAGTCGAAGGTCGTGGGTTCGAATCCGGAACGCGCCGTGCTGTTCACGAGTGAATTTTTTCACAGAGACCCCAGGAATGTTGCTGGAGCTACAGAGTTCGTGCTTTGTGCAGTGCTCTCGACAGGTGGCGTACAATTTCTGCGGAGAGGGACCGAGTCATATGGGGTAAAACCCGGTGCACTGAAGTTCAAGTAGAAGTGGTCGGACTGACTTCATTGCACCGGGTTTCCCCATATGGCTCCGTCTAAATGGCACACCACATGCCGAGAGTGTTGCACAAAGCACAAACCTCGTAGCTCCGGCGTAGGCGATCATGGATCTCCACATAATCTCTATCCCTGGTATTTGCTATCATCTCAGATGTTGACGCTCTTCCGTGCTATGAAGTCGGGCTGTCTAAAATTAATATACGTATTACAGCTTAACCTTATGGAAGAGAACAAAATGGTTTACAGTACATTTTGGCCTTGTGTCAAAGATAATCCTTATAATGTATAAATTAAACTCACAGCAGGAAAACAAATTGCACAAAAAAAGTCTTTTTATTGTACATCAGTGCTGCCCAACGATTTTATGTATTGAGGGGGGTGGGGACATCTAAGTGATGTCTGTGGATGAATGGGAACCGTGTGGCTATTGCAATAATAATACTGATTGATTGATTGATAGGACCATCATCATTGCACTTCGGTGACTAACCATGTGTCCTCCCAATATCTTTCTTACACAGGAAGATCTCAGATGCAGTGCACAAACTCCGTAGTACTGGTGAGGGTCCCCGATGTAATTTTGAAGATGAAGATAATTTATTTCTGTTTTCTAATGAATTTTGCCAGGGCAGCGGCTTTCCAGCCTGCTCTTCTCGATTTTGAACTGCCAATGGTTCTTTACGATCTCACATTGAACACGGGACCTACGTTTTATCTTCCGTCTCCGATAGGACTTGGAACTCGATCTCACCTACACTGAGATCAAGGATCTCTTGAAAAATATCCAATGGCTCTACGAGGGAGCGAACTGGTTACCTTTGGCACCACAGACGAGCACCAAACCTCTACGCTACAGAGACATCCCTCCCTTCCTCCACTAATAATAATAATAACAATAGTAATAATTTTTTTATTCAATAAATTGTACTTTCATAATTCGAATAAAATTTGACTCAACATATTCGCTGCAGTTTACGGAAATTCTTGTGTTAGGTGGAAATTGGGAATCTATAGGATATCCACTATTACACTTTGTGTATGATTAGTGAGGGAATGTCGCTTTAATTTAACGGGTTTAAAAAAAAAACCAATTAGGTACGGTGCTATTTCACAATAAATACGGATATGCTTTTCTATTCATTAAAACAAAACGGATCCTCCTTGTTAGAATTAAAAATGTAGTTTCGTTTCCTTTAGGCCCTGTTTTTTCATGGCAGATGATACTAATTAATAATTGATGAACGAACACATATAGCAGTTATGATAATGAAGTTATACGAACACATATAGCAGTTATGATAATGAAGTTATACGAACACATATAGCAGTTATGATAATGAAGTTATACGAACACATATAGGAGTTATGATAATGAAGTTATACGAACATATAAAGCAGTTATGATAATGAAGTTATACGAACATATAAAGCAGTTATGATAATGAAGTTATACGAATATATAAAGCAGTTATGATAATGAAGTTATACGAACATATATAGCAGTTATGATAATGAAGTTATACGAACATATAAAGCAGTTATGATAATGAAGTTATACGAACATATAAAGCAGTTATGATAATGAAGTTATAATACTAATTTCGCCTGTGTGTTGTCGAGGCTGGCAATGGGAGCACATAATAATATCACTACCACCTACAAGGCATGTCGTAAGAGCTGATTGAGGTAGGCGGATTTAAAATTTTTTTTTTCCCGATCCAGAAGCACGTGAGCTTTTCAGCTCTTCGGCTCGGTGCCATGGACAACGTAACCTTTCGGTTCGGTGCCACTAACACCGTAAATCTGGGAAATCTGTGGCTTTTTCTGCCATCCCGCGGAAATGAACCCGCACACACAGAGGGATAGTCACCGTAGTCCAACGCGCTACGAACACGCTGGGTAGACTTCTCCAGAGGTAGGGGGATAGGGAAGCTACCCTAGTAAATAAAAAGCGTCGGAGAAACTGAATTTGAAATTGAATGAGTAGATGCTTGCCTACTTGTAAGCGTATAACTGGCACAACATACAATCGCTCTTAGGCTCAGATCACATACAAATCACAATGCGTGGTTTAACAAGTGATCGATGTGGAGCGTTCGGAGAAGAAGAGGAATATAATATCAGTGTAGAAGAACAAATAAGATCATTGATCAATAAAGAACACACTGTTTCTACTCTGAACTGAAACTGTATGATCCACTTCGTGGAAGTTAAAATCACGTGATGGCACAGTAGATTCTGATGTGTCGCTTGTTTAAAAGGTAAGTTGGTCCGTCTGCTCAGCGTGTTCGTACCGCGTTGGACTACGGGTGACTATCCCTCTGTGTGTGGGTTCAATTCCGCGGGATGGCAGAAAAAGCCACAGATTCCCCAGATTTACGGTGTTCGTGGCACCGAACCGAAGGGTTACGATGTCCATGGCACCGAGCCGAAGAGCTGAAAAGCTCAAGTGCTTCTGGATCGAAAAAAAGGTGAGTTGAGACGCCGGTGCTTTCTGCAAAGAAAAGGCAAAAAATGAGATTAAAAAGCAGTCGAATAGTTACAATGGAAAACAAGATTGCAAAAGCGAGACGACCATGCATGATGGTAGTACACGATAAAATTGAAACATGATGTTATGTATACATTTGTTTTCTTTGCTTTAGGTATTGATTAACATTAAAGCCGACAGAGTAAAATAGGGCACCAGGAATGTATAACTCGGACGCCATGACGCCCGCAGGCGCCGAGTAGAGCAACGCTGTTTGTACAGTTTGACCTGGTGTTAGTAGAAAGTCTAAAAAAGAAAGTAGAAAGACTATTGTCCACCTGTACAAGCGGAAAGGAAACCGCCAGGCCTGCGATAACCACAGGGGATCTCCCTCCTGTCAATCGCTGGCAAAATACTGGCCAGAGTCCTCCTCAATCGATTCTCCTCAGTCCTCCTCGACAATCACCTGGAACAGGACTTACTCCCTGAGACCCAATGTGGCTTCAGAGCAGGTCGTGGAACAGCAGACATGATATTTGTTGCTCGCCAACTTCAGGAGAAATGCCAAGAGCAGCACCGTAACCTCTATATGGTCTTTGTCGATCTGACAAAGGCTTTCGACACGGTTAACAGGGAGGGTCTATGGAAGATCATGGAAAAATTTGGATGCCCAAGGAAATTCATCAAGATCGTTCAACAGTTTCACGAGGGCATGATGGCACGTGTACTTGACGAAGGGGAGCTGTCGGAAGCCTTCCATGTCACCAACGGCGTCAAACAGGGCTGTGTACTGGCCCCAACACTCTTCAGTATGATGTTTGCTGCCATGCTCACGGATGTCTTTTGGGAAGGCGACGAACATGAGGTAAAGATTAGATACAGGACAGACGGTAACCTATTCAATCTTCGGAGGTTAAAATCCTCCACCAAGGTAAAAGAATCAACTATCTCAAACCTGTTGTTTGCTGATGACTGTGCCCTCGCTACCAACTCTGAGGAAGAAATGCAGACTTACATGGACAAGTTCTCAATGGCCTGTGATAGGTTTGGCCTCACCATTAACACCAAAAACAGAGGTCATGTTCCAGCCCGCCCCTAGAGAACAGTATTACGATCCAGTCATCAACATTAAACACCAGCGTCTCCAGTCAACGGACAACTTTGCTTATCTTGGCAGCCTCCTATCCAGATCGGCAAACATAGATTCTGAGGTCCACAATAGGATATCCAAAGCCAGTGCTGCGTTCGGAAGGTTACGTGTCACTGTGTGGGAACGGAAGGGGATAAGCATAGTCACAAAGCTGAAAGTTTACCAGGCCATAGTGCTAACCACGCTGCTGTACGCAAGCGAGACATGGACAGTGTATAGCAGACACGGAAGAAAATTAAACCATTTCCACACAAGCTGTCTACGCAGAATACTAAAAATAAACTGGCAGGACAAAATTCCAGACAGCGAAGTCCTCACAAGAGCAAAGATCCCAAGCGTCAACACCCTGTTGCAGAAGGCCCAACTGAGATGGGTCGGTCACGTTGCTCGAATGCCTGATAAACGCATCCCAAAACAGTTGATGTATGGCGAGCTTGAAGGGGGCAGACGTTTAGCTGGTGGACAGAAAAACGCTTTAAAGACACTCTTAAAGTGTCTCTGAAATGCTTCGATATAGACAATACGTGCTGGGAATCCTTGCGCAAGATCGCCAAATGTGGCGCTGTAACAACAAAAGAGGAACCCGAATAGCTGAGAATCATCGTATTGTTGAGTCACAGAGAAAACGAGCAGCGCGAAAAGACAGAGCACACAACACGCACATGTCTAACCTTGATCATGTATGCCCCACCTGTGGTCGGGGATTCTGTTCTAGGATTGACTCTACAGTCACCTCCGCACACACCAGAGAGGTGCAACAGTACACGTCTGAGATTGTTGTCATCATCGCTTGCGATGGACGGCTATTAGAGTAGAAAGTCACAAAATATACAACTGTTACTTCATGAAAAGAAATATTGCATTACACACTCAAAACAATCGTGGCCCGTGTTGGTATCGTTTATATTTCGATGACCACCTCCCATAACTCAATATTACAAACCAACAAGACACGTAGGAAAACATATGTATTCTTTCAGCGCTCCGTATCGACCATTTGTTAAACCACTCTTTGTGATCTATATGAGATCTGAGCCTAAGAGCGACTGCACGTTGTGTCAGTTATGCGCCTACAAATAGGTCAGCACATCTGATTTCTGCGATGTCTTTTATTTACTAGCGTAGCTTCCCTAGACCACTACCTCAGTCCCCTCTTACGATATGCCTTGTAGGTCGCAGTGTTACTATTATCCTCTCCCTCCCCGCGATCCCCAGCAACACACAGGTGAGAAAACATACGAGAATCGTACTTGAAATCTTACAACTAAAATCGAAACGTTAAGTCTAAAGTCACAATTAAAACACAATTACAAAATAAGTAACACACAATTAAAACACAATTACAAAACAAGTAACACACAATTAAAACACAATTACAAAACAAGTAACACACAATTAAAACACAATTACAAAACAAGTAACACACAATTAAAACACAATTCCAACCAGAATCTTCCTAAGTTTAATCTCATCTAAACATACTTTTCTTATTTATCACAACATAATGTAACCAGTGTATACACTTCTACCAAGTATCAACATCTACCAGAAATATATATATATATATAACTAATTTCTTATAATTTTCCATTTCGTTATCCAGCGTACTTTCAAGAAAAAAAAGTGATTTAAATATCAAGAAATAATTGTTATAATTATCTTAAGGTTATCTCAAAGCTACAACTCTTATCTTGTCTACTAAACATCTGCAAGATATCTACATTAACATCATTTACAATCATGGCAACTGGAATCTACCGTCAAGGTTAACTTCTGTTCCATGTTGGTTTGAAGGATGAAATGACCTGATTAAACGGGTGTTTCCCGGTGTAGCGAGAGAAAATCCCAACTCGAGCTGTTTTCTTATGTGTTAGACCAGAGCCAACTATAAACTTATCTAGAGTTGCCTGTGGTTAGACAATGTTTTCCAGTAAAGAGAAAACGTTTCCACCTGGAAATAAGACTGCACAGCGGAATTTCCTCGGAGTACAGCAACTCCCTCAACACACTTGGTAAACACACTTTAAGTACTCTTAGGTTCACAATGTCATAGACAGACTGCTTCACAATGTCATAGACAGAACTGCTGCACAATGTCATAGACAGACTGCTTCACAATGTCATAGACAGACTGCTGCACTATATCATAGACAGACTGCTGCACAATGTCATAGACAGACTGCTGCACAATATCATAGACAGACTGCTGCACCGAGCCGAAGGGCTGAAAGCTCAAGTGCTTCTGGATAGAAGAAGAAGCTATTGGTTCGTACCGATGAAGATGATGACGATAATGATTGTGATGATGATAGTGATGCTGATAATGGTGATGATGTTAGTGAGGATGATGATGATGAATATGTTATGATGATGATGCTGTTGAAGATTATGATGATGGTGATGATGGTGGTGACGTTGAAGATGATGATGATGGGGATGTTGAAGATTATGATGATGGTGATGATGGTGGTGACGTTGAAGATGATGATGATGGGGATGTTGAAGATTATGATGATGGTGATGATGGTGGTGACGTTGAAGATGATGATGATGGGGATGTTGAAGATGATGATGCTGTTGAAGATGATGATGGTGGTGATGTTGAAGATGATGATGATGTTAAAGATGATAATGGTGGTGATGTTGAAGATGATGATGCTGTTGAAGATGATGATGGTGGTGATGTTAAAGATGATGATGCTGTTAAGATAATGGTGGTGATGTTGAAGATGATGGTGATGATGCTGTTAAGATGATGATGGTGATGTTGAAGATGATGATGATGCTGTTAAGATGATGATGGTATTGACGATGATAATGATGATGAAGTTGTTGATGATGATGATGATAATGCTGATGAAGATGTTGATGTTGAAGATGATAATGATGGTGATGATGATGCAGATGTTGATGTTGAAGATGATGAAGATGATGCTGGCGATGATAATAGTGTTGGTAGTGACGCATACACTTAAGAAAATGTAGTGCATTTGTCCACATCTATTATAACTTCTATAATGTTGATCCATAACAAAAATTCCGACCTAATAAATTATAACAATTTCGGACAAGTAAAAGTTCCCACTATTTCTCCAGATTCTGGATCAACACCGGGAGTTTTCCCAAATGAGTCAGCCATGAGTCATCTCTGTGAATCACATGCCTACAAAACTTGGTCTATTTTTAGAAATCGTCGCCCGACTTTGAGAATATTGGAATATATAGATCATAGTGACGTGTGAAAAAGGACCGTATATTTTTTTCGTTACTTTTTTATTGTTTGACTACTACCATCATGTGTCATGTAATAACTAGCATCATGTGCCATATAACAACTAGTCTCATGTGTCATGTAACAACTAGCATCATGTGTCATGTAATAACTAGCATCATGTGTCCTATACAATCTGTGAATACGTGATACATAAGATAGAAGAAAACTCCTTCTGTCTTTTCTCCAATCCTGTTTGGCATCATAGCGTCAGGATAAGAATAGATTTCTAGAATGAGTCATTGTGTGCGCTTCATTAATTGTGTCCTTTGTCGCCTCTCTAATCTCTGAGGTCCACCTTTTTTTGTGGTCGGCCTTTTGCTTTGTATCCATTGTATCGGAGTAACATTGTTCTTTGATGCATACTGTAATCTGCTTATGTGGCAGAACCATTTAATTTATTGTTTCTTGGTGAAGTTCAGTACTGATGTTGTACCCACTTTTTCCTGATGTTTTCATTTCTCAACCGGTCTCTTCTTATTACCCCCAGCATTCTGTGTAGACATTTCATCTCTGTCATCACTAGTTTTCTTCTATCATTTGATGTCAGCAAAACTGGTTAAACAGAATCTTATTCTAAGAATGAATTAATTGTAAAGTAATTGTTATCACATTATATAGTTTATTGTCTGCTATGTATCTTCAGTACCGTCTGCTCTTGTCCTTGTATTCATTACTATGATAATTTGACAGATAGCTCTTTTTCTTATTTATTGACATATTTACATATGAAATCGGAGAAGGCCAACCTGTATGGCGAGGAAACCAATAAAACGGTAAGCAGGCTTCCACGCAAAAATCAGTCAGAAGCGCTACACCAGGCGCCATGGCTGTACCTGAATTCATAACGGGTGAACTAGAAGTAACGGGTAAGAAGAAGAAGATTGACAAATTCTCCTTTTTATATTGTTATTTTTCTCATGCTTTTCTGCTGTCTAGTCCAGTCTTTAGCAGTGTTTTATTATTATTTTTTTTGGGGATCAAAATATCGACCTTTTATTCGTTTCAGTTTAATCAGCAAATTTTCTTTATACTTTCAGTTTTTCAAAATGATCTCTCTATTTGTCTGTTTAGGTATCAATACAATGAAACAATATATATATATATACATACATATCATTTTTAAGGCATTTATCCCTAGTATCTCAATTATTTGTTCAGGGTTCATGAACTTTATGCGAGTCATGGTCAGCGTGTTCGTAGCGTGTTGGACGACGGGTGACAAGCCCCTGTGAGTGCGGTTCAATTCCACGGTCTTGCAGAAAAGTCACAGGTTCTCCAGATTTACGGTGTTCGTGACACCGAACCGAAGGGTTACGATGTCCGTGGCATGGAGCCGAAAAACTGAAAGCTCAAGTGCGTCTGGATCGAAAAAAAATGCGAGTCATAGAAAGTAAACAGATAGAAAAATCGCCGGAGGCTACAGAGATGTTGTTTTACATAAGAATGAACAGAATCCCTAGACTGCTAAAATCACTAATGTTGAGGTGTTGAATGAGGTCAAGACACAGAGAAAGCTTATTATTAAAAGAAAGAGGCAATCATCATTTTTTCGGAAGTGTAATGAAAAGTGGAGACTTAGAATACATTGTGACAACCGGTAAAATCGAGGGAGGGAGACAGAGGAAGACAGATAGAGACAATTTTGGGTAGCTTGACTTCATGTCATGGAAGAGCGTCAACATCTGAGATGATAGCAAACACCAAGGACATAGTTTTGTGGAGATCCATTATCGCCTACGTCAGCCGGCACCTGATGGTGATGATGTACATGAACTATTGTCAATTATTCTGAAAATCAAAATTTTATATATATATATATACAAATCAATTGTTTATTAATTAATGTGTTGATTCTACCTACTGCATTGTAAGGAAACCTTCATGTACTGTGCACGCGTCGGCAAAACACATAACGCGCGAAAACAACCTGTAACATCACCTGATATCCTAGATTTCCGGTTGACGAAGTAGAACTAGTCCTCCCCCTACGCAAGCCAAACAAAATAATAAAAACATTCTTTGCTAATATTATATAACTGCGCATGGGCAGAGGGGAAGTCGGTGAATGACCTGAATCCAGTACAGCAGAACTTGCTTGACGAAGGTTTCTATTTATTTGCATTCACAATTTTATCATTTGCTTTAAAATTTGATTGTACGGTTGAGATTAATTACCCTAATATTTGTCTAATCATTTATATTTTTGTGTCAATAAAATAAAACACGATTAAAAACAAAACAACGTTACAACAATACAGTGTCTGGATACAACAGATATACTGTCAGGTCAGGTCAAAGTGGAATTTATGTTCCAAATAAGGGCAGTGACGTAAGAAGTACGTCACTCGTATAAAAGCAAACACTTTAGACAACTGATCATTTGACAGAGAAAACTTCGAAGAAGGCTGTCGTTCTATCTGAACACACTAATGTAACTTTAAATTCGGATTACAGTGTTAATTGTATATAGTAGTCTAACAGTACTATAGAGTATAAACTGACAGGACACTGGACAACAAATCTGGTAAGTTAATATTTCATCATGATTTCTATTTAGCGATTAAGTTGACGTTGTTTACAACTTTTTCAAGCGAAATTTCCTTCAAAATCATGTGTAATTTTCAGTGATTCTAGATGTAATACTTCCAAAATTGTTAACATTTCTCTTTTTTATGATAGTAAAAGTTAATTTGTGACATATAAGTGTTGAAGAATGAAGTAAGCTTCCGATTCTCACAAAACTTAACATTTTATGATCGGCTGAGATACCGGATCCAAATATGGCCTACATTTTTCCGAACGCAATGATTATTTGAAAGGGTTTCCCTAACAAATAGCCAGTAAGATTTCAAAATCATTGAAGTTTATTGTGTTCTTTCTTTCCATGTTTTCTTATATATAGTTTCTAATATTTTATTTCGTTTGTAACGCCGACAATTATTAAATATATTGTAGATGTTTGGTTTGTTTACATTTCCTGACCCAGATTCCAGATCGCGGCTGTTATGGGGTATCCTTTGTGGTTTCAACTGGTGTTCGCTTGATCTAACGTAGTCTTACGGAAAAATAACTATCTAAAATAATAATTTTAAGTGTTTACTCGATTCTCTATAATCTTCACTCGACCCTGTCACTTGAAAGTAAAATAAGGAAGCTGTCGTAATTTTTTTCTGAACAAATATTAGAAAATGGAGTTTGTTTACTCCAGAAATGTATAGTTCTAGTTAGTTCTAAATATAAATTGAGGTCGGAATGCGATAACATTGAAGTAGATCCCAGCTGTTTTCTGCTTGTAAGCAAAATAAGGAAAGTATCAAATATTGTATGTTGAAGTTATTGGTATGTTCAAGTGCAACTGGCCAAAAAAAAATTTGTTAATAACTAAATATTGATATGTATCTCTATGTTCGAAATTATAAATTAAACTCAAGACTAAACGCCGAAGTATTTTCTAAATGCTGACCTATTTAAAATGAAACACCATGACGTAACGACAAATAAGAAATAAGTCTAGTGTATTCTAGAATATTCAACTAGCAACCAGTTAAAATAAACATATAAATATAAATTATGGTGTCAGAAAGTTATTATTCTGAAGTTGTTATAGTACCATCCATTTTTAAAATAGTTTTCTAGATTTATTGCGTAAATATTCGTGGAAACACGAGCAGTCTCAAGTGACCAGACATTACAAAACTGGGTTACTGGCATCGGAAAGTAAGCTACCAATATTAGAATAATTTTGCAATTCTACACGTACTCTCACACACACACAAATATATGAGCCTTGCTAATGATCAATGAATAAACAGTGTATAAAGTATTAGGGTCTTCCGGAAAAAATACAAGACTAAACACAGGTTCGAACCTTGCTAAGTACTTTGAAGACTAAAACATCCAACAAAACGTACTGGACTTTTTGGATACGATTCGTGTGTCTGCCAACCCAACCACACATTAATGTAGGATTCGATAAGTTAGAAAATAAACAAATATGAACCATCGCGGGAGTTACGGAGACTATTATCCCCACATGTTCAGAGAAAGCACTGCAGATGGGGCCACACAGTGGCGTTGACTTGTGTGAATGTTAATCGTTGAATCTAATCAATATTTACATCCCTAACACTTCTCTACACATTATCGATTAGTTGGTAGAGTTCACATAGTTCGAAGGTCAGATAGGTTTACTGAACTCGTTCATTGTTTAGGCTTCACCAGATAAGGTCACATGTTAAACGTAATGTTACGTCATCATCCAATATCAACATGTATTACTGTTTCATCATGTTATGTCACAATATACTGCATTCATAAACAATAACAGTCGATGCTATATTTAGAATATTAGCACGTGAAATGTTACATAGTGCTTTATCACCAGTCCGTTAACTATTTTATAGAAGGTCAGAAGAGATCAATATTTTCATCATTGATTACTGAAGATTGGACAGAATCATTAATTTTGCCAATCAATTAAACGAGATAAGAGAATGTTAGTATATTTCTCATTAACTAATTAAGATATGACATGATCATTAATTTCATTATTAACTAATTAAGATATGACATGATCATTAATTTCATTATTAACTAATTAAGATATGACATGATCATTAATTTCATCATTAACTAATTAAGATATGACATGATCATTAATTTCATTATTAACTAATTAAGATATGACATGATCATTAATTTCATCATTAACTAATTAAGATATGACATGATCATTAATTTCATCATTAACTAATTAAGATATGACATGATCATTAATTTCATCATTAACTAATTAAGATATGACATGATCATTAATTTCATTATTAACTAATTAAGATATGACATGATCATTAATTTCATTATTAACTAATTAAGATATGACATGATCATTAATTTCATTATTAACTAATTAAGATATGACATGATCATTAATTTCATTATTAAGTAATTAAGATATGACATGATCATTAATTTCATTATTAACTAGTTAAGATATGACATGATCATTAATTTCATTATTAACTAATTAAGATATGACATTATCATTAATTTCATTATTAACTAATTAAGATATGACATGATCATTAATTTCATTATTAACTAATTAAGATATGACATGATCATTAATTTCATTATTAAGTAATTAAGATATGACATGATCATTAATTTCATTATTAACTAATTAAGATATGACATGATCATTAATTTCATTATTAACTAATTAAGATATGACATGATCATTAATTTCATCATTAACTAATTAAGATATGACATGATCATTAATTTCATTATTAACTAATTAAGATATGACATGATCATTAATTTAATTATTAACTAATTAAGATATTACATGATCATTAATTTCATCATTAACTAATTAAGATATGACATGATCATTAATTTCATTATTAACTAATTAAGATATGACATGATCATTAATTTCATTATTAACTAATTAAGATATGACATGATCATTAATTTCATTATTAACTAATTAAGATATGACATGATCATTAATTTCATTATTAAGTAATTAAGATATGACATGATCATTAATTTCATTATTAACTAGTTAAGATATGACATGATCATTAATTTCATTATTAACTAATTAAGATATGATATTATCATTAATTTCATTATTAACTAATGAAGATAAAGTTGAAAATTATTTTCTTCAACAAATAATGGTTATTGGTCATTGAACTGGCGTCACAGCACTCCGGATAGACCCTTATGTTCTCAGTCTCCCCCAACAGATATCAAAGTATATGCATGCTGAAGGTTCCTGTGGTTTACTGGTTAAACACCCTCCTCTCTCTGTACCTCAAGCATTCAGTTCTACTTGTACAATTGTACATATACAAACTAGAATATTAATTTCATAATGAAATAATGAACATGTGACTATATCAGTAGAATTATTGATGTCTTGGGGGAACTAATCTCTGGTCATTCACGAACTATCTAATAGTGTCTACTAAGCTAAATGTTGTTGTGTCTAGTTATGCAGTTCTATAGTTCCACCAGAGAGGTGCAACAGTACACGTCTGAGATTGTTGTCATCATCGCTTGCGATGGACGGCTATTATAATAGTTCCTTATAGACTGTCTAGTTTTGTCCCTTAGACTATCTCTTGGTGGTTTATCTAGTTATTTTATTTCTAGTCTCTTAGAGATGATCTAATATAGTCTATCAAGTTATCTCTAGGTTTTTCTATTTGTCTAGTTCTTTAGTCTTTTATAGACTAATATAGTCCCCTATGCTATTTCTAGAATTTTTTATTTGTCTGGTTCTCTAGTCTCTAAGAGATGATCTGATATAGTCCATCAAATATTTTTCTATTTGTCTAGTTCTCTAGTCTTTTAGAGACTATCTAATATAGTCCCCTAAGCTATCTCTAGATTGTTCCATTTGTCTAGTTCTCTAGTTTCTTAGAGACTGCATAATATAGTCTATCAGCGTTTTCTAGATTATTCTAATTGTCTAGTTCCTTTTTGAGACTTGCTATTACGAAATGTAAATATAAATTTGACGCCATTATGAAAAATTGACCAACAACAATAAATTATGCAAAGTCTGCATTATTTTCTAAAAACAACAAAAACACAAACAAAACGATGATGTAGCTCAGTCCACACAACAAATAACAAATTAACTTTGTAAGGTCAGATTCATTTTCCAATTTTGTTTATCTATTATATTTTATTTTCATTACAAGTCGACAGCTCAGAGTTATTTTGGTATTATATATTCATATAGTGCTTTTTCTAAAAAAATCAGTTTACAATTTAAGTATAGTTCTTTAGACAATTAAATTGCAACGTACTCTATAAATAACAGCGTAAATATCTATTTTTAGTACAATGTCAGGAGAGTCGACAAATTCTATTTTTAGAAGAGTTATGTAATTAATAGTCACAGTTAAGTTGTGATAATATTAGAAATTTTAAATGTTAATTTGGAGATACACGATTCATGCATCAATCGTCGTTTATTTGTCACTTACGTTTGTGATTAGCTAGATTTCTCTAGAATTTTCTATCTATGATTTGTAGAATTATTTAATTGATGTATTCTTTTATTGGTACACATGAACTCATGGCAATGTCTGAACTTGATTATTATATTTATATTTTTAGTCTGCGCGTTTTAAAATTAGCAGGATTCTCCGCGAGGAGTTGATTGTTGCTTTTCTTGTTTGTTGGGCGTGGCAAACGCCGGCTAATATAAAAACCCAAACGAAATAATGACTCGTCCTCAGGTGTAAATTGACGTGTCTTAGCATAGAGAGGTTTCAGACTACAACTACCACTACTACTACAACTACTACTATGACTACTACTGCTACTACTTCTACTACTACTACTACTACTACTACCACTTCTACTACTACTACCATTTCTACTACTACAGCTATTAATATACTACAACTACAATCACTATACTACTACTATTTTTGATAACGCAGTTTTATACGAATCTAGTATTATCCATTTCCGTGTAGTAAACTACCAACTAAAATTGTTACATTCATTTTGCCCCTCCTGGGAAAAATGTCAGAGGACGCCCATGCGTTCTAGTATTAGGAGATTAGTTTATACCACTGCATCATATATCATGTGATTACCTTAGTCATATAATGACCATTAGTATTGAGAGACTAGTTTATACAACTGCATCATATATCATGTGATTACCTTAGTCATATAATGACCATTAGTATTGAGAGACTAGTTTATACAATTGCCTGATATATCATGTGATGACATTAGTCATATGATGATCATTAGTATTGAGAGACTAGTTTATACCACTGCCTGATATATCATGTGATGACATTAGTCATATAATGGCCATTAACAAAAACTAAATTACCAGTCGAAGTTCTAGATAAAGCAATTATAAACACTTCAACTTGTAAGTACTCAGTTCTATAATAAGACGGAGCTCACTCGGTAGCGAGGAAGTTACAAAGTGACAGCAATGTCGTGTGCGCTTCCTGTGCAGGTCACAAGTTAAGTGATAAAGTTTGTTGTTCTCTAGATGACAGAAAGGAACATAATTTTTGTTAACAAAGTCACTTTTTAATTTAAAATTGTCCACGTGTTCTATTTAAATTAAGAATGTTAAGTTGCTACTATTTTTGTCGAATGTTTTCTGTTAAAATTTACTGTCAATGAAATCTTGTTGTTTGTGACCAATTTGTGTTTCCATATAAAAACAAATGCATAAGCTTCAAGGTAATTGTATTTTGGTATTTGGATTTGAATTTGTTGTAACGAATAAATTCCGATTTTTTTCTGTGTGTTTGTTTATATACACTGATATAACTAAAACAGGTTTCATTGTTGATTTAAAAATGGTATGGGTATGTTAACTCTATCCTGGGCGACTCGTTTAATATTTTCTATGGAAAAGTGTCTGATATTTCTCCCATCTCTTAGTAAAGTTTCTTTCATGATTTCACTATGGCATCCTTTTATTTCTTGTACCATTTTTCTCCCACTTCAATGCTTGTTTTGTGAATCTTTGATCCTTTCTTTTTAGAGTATGATCAATATATCTCCCTCTTCTCTTTCTTGTAACAATTATTACTAGTAGTTGACAAATTTTGTATGATTTCATCACTTCTGAATTCGTCCAATTTTATGTCCATTATTTTGCGCACACATTTATTGTCAAATACATTCAACTTACTTTCTAAATAAAAGACATTATAATCTATTAACATTGATAAACAAACATTTTGTAATAACGTAATTTTGTTGTTGTTATAATTCATAGATGATGAGCATCGGCGAAAATAGCAGAGATTCAAACAATAAAACAATGATCAAGCGTACTGGAAAACGACCAGGAAGAAAACCATCCAAAATTGATGAGCGAGCTAAACTTGAGCGCAGTCGTCAGAGCGCCCGAGAATGCAGAGCTAGAAAGAAATTACGATACCAGTATTTGGAAGAGCTAGTATTAAACAGAGAGAAAGCTGTGTTTGCACTCAGGGATGAGATGGAAACGGTAAGTAGACAGACACAATAAGCAAATACAAAATGTTATTAATCTATATCTAAACGTGTTCTTCTTCTCCTCCTGTGTGCACTCTCAGAGTTCAGATGAAATATATTCAAAGAAAACTTTGATCAGCTTTAGAATGTATAGAAAGGAACCAGTATTCATATCGTAAAGTATATTGGGGAAGTGCGGTGTTAAGCGTGCTTTTTCATTTGGTCAAAACACACAATGGATGTTGTGGTCAACATCCCGCCGCCAACCTTCACTTTTCGGTGTTTTTCTTGTACCTATTTGAGGCTGGTTCGATCTGAGAGTCATTTACGTACAAAACAAAATTCCATTCTCACTGTGGAGTTTTATCCTGGGATTACGCTGGACATCCTGAAGCTGTAGATGTCTTATTCTTTGTCCTCATTTTTACCTCTTATTTACCTATTTTTCTTCTTCTTTTATGTAAGCACGCAAAGGTAGCAATAGTCTGTAGTAATAATCACCAGCCCTATCATTGACTTTTAATTTTGATTGCTTGGCTTTGTTCATTGTAACTCAACTAAAACTTGTCTTAAACTATTTATTAGCTCTAACATTGGTAGTTTCTATAACAATTTGATATGATAAAGTTGCTAGTCACTTACACAACCCTTAGTCACATGATAAATTAGTAGTTTCTATAACAATTTATTTGACATGATATCACTACTAGTCACATACACAAAACCCTTCTTATTCATCCTCTGTAGATGTGACATAGTGACCCTAACCCATCCCTGCTATAATAACACTTCTTGACTTCGCTATAGTTTCTGATTTCTTTTAACACATCCCAAGAGATCAAATAAACATAAATATAATTTATCAACAATATTTATTAACACTCCCATGTTTGGTCTAATCCACACAAACGCTAAGTAAATCAGTTCAAAGTCAATAGAAATTCCTACATGTTAAACACAAATATCAGAAATCTAAAAATATATTTTTATAAACATTTATATTTTTATAAAATATTACTAGAAGTTTAAATTTATAATTTTTTTAAAAGCAATAATAGAAATCTAAATTTATATTTAAAAACAATAATAATAGAAGTTACAAGTTATATTTAGAAAAGGCAGTATCAATCATCAACACTTATTTTCATACAAATAATACCAGCCATCAAAATGTTGATTTTAATAACAATAACAGGAATATATGAGTAGTTGTTTTTGTTTCTTTCTTTGTTATGTAGGGGATTAAATCCTATTTAAGCAGAGGCACGCACTTTTCAACCTAAGTCGAACCTTTTATTGGTTATATAAGTGCGCGTAGGCCAACAAACGTGAAAAATAAGATTGAACTCCTTTCGGAGAATTTAAAGTATATTTTAAACAATATGAGTAATATGTTTGTTATTTAGCAGGGGATTACATCCTCTTTGCCCGAGGCACGCCTCTTTCAACCTAAGTCGAACCTTTTATTGGTTATATCAGAGCGTGTAGGCCAAGAAACATGAAAAATAAGAATTAACTCCTTTCGGAGAATCCAAGATGTGAGTTAATATGAGTAATTAGATAGTGGATTAATCCTCTATGTGGCCGAGGACGCCCTTTAACCTAAGACATATGTCTTTTGATTATATCAGGGCGTTTATGAGTAATTTTAGAATACATATGCTTTTATAGTCGGATAAGTGTATTCAGAAACCTTACCATTATAATAATAAGTTTTGTTTGTTTTGAAATCTAAATAGTAAAGAATAATATTATGCGATAACATGTTGCGAAAAATATTGATCACTTGCTGAATTTTGTAATCGATCATTAGAATAATATTCAAATAGATAGATGTGTTATTTCAGTGATTAGCTATTGTTATTGGTGTTTTATACCGTTAGACTAGAGTTCGATTGTTGTCTCCTTTGCTCCTTGATGTGTAATTACGCGCTTAGATGTTTTAAAATTAAACATTTATTTCTGAAAACGTTATTGATATTTGATGACATGGAGTGTACATATTTATGGTCTTGATGACATGGGATGTACATATTTATGGACCAACATTGCTTCAGAAGTGTGGAGTACGGATAATAAATATTCATAAATATATAATTTTCAATTTATAAGTTCAATTTTGTTCATGTGAAGAATAGTATCACAAGCCGACATAAACAGACTAGATGTCGTAAAATAGGTCGAAATTAGGACACACGCTGCTCAAAAGTCATAATAAAGATAGTACAGAGATTATAACATATAGAGAAGTCAGAACGTGGGCAAACATCATAATATGGCCATAAGTCATAACATGGACAGAAATTATCACATTTTCAGAAGTAAAAAAACATGGACAGAAGTCATTATATTTTAAGGAGTGATAACACGAACAAAAGTCATAACATGGACATAAGTCACAGAAGTCATAACATGGACAGAAGTCGTAACCTGGACAGCAGTCAAAACATGGAGAGAAATTATAATATGAACAGAAGTCATAACATGGACAGAAGTCATAACGTGGACAGAAGTTATAACATGGAGAGACGTCATAACATAGAGAGAATTTATAACAGGGACACAAGTCATAGAAGCCTTAGAAGTCATAGAATGGGAAGAAATTATAACATGGACAGAAGTCATATAAGTCGTAACAGACATGAGTCATAGAAATATTAACATGGAGAGAAATTATAACATGGACAGAAACAACATGTACAGAAGTTGAATTAATTGTGAAATCTGCCATGTTGTTTCGTGTTTGCATGAATAAAGTCTCATGTTGTATGTATTATGTCCCCTTGTTGTAATAAATACGTGGAGTTTTTAATACTTGCGTGCTGCATTATATGACGTGTGTTGTCATACTTTTATCTCCCCTTGTAGTACAAACAATGGTGCTTCCAACTCGAGAACGGGGGACCAGTTCCAGATGCCATCTTGAAGATGATAGCTGGAGAAGATATATCAGCAAGCAGACGACAGACAGAGCAGATCAAGAGGTCTCTCCTGCAGCAAGATTTACAATTTTCATCATCATCATCATCAACAATATCAACGCCTTCCGCATCACCACAGATGTCACCATTATCACATTTGGAACAATCACACTCGCAGTTTCGTCAGCTCCAAACTTTGCAGCCGCAGAGTGTGTCAACAGATTCTCATAGGATGGCAACACACTCGCAGAGTATGTCAACGCAGCAACAAGGTATGTCTTCCCAGCCTCATATTATGTCATCACAGACTCAATTTATGTCAACACAGCCTCAGAGTCTGTCATTGCGGCCTCAAAATTTGTTAACACAGTCCCGCAGCATGTCATCTCAGCTTCAGGGTACGTTAACACAGCCTCAAATTACTCCAGCGCAGCCTCAACTTTTTTCAGTACAATCTCAAAGAATGTCACTGCAGTCTCAAGGTATGTCATTACAGTCTCAGAGAATGTCTTTACCGCCTCAAAGTTTGTCAATACAGTCACAGAGAATGCCTTATAAGCCTCACAGTAATTTGTCACAATCTCACATTATGTTATCACAACCTCAAATTTTGTCCACGCAGTCTTCGAATTCATCACCACTTCATGGTTACCTTGAAAGTAATTCGTCTTTATCAAAACAGCAAGATCAACAACTGATGCAGAACCAACAACACCTGCAAGGGAAGCAAACTGCAACACCAACAACATCCTTACAAAGACAAATAGCTTTTGATCACTCCCACCTTTATCAAAATCTACCACAACATCAACCACAGTTCAACGAACAATCAACATCATTTTTACAGCAAACTAGCACACATGGAAATGTTCCTCTTAAACATGCGGCATATTTACGTGAACACCACAGACAGGATCAGCAACACGTCAGCAGCACTCCTCAAATCAATTCTATACGTCAGGCTCACAATTTTAAGAGAAGTATATTTCCAAGCACATCTCAAGACTCATCTATGTCTGCTGAAACAACAAAAATGAACACGCCAGTAAGATATGCCCACTCTTTTGATGGATTCGAGACAATGCCAAATTTTGGTCAGATTAATTCTAACTTATCTCTGGAGGTTAGTATGCAAGACGATGATATACCTATACGCAGAAGATCACTTAGTAATCCGGCTACCATGAATTCGTTTCCTCGTGGTGCTAACCAGCATGTGACCAGCGCTCAAGATTTGCCCACTCCGTTGCAAGAGTTTATAACCTCTCACAGTAGCTCATCTTCAACCAGTGAACAAACAGGACAATATTTAGGACTGTTTACTGGAAGTTTATTTGGTACAAACAGATCATTATCATCTTCTAACATTCCAACTTCAATAACTGTGGAAGATAGCAATTCATCTGACGAAAGTACCAACGAAAAGATGGTGCATCAGTCATCTTTAACTTCTCAGAGTCGAACAACATCAAACCCATATATCTTTGGGAACAACAACAGCAATAGAACGTCAATGACATCTTCAACATCGAACTACAACACACAAAATTCAGGTCTAACAGCTGCACATAGTTTAGATTTCACGGCGAACTCGAGCATTCCAGCGTCATTGTTTGGGGGAGCCACTTGCAATACACCATCCCCAACAACAAGTTTCAGATACAGCGGGTTGTCAACCTCCACACCCTCATCTTCAAACACTGCATCACCTGTTCCATTGTCTTCTCTTTCATCAATCCTGGAGTTTTGTACATCTTTACCGATACAGTCTTCTACCACCTTTAGTCACGTTATGGACACGACCACACAGTCAATGTCTCATCATCCACATTTCCCTTCTTCAACGAATATCCCTTCCACTGGTCTGACCTCCTTTATGCCTGAATCCATTCCTGATTGGTACTCCTTCCTTGCTGACCTTGAAGACGGAACAATGTCAACAGTGACACCAGGACATCTAACATCATCGAGCCAGAATTCACAAACGGTTGTGACTTCAAATCAACCTATGACATCTAATCCAACTTTTATGAATGTTCCCAACATCATTGATGAGATTCTAGACTGCAGCGACTAACTTCTGTGACGAAACAATCACCGCAACAACTTAGGAATTCAAACATCAGGATGTGCCGTGCTGGTCATTGGCAGACAGTTGGGACAACATTCCCAGAGATTGTGGTCGTCAAACAGTACAAAGAACTGAGGCTTTTGGCAACATTTTCAGAGACTGTAGTTATCAAATAGTATATAGAACAATATCTATCGAACAAAATCAATATATATCGAGCAATCTGAACAGAACAATTTATATAGAATAATTGAATAAGATATGAATGTGTTTTTCAACTTGAAAAAGTAAATAGTTGTGTTCCATATAGAATAAATTATTGTTAACTGATCTCTCTCTCTCTATATATATATAATACATTAATTTATTCATAAATCATGATATATAGAACAAATTAATTATCTCTTTTACAATTTTACAAATTGCATTTTTAATGATGAGCATTTTTGTGTGTAAACATGTGTTCAATTGATGTCAATACAAAATAAATGTACTTCTCTATGTTGATTTATTTGAATTATCGTATGGGAAAATGTTCACTGTTTATATTATTATTGATAAAATATGTGCTCTTTGCAGTGATACTTGTTGTTATCAGTTGTTGAAAATCAAAAAGCATTGTCCATGAAAGCAAATGTTAAGTGAAATATCGTTAAGCGAGACCACTGTAAAGAGAGAATTTACTATATATATATATATAATCACTACATTTCTTGTAATACAAGACAAACAAACATTTTTAGGAAATAATTTTTATTAAAGTTTGGAAAAGGCAAGGTTTGTTTTTATAGTCATATTTATTTTAGAGTTTTGAAGAAAAAAACAAGAAAATGTTTGCTTATATAGCTTTGATACATATTAGGTTTTATAGAATTTAGAAAAAAAACCAAGAAACTACAGTTTTAAGAGATTTCACAAACCATACGGAAAACAAAACAAATAAGATATTAAGTTCAGTTTTACAGTCATTTTGATAAATATTCGTGCACTTAAATTTACAGTAAATTCAACTTCAATTGCTTACTCCTGCTATCCTTGAGCAGTGACACGTACCCACCGCCCCTTCCACCCTCCCCCAACCAATTCGCAAAGCTGTTTAACGTTGGATAGGCCTACAGGTGGAAATTACCTCTTCCATCCTCCACATACACCCCACTCATCCACCACCCAGTCGCTGTCATAATTGTGCTAATATTTTCAACATTTAGAGAGACAAATGCCTCTGGCGATGGTTTTCTTCAAGCAGTACTTGGGCTTTTTAATTTTAGTTCAGTAGTCCTTCATAAATCCTTTACACCATATCCTCCAGATTAATACACCTTTAATCTTACCTCTCATGTTCTCAAAGATTAATACACCTTTAATCTTACCTCTCATGTTCTCAAAGATTAATACACCTTTAATCGTACCTCTCATGTTCTCAAGATTAATATACATTTAATCTTACCTCTCATGTTCTCAAAGATTAAGACACCGTTAATCCTACCTCTCAAGATTAATACACGTTTAATCTTTTCACACACTTCTCATATCCTCAAATATTTGTTTGTTTAAATGTGGTCAAATATTTTATATCATCAATATTAAAAGACATCAAAGAAGAAAATTGATTTTTGTAAAGCATTGTATTAAAAAAAACCTCATTACAACGCCGTCGACAGAGAAGAGTAAAAAAAATATAGACACCATAAAAGACTTGAATATCGAGGAATATTTGCTCATAAACAATATAACTTCTCAGAAACTAGAATACTTTAGTTGCATTAAACTTTACAAGGGCTTGAAAAGAACTGTAAAGTAGCTGTCATGATTTCTGGAAGACGATGCAGGCTAGACCAAGACTACTGTGGCAGCAAGACTCTACAGAAACCTAGAACATGAGAGTGGACAGACGAGAACTTGCTAGCGATTGAGAACTTTTCAAATGGGCTGTGATGAGGACGACTTTCCGCAAAGGACGTGTTACATGAGGATGTAATTCAAGTCTCCCATTACTTTCTCATGTGGGATAGTTAAGCGTAATATGTAGGCGTTTGCATATCGACTCGGACGTAACCCTCTAGCTCCTTAATTTTTGTAAACATCCAGATGCATTTACTCTGCAACGTATACTAACTTAGCTTGTATAGTGGCTTTGTGTTCTGTTAACAATTTTCATGAGCCAGTCTATCGGTTCAGAAGAGCGAATGGGTTGAGGGTTGTAGGTTTCAATCCCATACTCAACTTTCCACACGTAAGGAGATAAATTGACCCACCTACCTCCTGTACACTCATCATCATCATCATCAAGGTGCGAATCCTTTATAGGACGCTGCTCTCTTCAGTACATCTGACATTCACTCTGTCTCTGTACACTAGGTCCTAGAAATATGAAATGACAGGTACTTCATAACATAAGGTCTGAAAAAGCTAGGGGAACTTTTAAAAAAAAATGTTTTATTACTTTCTCAAACAAAAGTCGTTCTGCTTCCCAGTTTCACGTAATATTGTTGATTTTACTGAGAGCCGCTGGATAATAGTGGTTAGTAAACTTGCTTCCTAGGGGGAGGGTCTCCGTTCGATGCCCATTTAGAGTGGTCTTTTTCGACTGCAAGAGGCTATTATGTCTAAGTATTCTCAATTATGAGAGCCGCGGTAGCGTAGTTGTTAGTGAACTCGCTTCTCGAGGCTGGTGGTCCGGGTTCAACTCCTGCAGTGTGTGGAATTTTTCCGGACCGTGACGGCTCTCAGGTCGACCCAGCCTCAACTGGGTACCAGACATGCTCTGGGAAAGTAAAGGCGGCCGGTGTGATGCTGACCACATCACCCATCGTGTGCCGAAGGTCAATGAAAAATACAGGCCTAACACTGTATTGCCCTATATACCACAAGGTATGAAAGGGTTCCTTTACTTTTACTTATTCTCAATTATGTACCAGCGCAGAAACACTGGGAAATAAATACGGTTAGTGCCTAAAAACAAGGTGTCTAAAGCCAAAGATTGACTTCATTGCTCATGGGTTTACGCCATATAGTTCGGCCCCTCTTCGTAGAGTATTGCACAAACTCCTTAGCTCCGGCAACAATCCTAGAAAGTCACTGGATAAACGCACTCGTGAACTGAACAGCGCACTTCGGATTCGAACTTACGACCTTCAGAACACAAGGCAATGGCTTAACCACTAAGTTACAGAGACCACACAGCTGATGTGATGTTAACCCCCATCTTCCATCGTATAACGCTGGTCAAAGAAAAATACTGGTCTAACACTATAACACTATAACCACATGGTATGAAAACTGGTTATTTCTTATCTTTACTAACTTTTACTAACATTTCCCACCATTCCTGTTCAATTTTACTTCCTTAATCAATTGCTTTATTTGTACAGATTTACTTGTTTTTTGTTGATTATTTGGTCATAGATTTATATGATTTATTTATTTGTTATTTATAAAAGTATTTCTTCCTGTTTTTTTTTTATTTGTTTAATTATTTAAGAAAATTATTTCGACTTGCTTTGTTGTTATTGTTGATCCAATTGTTATATGTTTATTTGATATTTATTTCTATGTTATTTATTTATTTGTTATTGATTTAATTGTTATATAATCCTTGTTATTTTTGTCAACTATTTTGACAAACTTGACTTCTAAATGGCACATACAAAATATGCTTTCATGTTTATCATAACTCACAGATATTCATATTAAATATATATTTATTTCTGATAACAATGACAAAATATAAACAAACCATAAATTATATCAGCTTAACAAAGTACTGTTATGTTATCATTATTGATGTTATTAGTAAGCTACGGGAAGATGACACAGGGTATAGAAAGCAAGTTGAATGCATTTGAAAATAGATGTTTGCGAACAATAATTAATATAAAATGGAACGAATTCAGGAGAAGTGATGAAATCTGAGAAATGTCTGGTTAACCACTAATGACAACTGTTATAAGAAGGATAAGATGGAGATATGTTGGACACACATTGAGGAGAAATGATCAACGAATATCAAAGCAGGCATTGAAGTGGGATGCAAGGTTCAAGAAGAGAGAACGACCTAGGGAGACCCTGAAACGATCTTTGCTGAGAGAGGCAAGAAATTTTGGTCTCAGTTCCACGGAGGAGATTGAGCGAGTTGCCCAGGATAGAGCGGTGAGGAGAAATTGCTTGCAGGACCTATGTAATGTATAACGTGGTACGAGATGAATTATTATTATTAAGCTATGGGAACTGTCAGCATGCATACACTTGAACACCTGCTCATGGTAACTAGACAGTTATGTTTGTCTGGAATACAGCGACTAAATAAGTGTTTAAAGTTGAAGGATTGACTTCATTGCACCGGGTTTCCACATACCGCTCCGTCCCTCTCGGCAGAAATACCACGCAACTTGCAGAGATTGTTGCACAAAGCACGAGCTCCGTAGCTCCTGTAACATTTATAGTGATCTCCGGAGAGAAAAAAACTGCATATGTGGCTCGTTCTGGATTCGAACCTACAACTTTCAGAATATTAGGTAAACGTCTTAACGACTTCGCCATAGAGACCCTCAAAAGTAGCTATAGTTATGTTAACTAGATACTAACTTGTACCACATATAAAGTGGATGTTAAATATATCAGGAAGAGATAACGTAGCGATAGATTTTACAAAGCAAACTCAGGAAACAAATCTCACAACATAATCAGATATTTCACTTAGCTGGAACCCACAAGTCGAAGAAGGGAGTGATGGACCAGACTATATGACGAAGAACAAGCCTAATAAGAGTGGTAGACCAGGATATCTGACGAAGAACAAGCCTAATAAGAGTGGTAGACCAGGATATCTGACGAAGAACAAGCCTAATAAGAGTGGTAGACCAGGATATCTGACGAAGAACAAGCCTAATAAGAGAGTGGTAGACCAGACTATCTGACGAAGAACAAGCCGAATAAAAGAGTGGTAGACCAGACTATTTGACGAAGAACAAGCCGAAGAAGGGAGTGGTGGACCAGACTATCTGACGAAGAACAACAGAAGAATACAAACATCTTGTCAAATGTAGCACTTTGTTGAACTGACATACGTTATATATTGCTTATTTACATAACAGTATTTGAATATATCTTTGCTTTATTTCTGGTTTATCTTCATGAAACGTTTATATAATAAGAATAAATAGAATCTCTTGTGTTTGAAATGTCATGTTTTATGAAGTCATTCACATGTTTTATGAAGTCATCTAAATGTTTTAATAATAAAAACACGTACAGAAAAAGTGATACTTGTGTGAGTTGGTGTATAAATATTTATCATAATGCAATTCTTCTTCTTCTTCTTCGTTTGCTCTGTACTAACAATTTGTTAAGTCTCTCTTGGTGGTAGTGTACTAACAATTTGTTAAGTCTCTCTTGGTGGTAGTGTACTAACAATTTGTTAAGTCTCTCTTGGTGGTAGTGTACTAACAATTTGTTAAGTCTCTCTTGGTGGTAGTGTATTAACAATTTGTTAAGTCTCTCTTGGTGGTAGATATGTGATATGATCATTAGAGCGTGATAAACTCATTCTGCTTGTTAGTCGTCTATATACCTGTCTAGTGACTCAACTGTACCTTACACTGGGTATGCACGACCATCGTCATTTCCTCCTCGCAACCTTGATCATCATGGGTTCCTCTCCTGTTCTTATCCACATGTCTGTGTTTGCAACTCTGTCATACAGTAAATAAGAGTACTGTAAAAGGTACTATGCCCCGTCTGCCTAGCGTGTTCGTAGCACGTTGGACTACGGGTGACTATCCCTCTGTGTGTGCGGGTTCAATTCCGCGGGATGGCAGAAAAAGTCACAGATTCCACAGATTTACGGTGTTCGTGGCACCGAACCGAAGGTTTACGATGTCCATGGCACTGAGCCGAAGAGCTGAAAAGCTCAAGTGCTTCTGGAAAAAAAAGTACTATGTAATGCTAGTTTATACATGAGCTTCCTGAATTTTGAAAAGACCTTTGACAGTTTACATATGAGAACAAAATGGAGCCGCTGTAGCGTAGTTGTTAGTGAACTCGCTTCGCAAGGCTGGTGGTCTGGGTTCAGCTCCCGCAATGTGCGTGGAATTTTCCCGACCACGACGGCTCTCAGGTCGACCCAGCCTCAACTGGGTACCAGACATGCTCTGGGAAAGTAAAGACGGCCGGCGTGATGCTGACCACATCACCCATCGTGTGCCGACGGTCAATGAAAAATACAGGCCTAACACTGTATTGACCACGAGGTATGAAAAGGTTCCTTTACTTTTTATATGAGAACAATGTGGAGGATTGTGACAGTATATGTTATAACGAACTAAAGTAATCAATGTATTCAAGGATCTATATGAGGGATACAATTGAAAAGTTAAAAGAAAACTGACAGAAACAAATACTTCCAAGTAACAGTAAGAGTTGCGTCAATGGATGCATCCTGTCACACAATTTCTATTTCCTATTGTGACGTATTACGTCATGAAGTAGACAACAATTAACACTCGAACAGGATAATAGTGCAATCTCTGTTTAGTCTGTGAACTCTCAGTTACTGTAAATATACGATTGTCTAGTACAGATAACTCGCTGATATTCTAACTCTCAGTTACTGTAAATATACGATTGTCTAGTACAGACAACTCGCTGATATTCTAACTCTCACTTACTGTAAACGTACGACTGCCTCGCACATATTATCTACTGATATTCTAACTCTCAGTTACTGTAAACATACGATTATCCAGTACAGATAACTAGCTGATATTCTAACTCTCAGTTACTGTAAACGTACGACTGCCTCGCACATATTATCTACTGATATTCTAACTCTCAGTTACTGTAAATATACGATTGTCTAGTACAGATAACTCGCTGATATTCTAACTCTCAGTTACTGTAAACATCCGATTGTCCAGTACAGATTATCTACTGAGATTCATATTATCAGTTATCGTAAACCGGTTCTCGAAATCTCTTCGCAATTCTATGCACATAAATTAGATGATACCACAACCAATATAGAGTTTTAAGTACTACAGGGGAAGCACCGAAGCCAATGAATATAGAGTTTTAAGTACTACAGGGGAAGCACCGAAGCCAATGAATATGATAAACTAAATAGATAGTGAACATGTGTAAAGTGACTCTGGAAAACAATTGACCAAACATAGGATTCGAACCGCAACCTTATTTCTTACGATACCCATTGTCAAGCACTGCAAACGAGTTTTTTCAGGACGTCCACGCAAGAGGTGGACCTCAGAGATAACAGAGGCGACGACAAACACTGTTTATAATACTTATTCTATTTTCTACAACGAACTACACCGATATTTATTTTAAAAGAAACCCAAAAAACTTTTTATTTTCTTGTTATAATTTTTCAATTATTATATTTTTGTATGTTTCTAGTACACGACGTGGTGCTCAGATGTTGATGACGGCCATGTATCTGAAGATCTGTCCAGAAAAGTCTCTGCTGAAGGAACGTATTCATTGCCAACATGTCTTGTTTCTCTTGAACAAGTAATTGATTCGTCCATTGAAGACTTTAGACGAGATGTTCACGATTCGCATCAAGAAGTTACTTAAGTGAAACAAAAATTCTAAAAATTTCACACATTCGTCCTTGTTTTGTACAGAGAAATGAATAATCAAGACTATGATAAAGAAATGATTGTGAAATTGATGATAAAAAGATGACTTTCTGCATGACTTTAATAATAAATAAATACAAACAAAAAACTATTTAAAAAATTTCAGTATCTTTTTCGAACTTCAGAATATGGTACATGGCCACTGTGTCAATCGTGTGTGTAGATTTCTTCCCGCCAATAATGGGTGAAGACTTCAGAATATGAAATGTCATTCACTTCACATTTCTAAATCTTAGTGTACAGGAGGTAGGAGGGACAATTTCTTTCCTCACATGTGAAACGTTAGGAGTGGGATTGAACCCCCAGCAATCTTGTGTCCGAGCGAATAAAGAGTTTTTTCAGCCTCAGAGAAAACACTGATGCCAACGTGTATGGTTAATATGTAGACAGTAAAAAAGTATTGGTGGTGTCTGTGGCTTAGGGGTTAGTGACTCGGTCTATTAACCCCGACGTTCTGAGTTCGAATCACGCTGTCACAGTTTGGTTGCAAATTGTTTTGTGTGGATTTTTACAAAGGACGATGGCACCACCCGTTCAGAAAGCAATGGCAAACTACTGAACGTAATAATGCCTAGACAAATTACAAACAGCGTTACAAAAAAGCTGGGAGTTGATTCGCAAAGCCCTGTAAAGGATATGCAATTAACTTTTAAACAAGTATTAAGAGGCTACGGAAAAAAACAGTTTACCAAACACAGGATTGGAACCACATCCTTATTTCTTACGACACCTTAGATTTGCCCTGCAGAGGAGATTTTTTCACAGCAAAACCAGCTAGCTCTCCAATCCTGTGTTTGGTAAATTGTTTATTTCCAGAGTTCTTTAATATTTGTTTACTGTTGATTTATTTAGCATTATGTGCGAGTCGATATGCGAACGATGATGTAGACATTACTCTAATCTGTCCCACTTATTCATGATCTACTCAAGATAACATTTGATGGTTCAGTCTCACTGCATCAATATGTAGATTTGCTGTCAGCAAGAACGATGTAGTGGGATGGATTAGCGTAATACCTAAGCCTTCGCATATCAACTCAGACTCACGAGGTGTGTGTGGTACATCCCACACTCGTCGTTTCAAACTTGAGGAAATGAATAGACCATCCTACCTCCTGCACACGAGTAGATAGAAATATGAAGTGACAGGTACTGCATAGCAATGGATCTGACATGCTATGAGACATTCTATTTATTATGAAGACAAAGTAATCTCTGGGTAATATTCTCATTGTCTACACATTTGCCTTTTGTGCGGTTCACATGATATGTGATCGCAGTGTGTGTAGAATAGTGCTTTTCATACTCTGCTACACATGACATGTAATCGTAGTGTGTGTAGAATAGTGCTTATCATACTGTGCTACACATGACATGTAATCGTAGTGTGTAGAATAGTGCTTATCATACTGTGCTACACATGCCATGTAATCGTAGTGTGTAAAATAGTGCTTATCATACAGTGCTACACATGACATGTAATCGTAGTGTGTATAATAGTGCTTATCATACTGTGCTACACATGACATGTAATCGTAGTGTATATAATAGTGTTTATCATACTGTGCTACACATGACATGTAATCGTAGTGTGTAAAATAGTGCTTATCATACTGTGCTACACATCATCAAGGAGTTTTAACAGGACGTCTTTGTTACGTCACAAAACACTTATATGATATCTGTATGACTCCACACAGTATCTATATGACTCCACACAGTATCTATATGACTCCACATAGTATCTATATGACTCCACACAGTATCTATATGACTCCACACAGTATCTATATGACTCCACACAATATCTATATGACTCCACACAGTATCTATATGACTCCACACAGTATCTATATGACTCCACACAGTATCTAATAGCCGTCCATCGCAAGCGATGATGACAACAATCTCAGACGTGTACTGTTGCACCTCTCTGGTGTGTGCGGAGGTGACTGTAGAGTCCAATCCTAGAACAGAACCCCCGACCACAGGTGGGGCATACATGATCAAGGTTAGACATGTGCGTGTTGTGTGCTCTGTCTTTTCGCGCTGCTCGTTTTCTCTGTGACTCAACAATACGATGATTCTCAGCTATTCGGGTTCCTCTTTGTTGTTACAGCGCCACATTTGGCGATCTTGCGCAAGGGATTCCCAGCACGTATTGTCTATATCGAAGCATTTCAGAGACACTTTAAGAGTGTCTTTAAAGCGTTTTTCTGTCCACCAGCTAAACGTCTGCTTCCTTCAAGCTCGCCCTACATCAACTGTTTTGGGATGCGTTTATCAGGCATTCGAGCAACGTGACCGACCCATCTCAGTTGGGCCTTCTGCAACAGGGTGTTGACGCTTGGGATCTTTGCTCTTGTGAGGACTTCGCTGTCTGGAATTTTGTCCTGCCAGTTTATTTTTAGTATTCTGCGTAGACAGCTTGTGTGGAAGTGGTTTAATTTTCTTGCGTGTCTGCTATACACTGTCCATGTCTCGCTTGCGTACAGCAGCGTTGTTAGCACTATGGCCTGGTAAACTTTCAGCTTTGTGACTATGCTTATCCCCTTCCGTTCCCACACAGTGACACGTAACCTTCCGAACGCAGCACTGGCTTTGGATATCCTATTGTGGACCTCAGAATCTATGTTTGCCGATCTGGATAGGAGGCTGCCAAGATAAGCAAAGTTGTCCGTTGACTGGAGACGCTGGTGTTTAATGTTGATGACTGGATCGTAATACTGTTCTCTAGGGGCGGGCTGGAACATGACCTCTGTTTTTGGTGTTAATGGTGAGGCCAAACCTATCACAGGCCATTGAGAACTTGTCCATGTAAGTCTGCATTTCTTCCTCAGAGTTGGTAGCGAGGGCACAGTCATCAGCAAACAACAGGTTTGAGATAGTTGATTCTTTTACCTTGGTGGAGGATTTTAACCTCCGAAGATTGAATAGGTTACCGTCTGTCCTGTATCTAATCTTTACCCCATGTTCGTCGCCTTCCCAAAAGACATCCGTGAGCATGGCAGCAAACATCATGCTGAAGAGTGTTGGGGCCAGTACACAGCCCTGTTTGACGCCGTTGGTGACATGGAAGGCTTCCGGCAGCTCCCCTTCGTCAAGTACACGTGCCATCATGCCCTCGTGAAACTGTTGGACGATCTTGATGAATTTCCTTGGGCATCCAAATTTTTCCATGATCTTCCATAGACCCTCCCTGTTAACCGTGTCGAAAGCCTTTGTCAGATCGACAAAGACCATATAGAGGTTACGGTGCTGCTCTTGGCATTTCTCCTGTAGTTGGCGAGCAGCAAATATCATGTCTGCTGTTCCACGACCTGCTCTGAAGCCACATTGGGTCTCAGGGAGTAAGTCCTGTTCCAGGTGATCGATTAATCGATTGAGGAGGACTCTGGCCAGTATTTTGCCAGCGATTGACAGGAGGAGATCCCCTGTGGTTATCGCAGGCCTGGCGGTTTCCTTTCCGCTTGTACAGGTGGACAATAGTGGCATCCTTTAATTCCTGTGGCACACGTTCGTTGCACCAAATGGATGTAAATAACTCTGTCAATTTTAGCATCAACGTGGGCCCTCCTTCTTTGTAGATTTCAGTTGGTATTGAGTCCGCACCCGGTGCCTTCCCGCTGGACATCTGGCTTGTTGCCTTCTTGACCTCTGCTAGGGTAGGTGGAATATCAAGCTTGGCATTGATTGGGACCTGGGGCATGCGCTCTATGGCTTCATAACATATAGTGGATGGATGGTTGAGGACAGAACGGAAGTGTTCTGCCCAGCGATTTAGTATCTGAGGCTTGTCAATTAGTAGCCTTGCTCCATCTGCATCGAGTATGGGAGTGGGGTGAGATTGTTGAGGTCCGTAAACAGTTTTAGGGCATCGTAGAAGCGTTTGAAATCATGTCTGTCTGCATATATCTGGATTTCATCAGATTTTTGGCTTAGCCATGCGTCTTGTAATTTCCTGATTCTCTCTTGAGCCCTTCTACGAGCATCTAGGAAAGCTGTTTTTTTGGATGATGATGATGGGTCATTTTGATAGGCTCTGTATGTCTCATGTTTCGTGAGAAGGATAGACTTGATTTCTTCGTCATTTTCGTCAAACCAGTCGTGGCTCTTGCGTACAGAGTGTCCTATGAGCTCAGAGATAGATAGGTACACTGTGTCTCTGAGGGCAGTCCAGTCATCGTCCACGCTGGTTTTGCCAAATTGGAGGTCCTTCAATTTGTCGTCCAGGTCTCTTATTAAACTTTCGGTGACAGCGGAGCTTTTCAATTTGGAGACTGCCAGCTTTTTGTTGGTTTGCGACCCTGGTGACGTTTTCTAGGCTTGATGCGGAGGTTGAGCTTTGACACGATCAATCTATGATCGGTCCAACATTCTGCTCCGCACATAGCCTTTGTGACTCTGACGTCACGTCTGTCATTTTCCTTACGATGACGTAGTCAATGAGGTGCCATTGTTTGGAACGGGATGCATCCATGACGTTTTGTTTCGGGTTGGTAAACGAAACAAGGAATTTGTAATTGTTAGGTCGTGGGCAGCACACAGTATCTATATGACTCCACACAGTATCTATACGACTTCAGCAGACATCTAAATGATTGAACAACACAGATGTATATCTACATTATAAAATGAAAGTGAATGAGAGCATATGCTGATGGTGCACGTTGTGGTCGTCACCTCTGACATTAAAGTGTCGTCTCGGTGTCACTGAATACTTGACCTATCTCACTTTGAAATATAGAAATAAATTATTCAAGTTCTGAGTGTAAAGTTCAGTTATTTGTGTTTTCATTGTTATCTGTTTTGTGAGATAGTTAGTATGTGTCTACAGTTTTGTGAGAAAGTTAGTATGTGTGTATTGTTATCTGTTTTATGAGATAGTTAGTATGTATTCATTGTTATCTATTTTGTGAGATAGTTAGTATGTGTTTATTGTTATCTATTTTGTGAGATAGTTAGTATGTGTCTACAGTTTTGTGAGATAGTTAGTATGTGTGTATAGTTTTGTGAGATAGTTAGTATGTGTGTATAGTTTTGTGAGATAGTTAGTATGTGTGTATAGTTTTGTGAGATAGTTAGTATGTGTGTATAGTTTTGTGAGATAGTTAGTATGTGTGTATAGTTTTACATAATTATCTCTTCATCATCAAATAACTTGTTCTCAGCAGAAGTTTGCCACCATAACAATCCTTCAGAATTTCTCTCTCTCATAAGCTTCTGCAGTCGTTATGCTCAAACCATCAGTTACATCTTGAATCCATATTCCTCTTGGTTTTCCTCTTCTCCTCTTTGCTTGAATGTATCCTTCTGTGATGGTCTTCTAGAACCATTCGTATCTTGTTATTTGTCAAAAATTCTTCAAATTTCTCATTCTTATTTATATCATCAGACAGTTTTCTTTAGTTTGAGTTCTTTCTTGATATATCTATTTGTCCATTATATACGGAAGACTCTTATGTAACATTTATGTTCTAAAGCACATATAGTTTATTCCCTGTCTTGTTAAATGTCTATGCTTCACATTAATACGTCTTGGTCGCCCCCTGCTTCGTACTACAGGAACAAAAACGTGAAAATAGACAGGCAGTAAAACTCCCCACAAGTGCAAGTATACCTTCCCACACTGTACAAGAACATTTTAAGCCCGCATCGGGCTCACTGGTCATCTACGCACAAACAGACAAATATAACGCAAATACATTTCCTTGGATGAAAATTGTGTGGTCATTATCACCCGTGATGGACGAGCATCATCATCATCACTCCAGGAACCAATCCTTCCATTACCGTTATCTCCAAACAACTGTGACTTTTAGTGTGACCAAAATTGACTGTCAAGTCTAATACTGGAAATATAGTCACGCCTAGTCCTACCATTCAGCGGTCCGCTAATTTTTCTATTAGTCCAGGCAGGAAGTATCGGGAACTCAAACAACTTGAAACTGCTGGACACGAGAGGTCGTGAAAAAAGCAGCCAACGACTTATGAACTATCCTCATCTCAGCAATTTTCCTGATTGTTTCCAGTTAAGTTCTTCACAATTGTCCTTCGCCATTCACACGAGCCTTTGCCCGACTTCAAAGTTTGGTCTTCACTTTATGTTGTATATGCCAGATTTATGTCCATTTGTGTTTTTCTAATCATTTTAGAGTTTATTTGTAACAATCTAGACCTCAGATGTTTCTGTTTTCTAATCATTTTAGAGTTTATTTGTAACAATCTAGACCTCAGATGTTTCTGTTTTCTAATCATTTTAGAGTTTATTTGTAACAATCTGGACTTCAGATGTTTCTGTTTTCTAATCATTTTAGAGTTTATTTGTAACAATCTAGACCTCAGATATTTGTGTTTTCTGGCTATATTATGCCGACCTGCTTATAACCGTCACTTGGCTTTAACATCGCACACAGAGAAATAACTTTAATATCTCTTAGACATATTTGTTTCAGCATCTAACGAGTTAGACCTGATCATCAGCCTGGATAAAACAAATAGCATGTATCAAGATATTGGCATAGCCCCTATCCCCTCTCCACCCTATATATTAACGGGGCTCTCTGTGGCGTAGAGGTTAGGTACTCGTCTCTGTGGCGTAGAGGTTAGGTACTCGTCTCTGTGGCGTAGAGGTTAGGTACTCGTCTCTGTGGCGTAGAGGTTAGGTACTCGTCTCTGTGGCGTAGAGGTTAGGTACTCGTCTCTGTGGCGTAGAGGTTAGGTACTGTCTCTGTGGCGTAGAGGTTAGGTACTCGTCTCTGTGGCGTAGAGGTTAGGTACTCGTCTCTGTGGCGTAGAGGTTAGGTGATTGTCTCTCGTACCAAAGGTATCAGGTTCGCTCCCACGTGGAACCATCTGGATATTTTTCCAGAGATCCCTGATCTCAGTGCAGGTGAGATCGAGTTCCTAGTCCTATCGGAGATAAAACGTAGGTTCCGTGTTCGATATGAGCATGTAAAAGAACCCTTGGCATTTCAAAATCAAGTAGAACAGGCTGGTAAGCCGTTGCCCGGGCAAAATTCATAAGAAAAGATTAAAATTAAAATTCCTACAAAAATATCTTCACCATATTCAAAATTACATCGAGGACCCACTCCGGTGCTATGGAGTACGTGCACTGCCGCTGAGATCTTACTGGGTAAGAAATAGATCGGAGCACACATGGTTACTCACCAAAGTGCAATGATGATGGTTCTATCATAAATCAATCAATCAATCAATCAATCAATCAATCAATCAATCCTATCAATTAACATTGGAAGTCATAAGTTAGAAGTGTTCTACACCTTTGCATATCTTGGCTCTATCATCAGCAACAACCTCTCCATCAATGCCAAAATTATTCTTCCACATGCGCTGTCTCAGACGAATACACAACATTAGACTGCAAGACCATATCTCCAATATGGAAGTCTTGGACAGTGCTGGCATTCCAAACATCTTGCTGAGTAATCGACGCCTTACGTGATGGATGTGACACGTGTGTCGCTTGAGCGATTATAGAATCCAAAAAAAAAAACCATTCTATATTGTCAACTCGCAACTGTTACCAGACAACTACTGCCTCTGATCTTCTTCGTTCGGTAAGAAAAAGTGCGACTGCTACTATGTGTTGCAGGTTTCATTGAAAGCCACGATATCTTCCTCATATAGCAGCGCGAGTACGCCTTCTCTCTTCGATCCATACTTGCTTACGAAAACTGCAGAGATTCAGCCTGTTACTAGGGTCACCACTTACATATGAAGTAACGACCTTTCCAGCGCATTAATTTCTTGAGATTGTCACTCATTTCTATAGCCTCATTTACTTCGACCCCTATTCAGCTACTTTTTTGTTCTTTTAAAGACAGGTCTAAGGGACACAACTGCAGAAATAGCTGTAAAGGTTCTTACTGTCACTCTGTGTCACTCAGTTGTTTCCCTCTGTCGCTCTATTGCTTCTCTATCTCTCAATGTCTTCCATTATCACTCGCTATTTTTCCTTGTCATTTTCGTTGTTGCTTTCTCTGCACTAGTTTCTCACAGTCTATCGTTATCTCTTACAATCTATCGCTGTTTCTTTATATTACCCTTGCTATCTATTTCTCTGCTACCTAATCTCTCTTACTATTTTCTGTACCATATCTTCTTCCTCTCTTGTCTCTTTGTATCAATGTTGTTTTCTCTCTCTCTTTCTTTCTCTCTATGTCGCTCCATTGCTACTTTCTCTGCTTCTTTCTCTTTGCACCACAGTTTATGTCTCTCAGTCTCTTGCTGTTTCTTTATTCCACTTGCCCCCCTCTCTCCTTCTCTCTCTCTTACTAAATTGCTACACTCTTTTTCTCTCTCGCTCGCTGTATTACAGTTTACCTCAGTCTAGCATTGTCTCTCTCTCCTTCTCAGCTGTCTCTCTTGCTATCTTTCTCAATCGCTGTTTTTTCTCTATCTCTGTCACTCGCTGTCGGTCCGTGCCACTCTTTCTGTCTATCTTTGTAACCTAGGTTGTCTTTGTTTCTCTCTGGTACTTTCGCGCGCGCTCTCTCTCTGTCCTTTTCATTGTTTTCTTCCATTTTCTATTTATCTCTTTCTTTATCACTCTAGCTGTTTCTCTCTCTGTCTCTCTGTTTTATCAGCTATTCTTTTTTACTTCCACGATTTTCTCTGACACTATCTCTTTCTATCCATCTCGGTGTCATTACCCCTATCTCTTTCTATCCGACTCCATGTCATTACAACTATCTCTTTCTATCCATCTCCGTCTCATTACCACTATCTCTTTCTATCCATCTCCGTCTCATTACCACTATCTCTTTCTATCCATCTCCGTGTCATTACCCCTATCTCTTTCTATCCGACTCCATGTCATTACAACTATCTCTTTCTATCCATCTCCGTCTCATTACCCCTATCTCTTTCTATCCATCTCCGTCTCATTACCACTATCTCTTTCTATCCATCTCCGTCTCATTACCACTATCTCTTTCTATCCATCTCCGTCTCATTACCACTATCTCTTTCTATCCATCTCCGTCTCATTACCACTATCTCTTTCTATCCATCTCCGTCTCATTACCACTATCTCTTTCTATCCATCTCCTTCTCATTACCCCTATCTCTTTCTATCCGACTCCATGTCATTACAACTATCTCTTTCTATCCATCTCCGTCTCATTACCCCTATCTCTTTCTATCAATCTCCGTCTCATTACCACTATCTCTTTCTATCCATCTCCGTCTCATTACCACTATCTCTTTCTATCCATCTCCGTGTCATTACCCCTATCTCTTTCTATCAATCTCCGTCTCATTACCACTATCTCTTTCTATCCATCTCCGTCTCATTACCACTATCTCTTTCTATCCATCTCCGTGTCATTACCCCTATCTCTTTCTATCCATCTCCGTCTCATTACCACTATCTCTTTCTATCCATCTCCGTGTCATTACCCCTATCTCTTTCTATCCATCTCCGTCTCATTACCACTATCTCTTTCTATCCATCTCCGTCTCATTACCACTATCTCTTTCTATCCATCTCCGTCTCATTACCACTATCTCTTTCTATCCATCTCCGTGTCATTACCCCTATCTCTTTCTATCCGACTCCATGTCATTACAACTATCTCTTTCTATCCATCTCCGTCTCATTACCCCTATCTCTTTCTATCCATCTCCGTCTCATTACCACTATCTCTTTCTATCCATCTCCGTCTCATTACCACTATCTCTTTCTATCCATCTCCGTCTCATTACCACTATCTCTTTCTATCCATCTCCGTCTCATTACCACTATCTCTTTCTATCCATCTCCGTCTCATTACCACTATCTCTTTCTATCCATCTCCTTCTCATTACCCCTATCTCTTTCTATCCGACTCCATGTCATTACAACTATCTCTTTCTATCCATCTCCGTCTCATTACCCCTATCTCTTTCTATCAATCTCCGTCTCATTACCACTATCTCTTTCTATCCATCTCCGTCTCATTACCACTATCTCTTTCTATCCATCTCCGTGTCATTACCCCTATCTCTTTCTATCAATCTCCGTCTCATTACCACTATCTCTTTCTATCCATCTCCGTCTCATTACCACTATCTCTTTCTATCCATCTCCGTGTCATTACCCCTATCTCTTTCTATCCATCTCCGTCTCATTACCACTATCTCTTTCTATCCATCTCCGTGTCATTACCCCTATCTCTTTCTATCCATCTCCGTCTCATTACCACTATCTCTTTCTATCCATCTCCGTCTCATTACCACTATCTCTTTCTATCCATCTCCGTCTCATTACCACTATCTCTTTCTATCCATCTCCGTCTCATTACCACTATCTCCCCTTATCTAAATTTCTCTTTGTCGCTCTTTCATCCAATATTTGTTCTTACATTTCTCTCTGTCTCTTCCTTCTCCTATCTCTATTTATTTATTCCTGGCTCTCTTTCTCTCATTCCCCATTTTCCTGTTTATCTCTCTGTTTCTCCTGTTTGTTTGTGTGTGTTTGTTTCTCCCTGTAACTCTCTATCCTATTGTCTCTTGTTATCACTATTTCTCTCTCTCTCTCACTCTCTCTCTCTCCAACTCTCTCTCTCTCTATCTCTCTCACTCTTTCACTCTCTCTCTCACTCTCACTCTCTTCCACTCTCTCTCTCTCTCTCTCCTCTCTCACTCTCTCTCTCACTCTCTCTTTCCTCTCTCTCTCTCTCTCACTCTCTCTCATCTCTCTCTCTTTCACTCTCTCTCTCACCCTCACTCTCTCTCTCACTCTCTCTCTCACTCTCTCACTCTCTCTCTCCCTCTCTCTCACTCTCTCTCTCACTCTCTCTCTTTCCTCATCTCTCACTCTCTCTCAAACACTATCTTTGTTTATCATTGTTGCACTATCTTTATTTATTTTTGTGTGCACAGTCTTGTTATTTGACTATATTACACTATGTATGTTTGACCCTATTACACCCTCTACAATATGAGTCTCACAGAAGAGCAGATCACTGGGGGCGGGGGGGGGGACAATGTCGTATGCAGACAACGTTTGTATGTATCGTCAGTGGAAGGTTCGTGAACAAGTTGTGCGAGAACTTTAGTCCGAACTTGATTGCATCAGACTGGAAGAGAATGAGACAAGATAACTCGGTGGTCGTTTAGACTTTGATTACTCATTACTCGTCTAAAGTGATTTGGTTCCTTTCACATATGGGTCAATATTTCAGCACACGTTCATGGGCCTTCACTGCTCAGGTCAATATTTCAGCACACGTTCATGGGCATTCACTGCTCAGGTCAATATTTCAGCACACGTTCATGGGCCTTCACTGCTCAGGTCAATATTTCAGCACACGTTCATGGGCCTTCACTGCTCAGGTCAGTATTTCAGCACACGTTCATGGGCCTTCACTGCTCAGGTCAATATTTCAGCACACGTTCATGGGCCTTCACTGCTCAGGTCGAGGGAATATTATGAAGGTAGATAGTGGGGTTTGAGGGTGGAGGAGGGGGTGGCACTGTCGTGACTACAAGTAGTCTCACTACGGAGAGCATTGCAGTAAATAAAGTTTGATATAAGCTGGAGTCACAGACATTTACCCATACATGTTTTCTCAGTGAATCAACGAGCATGCTCTGAATGATCAAAACTGGCGGAACTCGCAGATGAAAGTTGAGTCTCTAAGAAGGTCTAGGCTGACAAATCTTTCAGCTGAAAGTTTCTTTCCATTTTCACAATAATTTGTATTTGTGTATCTGAGCTGAAATTTAATATAAGGACAACATGGAGGTACTTCTATGAATAACCAACCATGTGAAATTTAATATAAGGACAACATGGAGGTACTTCTATGAATAACCATGTGAAATATTAATATAAGGACAACATGGAGGTACTTCTATGAATAACCAACCATGTGAAATATTAATATAAGGACAACATGGAGGTACTTCTATGAATAACCAACCATGTGAAATATTAATATAAGGACAACATGGAGGTACTTCTATGAATAACCAACCATGTGAAATATTAATATAAGGACAACATGGAGGTACTTCTATGAATAACCATGTGAAATATTAATATAAGGACAACATCGAAGTACTTCTATGAATAACCATGTGAAATATTAATATAAGGACAACATGGAGGTACTTCTATGAATAACCATGTGAAATATTAATATAAGGACAACATGGAGGTACTTCTATGAATAACCAACCATGTGAAATATTAATATAAGGACAACATGGAGGTACTTCTATGAATAACCATGTGAAATATTAATATAAGGACAACATGGAGGTACTTCTATGAATAAATAACCATGTGAAATATTAATATAAGGACAACATGGAGGTACTTCTATGAATAACCAACCATGTGAAATATTAATATAAGGACAACATGGAGGTACTTCTATGAATAACCATGTGAAATTTAATATAAGGTCAACATCGAAGTACTTCTATGAATAACCAACCATGTGAAATATTAATATAAGGACAACATGGAGGTACTTCTATGAATAACCATGTGAAATATTAATATAAGGACAACATGGAGGTACTTCTATGAATAACCAACCATGTGAAATATTAATATAAGGACAACATGGAGGTACTTCTATGAATAACCATGTGAAATATTAATATAAGGACAACATGGAGGTACTTCTATGAATAACCATGTGAAATATTAATATAAGGACAACATGGAGGTACTTCTATGAATAACCATGTGAAATTTAATATAAGGACAACATCGAAGTACTTCTATGAATAACCAACCATGTGAAATATTAATATAAGGACACCATGGAGGTACTTCTATGAATAACCAACCATGTGAAATATTAATATAAGGACAACATGGAGGTACTTCTATGAATAACCATGTGAAATATTACATAAGGACAACATGGAGGTACTTCTATGAATAAAAACCCTGTGAAATATTATATAAGGACAACATGGAGGTACTTCTATGAATAACATGAAAACTATGGGTCTATAATAACATTGAAATACTAAGGACAACATGGAGGTACTTCTAAATAACTCATGTGAAATATGTAAATAAGGACAACATGGAGGTACTCTATGAATAACCATGTGAAATATATGATAAGGACAACATGGAGGTACTTCTATAATAACCATGTGAAATATATGATAAGGACAACATGGAGGTACTTCTATAAATAACCATGTGAAATATATATAAGGACAACATGGAGAGTACTTCTATAATAACCATGTGAAATATATGATAAGGACAACATGAGGTACTTCTTGAAATAACCATGTGAAATATTACATATAGGACAACATGGAGGTACTTCTATGAAATAACCATGTGAAATATATATAAGGACAACATGGAGGTACTTCATGAAATAACCATGTGAAATATAATGATAAGGACAACATGGAGGTACTTCTATGAATAACCATGTGAAATATATGACTAAGGACAACATGGAGGTACTTCTATAAATAACCATGTGAAATATTGACTATAGGACAACATGGAGGTACTTCTATAAATAACCATGTGAAATATATGACTAAGGACAACATGGAGGTATCTGATAAATAACCATGTGAAATATATATAAGGACAACATGGAGTACTTCTAAAATAACCATGTGAAATATGATAGACAACATGAGGTACTTCTATAATAACCATGTGAAATATATGACTAAGGACAACATGGAGGTACTTCTATAAATAACCATGTGAAATAACCATGTGAAATAACCATGTGAAATATATGACTAAGAACAACATGGAGGTACTTCTATAAATAACCATGTGAAATAACCATGTGAAATAACCATGTGAAATAACCATGTGAAATAACCATGTGAAATAACCATGTGAAATAACCATGTGAAATAACCATGTGAAATAACCATGTGAAATAACCATGTGAAATGACCATGTGAAATGACCATGTGAAATATATGACTAAGGACAACATGGAGGTACTTCTATAAATAACCATGTGAAATATATGACTAAGGACAACATGGAGGTACTTCTATAAATAACCATGTGAAATAACCATGTGAAATAACCATGTGAAATAACCATGTGAAATAACCATGTGAAATAACCATGTGAAATAACCATGTGAAATAACCATGTGAAATAACCATGTGAAATAACCATGTGAAATATATGACTAAGGACAACATGGAGGTACTTCTATAAATAACCATGTGAAATAACCATGTGAAATAACCATGTGAAATAACCATGTGAAATAACCATGTGAAATAACCATGTGAAATAACCATGTGAAATAACCATGTGAAATAACCATGTGAAATATATGACTAAGGACAACATGGAGGTACTTCTATAAATAACCATGTGAAATAAACATGTGAAATAACCATGTGAAATAACCATGTGAAATAACCATGTGAAATAACCATGTGAAATAACCATGTGAAATAACCATGTGAAATAACCATGTGAAATATATGACTAAGGACAACATGGAGGTACTTCTATAAATAACCATGTGAAATAACCATGTGAAATAACCATGTGAAATAACCATGTGAAATAACCATGTGAAATAACCATGTGAAATAACCATGTGAAATAACCATGTGAAATAACCATGTGAAATATATGACTAAACTTTTGATTTCAGTTCCAAAGGTGGTAGGTTCGAAAACCAGACCGTGTCGTTCTCTTCACTAATACTTTTTTTGTTTTAGAGTACCCTAGGATTGTAGGTTGGAGCTACAGAGCTTGCGATTTGTGCAATACTCTCGGCAAGTGCGGGTCATTTCTCCGGAGAAGAACCGGACCATATGAGGTCATACCCGGTTTAATACAGTCAATTCTTCACCTTTAGTCCATTTCTTATGAATGAGATTTCTAAAGTCATGAGATTTCTAAAGTCATGAGATTACACAAAACAGTAAAAGTACACAAGAGAAAAGTTTAGTTTGTAGAGAAATAACTGATAGAGTCTCATGATACATGGTATCTGTCTAGCTGATTCGCATCTAGACGGAATTATTTGTTTAGCTTCAAAAATATTGCACACATACTTTAGTTAAACTAAAATAATGTTTCTAAATATGATTTAAAGTTTAATTTATTATATATCAAATTAAAGATAAATGAATGTACTTTCACAAAATATTTATTATTCCGAAAATATAATGTTGTGTTTACTATGCATGAAAGATATTAGTATGAATTAAAAAAAAATTAATTGAAATTGTGAGAACAAAAATCCAACTTGCCAAGAGCCTTGATGAACAATATGTTGTATAAATCAGTCTAACTGCTCTCTATATATAGGTAAATACATTTATGAATACACAAACATTACGAAAATAGTGAAGCAAAGTACGGTTTATTAACTGTTCACAAACTAGCATCATGACCATTCATAAAAGTTGCTAGTTTTTTATGGTCACAGGGAATCCTAGAATAAATGGTAAACTCTGTTACACTTCTACTTCTAGCATAAGCCACGATGCTATGTATTCGTTATCATTTATACATCACTTTTACGTAGTTTCCGGTTAATATAAAGCTCTAATCGGAACGAAAAGTAATAAAAACGCAGCAACATAGTAAACGTATTTTGAGTGACGCGTGGTCCATGTGATAAGATATATTGACACTTGAGTGTCGCTTGGTACGGAATCAGCTAGAAGACACCACTTTTTAAATCAAGCTGAATTCTTGTATCCATCATTCAACATTCTATCTTTCAAAATATTTGGTCTTTATTCATCTTTGTTTGTTTGTTTCTTTCATATTTTATCTTGGTTTTTCTATGGTATTTCTATCTTTCAAAATATCTTATTCTTTTGAAAATATGCTTCTTTCTTTCAAAATATGTTAACTTTGCTCATCTATCTTTCATCGATCTGTCACAATATTTTATCCTTGTATATATATATATATATATAGCGAGTCAGAGAAACTAAATCAACAAGTCCTTATGTGGTCACCAGTTGGGAAAAGAAAACGTGGAAGACCTAAGACCACTCTTCGAAGAACAATCCAACAAGAAAGTAAACTATTGGGATGTAAAACCATACGAGATCTCCAACTGCTGGCAACGAACCGCATTACATGGAGATCTATATAAAACCTTTGCCCTATGTGCCGCCTTTGACATGAAAGGAACAAACTAACTGAACTATATATATATTTTCTTTTTCTTGACTCTCACACACTCACTTTTTTTTATCTCGGTCTTTGTTCCCTTGTCATTCAAGGTTGCATTTTATGTACAAATATCACTCTCTCTCTTTCACTCTCACATTCACACACATCCATGTTGTTGTAAACTCTGCGTGTGATCAATATGTTGTCTTCTCAGCGGTGACCGTAGGTCTTCGTTTGGTGTTGTGTCTCCTTTTTCTTCCAGGCCTTCTTCCACACGATTGACAGGTTTACAGTTGAGTGAAATCTGCAAGTAGAGATGGCTGACACATGGAACAAACACTTTGTTATCTTAACTACAGACTAAGAACACGTTTAAGAGATGGTGCAAGCATGGGCGTCCACACGTGCGGGGAGGAGGTGGCAAACATAAATTCTATATATTAGATATGTGTCTTGTTTAGTACGTTTATTAAGTTCTCTGCAGTCAACGAAGATTTTACGGTTCCATCTGTCTTCCTTACCAGGACAATCGATGCTGACCAGAGACTTGTACTTTCTCTTATTATTTGTTTGTTTAGTAAATCAGTTATATGAGTTTGAACGTATTCGTAGAAGACAGGTGGTATTCTTTATCAACAATATCACCTTCTTCACCGTCATTAAGGTCGTCGATAGCGAAGTTGATGGCGCGCTGAGCTAGTGACCCCGTGCCGTGGAAATTCCTGGGTCCGAGGCCAGCTTGCGCCACAAATTATCGGAGTCCACATACCAAGCATTTCGGTTTTGTCATAGAGAAAATCTGCTTATTTACTTGCGGATTTAAATTACAGTTGTCTCTGAAGTAGAATTAAGGCTCGCCTGAATGGTGAGGGATATTGGTGATAAGAAAAGCAAATCTTCTAGCAAAAAATTAGTTAGAGGCTTCGTATTAAGCATCATGACTGCGACTGAATTTGACGATAAAAAAAAGAAGAAAATATCCCCATCGTTGTTAACATCAGCAACAATATCATCGCTTTGATAAATATCATCATTATCATCAGGGTCTTTATAATCAATATCCTTTTTGCGAACAAAAACATAACCGTCATTAGCATAACATCCCCAACGACATCATTGCCAACCAAAAGGACCATCAAGTCCAACAACAGCACCATCAACAACAACTGCAACAACACTAACATCAACATCATCTTTTTCCAGTATACAATCGTTACAACCAAAATCATCGCCATCAACACCAACATCATCTACATCGCGAACATCACAATATCCCAAACATCATTTTCATCATCACCACGACCACAACCACTAATATCACCATCACCATCTTCATCATCACACTCATTACCTCAGTAACAAAGAAACATTCATAAAAAGAGCATACAAGTACGTTACCTAAAATAGATTCCAAGTGGAACGGAAATGTGACTAAATATAGACCAGGCTGTGTTTCCGTAAAAGTCAACCTGAAACGAATCAGTAATGTTACAGATACGTTAGCGTGTCATGCAAGAAAAAAATACACTCGATCAGAGCTGTCCAACGCTGCGGTCGCAGACGCCATAGCTCCCGTGTCAAAAATTCATCGCGCCCTATTTGGTTATGCCTGCTTCACGTTAGTCAGATTAAAAAAATACAATTTTTCAGTTTTATTCGTAGCTCTCCCATGAAACCAATCTTTCAGCTTTTGCAATTTTGTTTTATTTGGTAATCTTTCAGCTTTTGCAATTTTGTTTTATTTGGTAACCATTACACTGTCCCCCGACCCCACTCTTTGCTTTTTACTGGAGAAAACGTCGAATCTCAACTATATTCTCTCTTTTCTCTCTGCATATTAAACCAGGATTGGGGCATAGGCCCTCAACCAACTCATGCTAAGTCTTCTTATCTCCTGCAGCTTCCTTCAGCTCTTCTTTATATTGTTGAGCTCTGCCTCAAAATCTCTCTTCCATGTATTTCTAGGCCTCCTTTTCTTTCGCTGTCCATGTGGGTTCCAGGAAAGAACCCTTTTTGCTATATACCCCTCTGATTTTCTCAAAGTGTGTCCTGTCCAGCCCCATCGTTTTTTTAAACCTCTTGGTTCACTGTAATCTATTTTGTTCTCTCCATAGGTTCCTCATTTGTGACCCTATCATACCATCTCAGTCGCTCTATTCTGCGCAGACACCAGTTGATGAATGTTTACAATTTATGCGTTATTATTTTCAACTATATTACTATTACTACTATTATTATTAGTAGCAGTTATAGTAGTATTACAATCGTCACAATGGGCACCAACGCCTTTACAGCCATCATACAGATGCGCCCCAATATATGAAAACGTTAGACATCACTGCGTAAGACCATTGCCGTTCAACATTTATATATATTGGGGCACATCTGACTGATGGTTGTAGAGGCGTATACGTCATGTGGGGATTGAAATAACAATACTAACAATTATAATAATATTAATAATAATAAAGTAATAATTAATAGTAATATTAATAAAAATAGTAACATGAAAACTTTATCCTTGCTAAACATACAATTAACAACAAATATTGTACTTACAATGAAAAATCAAACCTATAATAGAACCACAGTTGAACATCGCTCAGTTTGGATTCAGAAAGGGAAAGAGTTGCACTGATGCCCTGTTCACATTAAGGCAACTCAGCGAAAACACCATAGAATATGATAAACAGTTCAACTTAGCATTTTTAGACCAAGAAAAGGCCTTTGATAGAATAAACAGAAACAAACTATGGGCCATACTAAGTGAATACGGAATTCAGGGCTAACAATTAGACAATATTAGATCACTATTTCAAAAATTCTCAAGCGGACTTGAAACAAGCGACGGCCTGACAGAAGAATTTGAATTATCATCAGGAGTAAGGCAGGGATGTGTGCTTTCGCCTATACTTTTCAATATTTACATAGACAGGATAACGCAAGAAACCAAGACAGATAACAACCTCGATAACAACTACAATTTAATAAACGAACTACTCTTTGCAGATGATCAGAGTATAATTTAGGATAACGAACACCAACTTCAACAACACATAAATGCACTGCAAGCGACATGCGAAAAATATGACATGAAAATTAACACCTTCAAAACAGAAGTCATGACAATAAGTAGGTCAACAGGTCAACTAAATATACACGTGAATAATGTCAAAATACAGCAGACTCCAGAATTCAAATATCTCGGGAGAATATTCACAGCAGATGGAAAGATGGACAGAGAAATCGAGACTAGATGCCAGAAGGCAAACGCAGTGACATACCAACTGTCACCATTAATAAAACATCCAAGCATTAACATGGCAGTTAAACAACTGATAAACTGCATATTTATTCCATCTCTCTGCTATCAGTGCCAAACATGGCCCCTGACTAAGACACAAGAAAGAAAGATTACAACATGTGAAATGAGATGTCTACGAAAAGCTGTCAACGTTACAAGGCGAGATAGAGTGAGAAACGAGAATATCAGAAGCATCGTTGGTACTATACCATGCATACAGTACATCGATAAGCAAAGAATCAAGTGGTGCGACCATCTAATGAGAATGGAACCATATTTACTACCATCACGTGCCTATAATAATCGACACTCAGGGCACGAGGCAGGCCAAGAACACGATGGATAGATAACATCTCAGAGTACCTGCGAAAGCATGGACTGGCAACGTCAAGCGCAACACACCTGACTCAAGATAGAAAAATAAATCTCCCCACGACGCTTCACGGCAAATGTGGTTACGATAAGATACGATGAAGAACTGAAATGTACTATTATTTAAAAAAAAATTCCGATGAAATTTTGATTAACTTTAAAGCCCAGGGATAAAAATATGGCGCCAGGGATATATAACACGGCCACCGTGGCGACTGCGGGAACCGTCTTGGACAGCACTGCATTAGATAGTCAATTACTCTCTCACCTGTGTTTGGTTACTCTCACCTGTGTGTGATTACTCTCACCTGTGTTTGATTACTCTCTCCTGTGTTTGATTACTCTCTCCTGTGTTTGATTACTCTCCTGTGATTGATTACTCTCTCACCTGTGTTTGAATACTCTCTCCTGTGTTTGATTACTCTCACTTGTGTTTGATTACTCTCACTTGTGTTTGATTACTCTCACCTGTGTGTGATTACTCTCACCTGTGTTTGATTACTCTCACCTGTGTTTGATTACTCTCACCTGTGTTTGATTACTCTCATCTGTGTTTGATTACTCTCACCTGTGTTTGATTACTCTCACCTGTGTTTGATTACTCTCACCTGTGTTTGATTACTCTCACCTGTGTTTGATTACTCTCACCTGTGTTTGATTACTCTCACCTGTGTTTGATTACTCTCACCTGTGTTTGATTACTCTCACCTGTGTTTGATTACTCTCACCTGTGTTTGTTTACTCTCACCTGTGTTTGATTACTCTCACCTGTGTTTGATTACTCTCACCTGTGTTTGATTACTCTCACCTGTGTTTGATTACTCTCTCACCTGTGTTTGATTACTATCACCTGTGTTTGATTACTCTCACCTGTTTTTGATTACTCTTACCTGTGTTTGATTACTCTCACCTGTGTTTGATTACTCTCTCACCTGTGTTTGATTACTCTCACCTGTGTTTGATTACTCTCACCTGTGTTTGATTACTCTCTCATCTGTGTTTGATTACTCTCACCTGTGTTTGATTACTCTCACCTGTGTTTGATTACTCTCTCATCTGTGTTTGATTACTATCACCTGTGTTTGATTACTCTCACCTGTGTTTGATTATGTTCCAATCGCTGAGTTTCGAACGTGTTAATAACCCACAAGGCAAAGTTGCAGACGAGTAGGAAAGTAACGCACTCCCTTCCTGGCTTAGACCTCAACTGTAACCAATTCAGAACATTTCATTATTCTCGTGACTATACCAAGTTACATATTAAACTTTGATCTGATCATCAATTTTTGATCAATATTTCTTTCATTCATTTCATCAACCTTCCCCAGTCAAGTCAAGTAGTACTATATCCCTTACTGAATGTTGCTTTCATCAAGCTTCCCCAATCAAGTCAAGTAGTACTATATCCCTTACTGAATGTTGCTTTCATCAAGCTTCCCCAGTCAAGTCAAGTAGTACTATATCCCTTACTGAATGTTGCTTTCATCAAGCTTCCCCAGTCAAGTCAAGTAGTACTATATCCCTTACTGAATGTTGCTTTCATCAAGCTTCCCCAGTCAAGTCAAGTAGTACTATATCCCTTACTGAATGTTGCTTTCATCAAGCTTCCCCAGTCAAGTCAAGTAGTACTATATCCCTTACTGAATGTTGCTTTCATCAAGCTTCCCCAGTCAAGTCAAGTAGTACTATATCCCTTACTGAATGTTGCTTTCATCAAGCTTCCCCAGTCAAGTCAAGTAGTACTATATCCCTTACTGAATGTTGCTTTCATCAAGCTTCCCCAGTCAAGTCAAGTAGTACCATATCCCTAACTGAATGTTGCTTTCATCAAGCTTCCCCAGTCAAGTCAAGTAGTACTATATCCCTTACTGAATGTTGCTTTCATCAAGCTTCCCCAGTCAAGTCAAGTAGTACTATATCCTTTACTGAATGTTGCTTTCATCAAGCTTCCCCAGTCAAGTCAAGTAGTACTATATCCCTTACTGAATGTTGCTTTCATCAAGCTTCCAGTCAAGTCAAGTAGTACTATATCCCTTACTGAATGTTGCTTTCATCAAGCTTCCCCAGTCAAGTCAAGTAGTACTATATCCCTTACTGAATGTTGCTTTCATCAAGCTTCCCCAGTCAAGTCAAGTAGTACTATATCCCTTACTGAATGTTGCTTTCATCAAGCTTCCCCAGTCAAGACAAGTAGTACTATATCCCTTACTGAATGTTGCTTTCATCAACCTTCCCCAGTCAAGTCAAGTAGTACTATATCCCTTACTGAATGTTGCTTTCATCAAGCTTCCCCAGTCAAGTCAAGTAGTACTATATCCCTTACTGAATGTTGCTTTCATCAAGCTTCCCCAGTCAAGTCAAGTAGTACTATATCCCTTACTGAATGTTGCTTTCATCAAGCTTCCCCAGTCAAGTCAAGTAGTACTATATCCTTTACTGAATGTTGCTTTCGTCAAGCTTCCCAGTCAAGTCAAGTAGTACTATATCCCTTACTGAATGTTGCTTACATCAAGCTTCCCCAGTCTAGTCAAGTAGTACTATATCCCTTACTGAATGTTGCTTTCATCAAGCTTCCCCAGTCAAGTCAAGTAGTACTATATCCCTTACTGAATGTTGCTTTCATAAAGCTTCCCCAGTCAAGTCAAGTAGTACTATATCCCTTACTGAATGTTGCTTTCATCAAGCTTCCCCAGTCAAGTCAAGTAGTACTATATCCTTTACTGAATGTTGCTTTCATCAAGCTTCCCCAGTCAAGTCAAGTAGTACTATATCCCTTACTGAATGTTGCTTTCATCAAGCTTCCCCAGTCAAGTCAAGTAGTACTATATCCCTTACTGAATGTTGCTTACATCAAGCTTCCCAGTCAAGTCAATAGTACTATATCCCTTACTGAATGTTGCTTTCATCAAGCTTCCCCAGTCAAGTCAAGTAGTACTATATCCCTTACTGAATGTTGCTTACATCTAGCTTCCCCAGTCAAGTGAAGTAGTACTATATCCCTTACTGAATGTTGCTTACATCAAGCTTCCCCAGTCAAGTCAAGTAGTACTATATCCCTTACTGAATGTTGCTTTCATCAAGCTTCCCCAGTCAAGTCAAGTAGTACTATATCCCTTACTGAATGTTGCTTACATCAAGCTTACCCAGTCAAGTCAAGTAGTACTATATCCCTTACCTAATGTTGCTTTCATCACAGCTTCCCCAGTCAAGTCAAGTAGTACTATATCCCTTACTAAATGTTGCTTTCATCAAGCTTCCCCAGTCAAGTCAAGTAGTACTATATCCCTTACTGAATGTTGCTTTCATCAAGCTTCCAGTCAAGTCAAGTAGTACTATTCCCTTACTGAATGTCGTTTCATCACAGCTTCCCCAGTCAAGTCAAGTAGTACTATATCCCTTACTGAATGTTGCTTTCATTAAGCTTCCCCAGTCAAGTCAAGTAGTACCATATCCCTTACTGAATGTTGCTTTCATCACAGCTTCCCCAGTCAAGTCAAGTAGTACTATATCCCTTACTGAATGTCGTTTCATCACAGCTTCCCCAGTCAAGTCAAGTAGTACTATATCCCTTACTGAATGTTGCTTACATCACAGCTTCCCCAGTCAAGTCAAGTAGTACTATATCCCTTACTGAATGTTGCTTTCATCAAGCTTCCCCAGTCAAGTCAAGTAGTACTATATCCCTTACTGAATGTTGCTTTCATCAAGCTTCCCCAGTCAAGTCAAGTAGTACTATATCCCTTACTGAATGTTGCTTTCATCAAGCTTCCCCAGTCAAGTCAAGTAGTACTATATCCCTTACTGAATGTTGCTTTCATCAAGCTTCCAGTCAAGTCAAGTAGTACTATATCCCTTACTGAATGTTGCTTTCATCAAGCTTCCCCAGTCAAGTCAAGTAGTACCATATCCCTTACTGAATGTTGCTTTCATCAAGCTTCCCCAGTCAAGTCAAGTAGTACTATATCCCTTACTGAATGTTGCTTTCATCAAGCTTCCCCAGTCAAGTCAAGTAGTACTATATCCTTTACTGAATGTTGCTTTCATCAAGCTTCCCCAGTCAAGTCAAGTAGTACTATATCCCTTACTGAATGTTGCTTTCATCAAGCTTCCCCAGTCAAGTCAAGTAGTACTATATCCCTTACTGAATGTTACTTTCATCAAGCTTCCCCAGTCAAGTCAAGTAGTACTATATCCCTTACTGAATGTTGCTTTCATCAAGCTTCCCCAGTCAAGTCAAGTAGTACTATATCCCTTACTGAATGTTGCTTTCATCAAGCTTCCCCAGTCAAGACAAGTAGTACTATATCCCTTACTGAATGTTGCTTTCATCAACCTTCCCCAGTCAAGTCAAGTAGTACTATATCCCTTACTGATTGTTGCTTTCATCAAGCTTCCCCAGTCAAGTCAAGTAGTACTATATCCCTTACTGAATGTTGCTTTCATCAAGCTTCCCCAGTCAAGTCAAGTAGTACTATATCCCTTACTGAATGTTGCTTTCATCAGCTTCCCAGTCAAGTCAAGTAGTACTATATCCTTACTGAATGTTGCTTTCGTCAAGCTTCCCAGTCAAGTCAAGTAGTACTATATCCCTTACTGAATGTTGCTTACATCAAGCTTCCCCAGTCTAGTCAAGTAGTACTATATCCCTTACTGAATGTTGCTTTCATCAAGCTTCCCCAGTCAAGTCAAGTAGTACTATATCCCTTACTGAATGTTGCTTTCATAAAGCTTCCCCAGTCAAGTCAAGTAGTACTATATCCCTTACTGAATGTTGCTTTCATCAAGCTTCCCCAGTCAAGTCAAGTAGTACTATATCCCTTACTGAATGTTGCTTTCATCAACCTTCCCCAGTCAAGTCAAGTAGTACTATATCCCTTACTGAATGTTGCTTTCATCAAGCTTCCAGTCAAGTCAAGTAGTACTATATCCCTTACTGAATGTTGCTTACATCAAGCTTCCCCAGTCAAGTCAAGTAGTACTATATCCCTTACTGAATGTTGCTTTCATCAAAGCTTCCCAGTCAAGTCAAGTAGTACTATATCCCTTACTGAATGTTGCTTACATCAAGCTTCCCAGTCAAGTGAGTAGTACTATATCCCTTACTGAATGTTGCTTACATCAAGCTTCCCCAGTCAAGTCAAGTAGTACTATATCCCTTACTGAATGTTGCTTTCATCAAGCTTCCCCAGTCAAGTCATGTAGTACTATATCCCTTACTGAATGTTGCTTACATCAAGCTTCCCCAGTCAAGTCAAGTAGTACTATATCCCTTACTAAATGTTGCTTTCATCAAGCTTCCCCAGTCAAGTCAAGTAGTACTATATCCCTTACTGAATGTTGCTTTCATCAAGCTTCCCCAGTCAAGTCAAGTAGTACTATATCCCTTACTGAATGTCGTTTCATCACAGCTTCCCCAGTCAAGTCAAGTAGTACTATATCCCTTACTGAATGTTGCTTTCATTAAGCTTCCCCAGTCAAGTCAAGTAGTACCATATCCCTTACTGAATGTTGCTTTCATCACAGCTTCCCCAGTCAAGTCAAGTAGTACTATATCCCTCACTGAATGTCGTTTCATCACAGCTTCCCAAGTCAAGTCAAGTAGTACTATATCCCTTACTGAATGTTGCTTACATCACAGCTTCCCCAGTCAAGTCAAGTAGTACTATATCCCTTACTGAATGTTGCTTTCATCAAGCTTCCCCAGTCAAGTCAAGTAGTACTGAACATCCCTTACTGAATGTTGCTTACATCACAGCTTCCCCAGTCAAGTCAAGTAGTACTATATCCCTTACTGAATGTTGCTTTCATCAAGCTTCCAGTCAAGTCAAGTAGTACTATATCCTTACTGAATGTTGCTTTCATCAAGTTTCCCCAGTCAAGTCAAGTAGTACTATATCCCTTACTGAATGTTGCTTTCATCAAGCTTCCAGTCAAGTCAAGTAGTACTATATCCCTTACTGAATGTTGCTTTCATCAAGCTTCCCCAGTCAAGTCAAGTAGTACTATATCCCTTACTGAATGTTGCTTTCATCAAGCTTCCCCAGTCAAGTAGTACTATATCCCTTACTGAATGTTGCTTTCATCAAGCTTCCCCAGTCAAGTCAAGTAGTACTATATCCCTTACTGAATGTTGCTTTCATCAACCTTCCCCAGTCAAGTCAAGTAGTACTATATCCCTTACTGAATGTTGCTTTCATCAAGCTTCCCCAGTCAAGTCAAGTAGTACTATGTCCCTTACTGAATGTTGCTTTCATCAAGCTTCCCCAGTCAAGTCAAGTAGTACTATATCCCTTACTGAATGTTGCTTTCATCAAGCTTCCCCAGTCAAGTCAAGTAGTACTATATCCCTTACTGAATGTTGCTTTCATCAAGCTTCCCCAGTCAAGTCAAGTAGTACTATATCCCTTACTGAATGTTGCTTACATCACAGCTTCCCCAGTCAAGTCAAGTAGTACTATATCCCTTACTGAATGTTGCTTTCATCAAGCTTCCCCAGTCAAGTCAAGTAGTACTGAACATCCCTTACTGAATGTTGCTTACATCACAGCTTCCCCAGTCAAGTCAAGTAGTACTATATCCCTTACTGAATGTTGCTTCATCACAGCTTCCCCAGTCAAGTCAAGTAGTACTATATCCCTTACTGAATGTTGCTTTCATCAAGCTTCCCCAGTCAAGTCAAGTAGTACTGAACATCCCTTACTGAATGTTGCTTACATCACACTTCCCAGTCAAGTCAAGTAGTACTATATCCCTTACCTAATGTTGCTTTCATCACAGCTTCCCCAGTCAAGTCAAGTAGTACTATATCCCTTATTAAATGTTGCTTTCATCAAGCTTCCCCAGTCAAGTCAAGTAGTACTATATCCCTTACTGAATGTTGCTTTCATCAAGCTTCCCCAGTCAAGTCAAGTAGTACTATATCCCTTACTGAATGTCGTTTCATCACAGCTTCCCCAGTCAAGTCAAGTAGTACTATATCCCTTACTGAATGTTGCTTTCATCAAGCTTCCCCAGTCAAGTCAAGTAGTACCATATCCCTTACTGAATGTTGCTTTCATCACAGCTTCTCCAGTCAAGTCAAGTAGTACTATATCCCTTACTGAATGTCGTTTCATCACAGCTTCCCCAGTCAAGTCAAGTAGTACTATATCCCTTACTGAATGTTGCTTACATCACAGCTTCCCCAGTCAAGTCAAGTAGTACTATATCCCTTACTGAATGTTGCTTTCATCAAGCTTCCCCAGTCAAGTCAAGTAGTACTATATCCCTTACTGAATGTTGCTTTCATCAAGCTTCCCCAGTCAAGTCAAGTAGTACTGAACATCCCTTACTGAATGTTGCTTTCATCAAGCTTCACAGTCAAGTCAAGTAGTACTATATCCTTACTGAATGTTACTTTCATCAAGCTTCCCCAGTCAAGTCAAGTAGTACTATATCCTTTACTGAATGTTGCTTTCATCAAGCTTCCCCAGTCAAGTCAAGTAGTACTGAACATCCCTTACTGAATGTTGCTTTCATCAAGCTTCCCCAGTCAAGTCAAGTAGTACTATATCCCTTACTGAATGTCGTTTCATCACAGCTTTCCCAGTCAAGTCAAGTAGTACTATATCCCTTACTGAATGTCGTTTCATCACAGCTTCCCCAGTCAAGTCAAGTAGTACCATATCCCTTACTGAATGTTGCTTTCATCACAGCTTCCCCAGTCAAGTCAAGTAGTACTATATCCCTTACTGAATGTCGTTTCATCACAGCTTCCCCAGTCAAGTCAAGTAGTACTATATCCCTTACTGAATGTTGCTTACATCACAGCTTCCCCAGTCAAGTCAAGTAGTACTATATCCCTTACTGAATGTTGCTTTCATCAAGCTTCCCCAGTCAAGTCAAGTAGTACTGAACATCCCTTACTGAATGTTGCTTACATCACAGCTTCCCCAGTCAAGTCAAGTAGTACTATATCCCTTACTGAATGTTGCTTTCATCAAGCTTCCCCAGTCAAGTCAAGTAGTACTATATCCTTTACTGAATGTTGCTTTCATCAAGCTTCCCCAGTCAAGTCAAGTAGTACTGAACATCCCTTACTGAATGTTGCTTTCATCAAGCTTCCCCAGTCAAGTCAAGTAGTACTATATCCCTTACTGAATGTTGCTTTCATCAAGCTTCCCCAGTCAAGTCAAGTAGTACTATATCCCTTACTGAATGTTGCTTTCATCAAGCTTCCCCAGTCAAGTCAAGTAGTACTGAACATCCCTTACTGAATGTTGCTTTCATCAAGCTTCCCCAGTCAAGTCAAGTAGTACTATATCCCTTACTGAATGTCGTTTCATCACAGCTTCCCCAGTCAAGTCAAGTAGTACTATATCCCTTACTAAATGCTTATATACCCGAATAAAAAAACTCTCTGTCTTTTGCTAGTTCTCCCACCTCCTTTAGCGTCTTGTTTAAGATGTATTTGGTGTCCTGCTGCCACATACGTCTTGGTCGTTCCCTGCCTCGTACTACAGGAACCATTGGCGGCTTGTCATTAAGGCCAGAGGGCCGGGCCCACCAAAAATAATGCATAACGTGCATTTATTATTTAATAAAGTAAAATATATCCTAACCCAAAACCATTTTTTCCCCCGAAAATCTGTGTCTGGCCCCACCAACAAAAACGAACAAGAGCCGCCACTGACAGGAACCATGTCAGTTATCATTCTCTCCAAACCGCTGTGACGTGGCCAAATAATGTGGCCAAAATATTTCATCTTCCTGGACATGATGTTATTTATTAAGCCAATGCTCCTTGATATGCAAGTCTTGTGGATGTTTTTGTTTTTTTTTCCTTCTCTTCTCTGTCCAGGAGGTTATAAGCCAATGCTCATTGATATGCAAGTCTTGTGGATGTTTTTGTTTTTTTTCCTTCTCTTCTCTGTCCAGGAGGTTATAAGAACGTTTCTGTAACACCTTGTTACAAAAGCTTTAATTTTGTACTTGAATATTTGTGTTATCTCGCCGTGGGTAGTTTTGGATATTTATTTCTGTCCTATAAAACTGCTATGTGTGACATGGGCGTTCACCTCCCTTGGAAAATGACTTTTTGATAAAGAGTTGTGATTAACTGTTACAAATTATCTATAGTTTAAACGTTTTGTAAGAAGTTAATAGTCCTATACATGGAGACCGCAATCGAAATCTGATCTTCTCTATTTCCTTAAAATAAACTATCTTCTTCTTCTTCTTCTTTGCGTTCGTTCTTTACGACCAATTTTAATCACTCTTTGTGATATGTTTGATCTTTGCCAAGAACGTGTATACGTTGCACATTGGTTTAGTAGGCCCCTAAACGCATAGACCTCTACACGCTTAGGACACATGCATCCGATTTCAGCCAATAAATAAACTATCAATTAAAATACTTTAGGTGCATAAACAGACAGGAAGAGTTGGAGAAGACCATTATGGAAGGAGGCATCCCGGCAAAGAGGAGGAGAGGAAGACCATGGATAAGATGGATTCAGGATGTAACTGATGATTTGAGTCTGACAGTTGCAGAGGCGAGACATCTGGCCTATGATAGAGAGAAATTCTGAAGACTGTAGCAAAGGTCTGTTCAGTACAAGATATTTGATGATGAAACTACCAATTAAAACTTTAAAAAAATTAATTTTTCCGCAACTTGCCGTAAAAAAATGTATGTGGACGCCTATGATGTGTGATGACCATTATTTGTTTCGTTGGTCAAGAACTAAGATATGGACAATGCATTTACTCTTCAATTTGACAGACAGACAACACTTGATGTTACCTGCTCATGGTTCCTAACCGAAGCCCTAAGAGCTACTAATGTGAAGGTTGCCTGGGCACCAGCTTGAATCAACATGAACAAGTTTGTGACAATGGTCAGTCGTCCGTGTATGGTGTCCAGGGAAAACAAAGCGGCAGTGATACTCCAGGCACTGTACAAACTTAAACCTGCAGGAAGACAAGGAGAGAGAGAGAGAGAGATGTTATTTCCTTTACGCTCACTCACTCGCAGAATCACTCAGGTACTCACTGATGTACTCAATCACACTTTCCATCGATACCTAACACAGTAATTTACTGATTAATTAACTCAATCGGTTATTTAATCTACAAATGTGTTTGTGTGTGAGAGTGAGAGAGAGAGAGAGAGAGAGAGAGAGAGGTATGAGAAGTGCGTTTAACCAGAACCATACGAAAGTATGCATAACTTTCGACATCTGTTGGGAATGTGGGGAGAGACTTAGCACCTATGGGTCTGACCTGCATTTCAATAACGTCGGTTTAGTAACCAATAACAATTCTTTCTCAAGTGATCTTCACCTCAATAAATATCGATTCCTAAGACATCTTCATCTCATCCTATGACATGATTGCATGACGTTGACATAAGTGATCGTACCCAAATAACATCAATGATTGCACCAAAATATAACATCAATAGTTGCACGAGTAATATATTTCACTATCTGCTAGCATCAATATATTTCACTATCTGCTAGCATCAACTGAACATCTCTGGGTCTGCACTGAATTGTGTTAAATGGATTATAATAATGTAAAAGTAACACAAACAGTGATTCTCTAGCTCAGCGTTTCCCAAAGTGGGCGGTTCCGCCCCAGTGGCGCTGAAGCGTTCTAGGAGGGCGATAGTGGTTCAGAATAATTTTGAGGGTGTTCAGGCGATTAGGGGTCGGTGGCTCCTTAAAGAAGAAATTAAAATATATATATTAAAATAAATTATTTTGGAGATTTTTCGATTGAATAATCATTTAAAATTTGAATTCTGCATTTTAATTCATCTTATGCCCGCCTTACACGATCCATTTATTCATCAATTTTCTATTTCATGTATATAATCATTTGAAAATTGACCATGTATGACATAAATATACATCAATTTTCTATGTCAAAGAGAAAATAGAGCATGTATATATGTTGGGGGCGTTGACAAACTGTTATAATGTGGAGGGCGTTACAAAGTTTATGTTGTGCAAAGTGGGTGGTGGGGCGTTACAAAGTTTATGTTGTGCAAAGTGGGCGGTGGGGCGTTACAAAGTTTATGTTGTGCAAAGTGGGCGGTGGGCCGAAAAGGTTTGGGAATCTATGCTCTAGGTGAACATGTTTTACGAGAAGGCTTGCAGTTATGTCGACTGTAGAAAGTAGGTGAACAATGGAACAAGCTGATATTCTGAATTCCATAAGCGAGAGAGAGGCCATGTAAACGAGTCAAGTAATTGTGGTGGATTTGCAAGCCTAACCAGAATTTAAGAATTACAAATCAAATGTGTTGTAGCTAGACTAGAAGAGTATACTGGAAGTCAGAGAAGAATTGTAAATAAAAATAGAACTGATGTCGTTAGTTGGCACACGCTCAGAGACATAAGTTACTGATGAAAAGATAGAAACACTTATGGATTAATTAATTCGATGTGCAGTAATGATGATCTGACGACTAAACTAAACCTAAACTAAACTAAAACTAAACATATTTTACCAGAAATGGAAATCAACGTCAGAATTTCCTCTATACCAATACTCTGTTGAGCAGAAAAATGCATCTCTCTCATCTGATACGAGGCTATCACAGTTGCAACAAATGTGACAACCAGGATGATCTCCTCACTGATGTGACCTGTCAATCAAATAAAAATATCATCAGTGTGTTTTTATAACATTAGAGTAATTAATGCAACATTAGCTTAATATATATATATTTCTATCTGTTTTATCTATCCATACATCTGTCTGTCTGTTTATCTATATGTCTGTATGTCCATCTATCTATTTATCTATCTATATTTCTAACTACATTTCTTTCTATCTTTATATTTATCTATCGATCTCTCTATCTATATGTGTCTAGTTTACTATTTACATACAATTATTCATCCTGTCACTCTCTAATCTACGATTCACATATAATTATTCACCCGGCTAGTGTTTTAGTATCCACAGAGAATCCGCTATTCGCCCCCGCCTACAACTTCCTTAAAATCTGTCAACTGGTTCCAGTCTTCAGCTAAAAAAGAAACAGTCACCATCGATCTCTTGTTTTCTACTGACCCGAAACCTTCATACAGTGCCATGCTCACCTAAACCACTCATCCCTTCGCTGAATTTCACTGACCTGAACCATCATGGAAGGAGGCATACCGACAAAGAGAAGAAGAAGAAGACCACGGAGAAGATGGATTCAAGATGTAACTGATGGTTTGAACATGACGGCTGCAGAGGCGGGGCATCTGGCCTAAGAGAGAGAGAGAGAGAAATTTCGGAGGACTGTTGGGGTGGCAAGTTCTACTCAGGACAAGCTATTTGATAATGATGAACCCCTTAATCGGTCACCTAATTCAACTCACCTAAACGATTCATTCCTTCGCCAAATTCAACTCAAATGAACCATTCATCCCTTCTCCAAATTCAACTTCCCTAAACCATTCATCCCTTCGCCAAATTCAACTCACCTAAAAGTGTGGCCGCAGTCACATGACCTTTGGCGCTGGTGAGCACGTAGAACGAGATCACACAGACGACGACGATGACGAAGAGCAAGATCCCCAGAAACAAGCCCTTGCTGGAGCTCGCGCAATCCACGCTCATCCGGTGATTGACGTTGTCGTCGTCACTCTCGTCCTCGCTGTCTAAAGCAGCAAAGTCTGAACACGATTCAGCTCTTCTGGGTTTGAGGCCCTCCCCAATGTTGGACCACATTACGTACAGGACACCTGTTGGGGCCGGGGGAAAGGAGGATGAGTTGGTTTATGATAACAATTTAAATCTTATATATGAAGTACATCAGACTGAACATACCATCAAAGAAACATCAGACGATTATAGGCGAACTAACATTGATCAAGTTTATCAAATACATCAGACTGTTATAGCTAAATATATATATTAAAAAAATTGCATGTGACTAGGTCCAGATTCGAACTTACAGACTTCAGAACAATAGACAAACGTCTTAACCACTTTACCATTCACCCACTATAGATAAATAACAGATGAATTGGGAGATCTGGATAGAGTTCAATAAGCTGAACCGTGGCCCACGGAAGCATATGGTATCGGAGACCACGGCTGAACTAACATATCGGGGCAATTGAATAAACTACCACAGTAGAGCATGTGAGGCTAACTAAATTAGCAGTTAATGAAACAGATCACAGCCCCCTGTAATCAAAAGTCTGATCAGTTCAGCTGGGAAATCGGAAATTTCCTTTAAAGGGAGTTTACTGTTATATATGTTTGTGATAGACCACTCTAATACTTATTGCAATTCAACACTATGTTTTGAGTCGATAGTCATTTATTATCAAAAGTGTAAATAATACTCGTACTAATATTCTTTACTTTTAAATTTAATTTGTGTCTTAATGTAACCTTGTTTTCGTATGTTGTGTTGCTTTTAAAATTAACTCATCTTTTTTTAACAATACTGGACTACAAGGATCACGTGATGTGAGTGGAATGATTTCCGGGTATTTTCACTTGAGCTAATCCATTGACTACTACAGTGCGCTGTAGATAAATAAGTGAATGAGATGGATTGAAACAACAGTGAAGAAGAAGAATAAGAGAAACAACAGTGAATCAGATACACTAACACAACTGTAAATTAAAAAAAATTGAATCAACAGTAAATAATAGGAACTGACCCAGCAATGAATGAAATAAGCAAGTACTGAATCATGTTTAATGAAATGATAGTAACGTTAGCAAGTACAGATCAAGTCTAGTGAGGTGATCAGTTATCAGTTTTATGAGGACTATCATCATAGCACTCTGGACATGTCCATAGGTGCTCCAATCCTCGCCACAACAAATCCAGCGGTCCAACACGACAATTCAATGTTGATTAATCAAGCTGTTTGCCTATTTGGTATGTTGTTGTTGTTCGAACTGGACCAATATGGACACCTATCTCTTAAATGTGAGCCTCTGTAGTTTGAGAGGTAGTGAGCTCGATCACCACCCAAGCGTACCTGGTTCAAACTCAGCTGCAGGCAGTTTGGAAGCAAATTGTTTTCTTGGGATTTTTACGAAAGGTAAAATAGACCTCTCCGTTCAGAAAGCAATGGCAAACTACTGAACGTATAAGTGGTGCCTAGAAAATCAACGAATCGTTTACTGTGGTTAATGGCTACGTCCTGTAACGACGATTTTCACTTCATTCATCGCTCAATCTTAGTCGGTGACTGAGATTCACAGCCATGGAACTCCTCTGTTCGGAACGACTCTCTCGATGTGTTAAGAATGTCATTTCGGTCTATTGCGGTTCCCTCTGAGATCGTTGCTACGCTTGCCAATCTATCAGCTCATTCATTATCCCTGACACCTGCATGCCCAGTGACGAAAATGAAGACAATTTCTCTGATCTCTGTCTGTACCATTACCTCCACCCAGTTTAGTCTCACCATTTCTGTTTCGACTTTACGAAACATACTCATGGAGTAACTGCGTATGAAACCACGAGAAAAGTTATGAGATGCCAACCACATCACCAGATCTGTAACAGCTCATATCTCCATTGACAAACTAAGTGTGGTTGTCGTGTAGGTCCAACTGGTTTCTCTTATTATTTTTCCCACTGAGCGTGCTGAAAAAGAGAAATGAAGAGAAATTAACATGGACAAGTACAGATCGAGTTTAGTGAAGTGATATTGAATATTAACTTATACAAGCAGATACTCACAAGCACAGACTAAACTGTATTCAATTGTACAAGGATACAAGTAGACAGAGGAGTTTTCCACAATGTTTCCCATCATCGCGTCCAAATTACAGCTTAACTCAGTCACAAAGCCCTTCTGATCTTCTGAAAGTATAGATAATTATATTTAGATAATAAACCCACAGAAAGATGTCTTGTCTTGTTTACAGCTTATGCCATGAAGCAGTTTACGAAGATTGTGTTCTTGTTGTTTTGCTAAGCGTATTTTGGAAAATAGTATTTCTTGAATGTTGTCTATCTCTTCACATCTCACTTATCGTGTTTTAGACCAAATCATCTTTTTTTTGTAACCATAAAGTGATAGTTGACTTGGTATTGTATAGTGAAATGACATAGTTAGTCACGGGATTCAGGTAGTGATTTGGTTTTATATAGTGATGAGAGCAAACGGAATGAAGGTGGTGATTTGGTTTTATATAGTGATGAGAGCAAACGGAATGAAGGTGGTGATTTGGTTTTATATAGTGATGAGAGCAAACGGAATAAAGGTGGTGATTTGGTTTTATATAGTGATGAGAGCAAACGGAATAAAGGTGGTGATTTGGTTTTATATAGTGATGAGAGCAAACGGAATAAAGGTGGTGATTTGGTTTTATATAGTGATGAGAGCAAACGGAATGAAGGTGGTGATTTGGTTTTATATAGTGATGAGAGCAAACGGAATGAAGGTGGTGATTTGGTTTTAAATAGTGATGAGAGCAAACGGAATGAAGGTGGTGATTTAGTTTTATATAGTGATGAGAGCAAACGGAATGAAGGTGGTGATTTGGTTTTATATAGTGATGAGAGCAAACGGAATGAAGGTGGTGATTTGGTTTTAAATAGTGATGAGAGCAAACGGAATGAAGGTGGTGATTTGGTTTTATATAGTGATGAGAGCAAACGGAATGAAGGTGGTGATTTGGTTTTATATAGTGATGAGAGCAAACGGAATGAAGGTGGTGATTTGGTTTTAAATAGTGATGAGAGCAAACGGAATGAAGGTGGTGATTTAGTTTTATATAGTGATGAGAGCAAACGGAATGAAGGTGGTGATTTGGTTTTATATAGTGATGAGAGCAAACGGAATGAAGGTGGTGATTTGGTTTTAAATAGTGATGAGAGCAAACGGAATGAAGGTGGTGATTTGGTTTTATATAGTGATGAGAGCAAACGGAATGAAGGTGGTGATTTGGTTTTAAATAGTGATGAGAGCAAACGGAATGAAGGTGGTGATTTGGTTTTATATAGTGATGAGAGCAAACGGAATGAAGGTGGTGATTTGGTTTTATATAGTGATGAGAGCAAACGGAATGAAGGTGGTGATTTGGTTTTATATAGTGATGAGAGCAAACGGAATGAAGGTGGTGATTTGGTTTTATATAGTGATGAGAGCAAACGGAATGAAGGTGGTGATTTGGTTTTATATAGTGATGAGAGCAAACGGAATGAAGGTGGTGATTTGGTTTTATATAGTGATGAGAGCAAACGGAATGAAGGTGGTGATTTGGTTTTATATAGTGATGAGAGCAAACGGAATAAAGGTGGTGATTTGGTTTTATATAGTGATGAGAGCAAACGGAATAAAGGTGGTGATTTGGTTTTATATAGTGATGAGAGCAAACGGAATGAAGGTGGTGATTTGGTTTTATATAGTGATGAGAGCAAACGGAATGAAGGTGGTGATTTGGTTTTAAATAGTGATGAGAGTGTCATAGTTCCCCAGATGGCAGCGGAGGAATGGACAGTTAGTCAGATAGATAAGTAGTATAATTAGATTATTTAATAGTTGAGACTATGTGTTGTACTCTCTATGCAGAAGTGCAACACATAACTACAAGACACGACGTTTTTGTGTAGTAAAAGAGTGACGTGTTAGTAACGATAGGAAAAGATGACAAAATCATTGGACAAGACCAGACATGTTTCGTATGTCTTGATGTGATACCATGAATAAATATACATCTAAGTCAATCATAACTGTGTTCGAGTTATGTGAATACTACACAATGTAACACCATCATCCATCTTGATATATATAGTCGTCATCAGGAGTAGCTAGCATCACTCCGTCGATACTGATCATACGCTAACAATGATACTAATACGAATCTCAAACGAACTAAAGGAGGGGCTCCTGTAACAAGAGCAAACGGAATGAAGGTGGTGATTTGGTTTTATATAGTGATGAGAGCAAACGGAATGAAGGTGGTGATTTGGTTTTATATAGTGATGAGAGCAAACGGAATGAAGGTGGTGATTTGGTTTTATATAGTGATGAGAGCAAACGGAATGAAGGTGGTGATTTGGTTTTATATAATGATGAGAGCAAACGGAATGAAGGTGGTGATTTGGTTTTAAATAGTGATGAGAGCAAACGGAATGAAGGTGGTGATTTGGTTTTATATAGTGATGAGAGCAAACGGAATGAAGGTGGTGATTTGGTTTTATATAGTGATGAGAGCAAACGGAATGAAGGTGGTGATTTGGTTTTATATAGTGATGAGAGCAAACGGAATGAAGGTGGTGATTTGGTTTTATATAGTGATGAGAGCAAACGGAATGAAGGTGGTGATTTGGTTTTATATAGTGATGAGAGCAAACGGAATGAAGGTGGTGATTTGGTTTTATATAGTGATGAGAGCAAACGGAATGAAGGTGGTGATTTGGTGTTATATAGTGATGAGAGCAAACGGAATGAAGGTGGTGATTTGGTTTTATATAGTGATGAGAGCAAACGGAATGAAGGTGGTGATTTGGTGTTATATAGTGATGAGAGCAAACGGAATAAAGGTGGTGATTTGGTTTTATATAGTGATGAGAGCAAACGGAATAAAGGTGGTGATTTGGTTTTATATAGTGATGAGAGCAAACGGAATGAAGGTGGTGATTTGGTTTTATATAGTGATGAGAGCAAACGGAATAAAGGTGGTGATTTGGTTTTATATAGTGATGAGAGCAAACGGAATAAAGGTGGTGATTTGGTTTCTACTTCCATGTCCCCAATGCAAGAATTTGGAGTCGCATGTGTTATTGCTGGATGTGGACACTATATGGAGGGTAGACGTATTCCATTAATCAGCACAGAACTGGAACTGTGTCAGTCGCAGTATGTATGCACCACGGATATACTGAAGGTGAGACCTGAGCATTGATAAGTTTGCTACATGCAATTAGGATGATACTTTATAAGATATATGAGAACTATCATCATAACTCTCCGGACATGTTCGAAGGGGATCCTATCACTGTCTCAACAAATTCAGCAGACCCCAGCAGCAACCCAACACAACAGTTCGATGTTGATGAATCAATCTTTTTGCATTTTTGTATGTTGTTCTTTTCGGGCTGTACAAATATCAATACCCATCTCTCTCAATCTGGTCAGTGACTGGGATTCACAACCCTGAAATCCCTCTATTAGGAGACTCTCAATTCGTTAAGAATGTCAATTCGGTCCAATGTAGTTTCATCTGATATCGTAGCCGTGTACGATACCTGATAGGATGATCTGACGATTGAGTAACTGAGATGAATTGGAGATTGCGAAATGTGGATATACAGAAGAATAGGGCGTATATAATAGAGAGAAAGTAAACTAACAGCTAGGAGTGAAAATAGAACGGTTCAAGAAGATCAAATTATACAATTGAGATACTTTTGCCACATTAAAAGACACAATACACTTTCGAAAACGATCTTGGAAGAGAAGATAGAAGGCAGAAGAGCAAGGGGAAGGCAGAGATACAATTGAGGAATGGCCATTTGGAGCAGCTTACTGTCAGTGTAAGGGGCATAACTTGCTCTTGTGCTATTACAAAAAACTTTTAATGTGGAATCGACACATAATTGAGTGATGAAATACTTTCTATTCAACCCCAGTTTGTGTCAATATCTGGTCACATTTTTCACACTGATACAAACACAACACTTACCACCAGGATACTCTTCCACAACATGAGCAGATCCTAAATCAGGACTGCTTGTATATCTACTTTCATGGACACCTTCAGTGGACAGAACCATGGCATTGGCAGTTTTTCTGTTGTTGACTTTCATAACTAGCAATGTCTGGAGAACAATTGACCTCAACCATACACAGACGTTGGTGCAGCTCATATGCATGAGACCAAATCTAGCAAGGGTCTTGTTTTTATGGATACACATCTGAGAGAATATGTTAGAGAATAAATTTGGGATATAAGTTGATAAAAGTTGCAGCAACAGTAGGATTAGCAAAATATCTCGGATTCTCTGAAATGAGTTAATTCTTATTTTTCATTTTTGTTGGTCTACACTCTCTGATCACGCAACTTCAACCACACAAGCAACCCACAAACTAACGAGCAATCTTTGCACACTTGCAGAACAGGTTGGTCTCCAGATTAATTCTGCCAAGATCAAAATTATGGACCTCACAAACTCGACAGACAACAATGGAGAAAGTTCAACATTTTACATATTTGGGTAGTAAAGTGTCAAACAACGGAGACACGATGAAAGAAATAAATTCTCGTATTGCTATAGCAGCTAGTGCCTTCACTAAGTTAACAAATATCTGGCAATCTCAAGACCTTAGCATATGTAAAAAAAATGTTAATTGCATATCCTTTACAGGACTTTGCGAATCAACCCCAGCTTTTTAACGCTGTTTGTGATTTTCTAGGCATTATTACGTTCAGTAGTTTGCCATTGCTTTCTGAACGGGTGGTGCCATCGTCCTTTGTTAAAATCCACGCGAAACAATTTGCAACCAAACTGTCCGCAACGTGATTCGAACTCAGAACGTCGAGGTTAATAGACTGAGTCACTAATCCCTAGGCCACAGACGCCACCTTAGCATATGTACAAAAGTTAAATTGTTTAGGTCATGCGCGATTCCTGTACTGATCTACGGTTTTGAAAGTTGGGAAAACAACAAAGAAAAAAGAAAAGAAACTGGACAGCTTTGAGAATAAATGTTTCCGAAAATCATTAAAAGTAAAATGGAGTGATTTCGTTTCGAACAACGTAGTGAGAGATAGAACACAGCAACAACCCGTATCAAATATTATAAGGTAATGAAGGTGGGAATATTTAGGTCATATTATTAGATCAGCCGAAAATAGACTAAATCAACAAGTCCTTATGTGGTCACCAATTGGGAAAAGAAAACGTGGAAGACTTAAGACCACTCGTGGAGATCTAAAACCTCTGCCCTATGTGCCGCCTTTGGCACGAAAGGAACAAACTAACAGTCTCTGATCCAATAAAAGATTTGCTTTGGGTTGAAAAGATCGAGCCTCGGCTTAAAGAGGATTTAATACCCTACATTTCATACAAACAAACAAACAAACAAACAAACAAACAAACAACTCTAGGCTTACAGGTAAGTAGATTTGTAGGACTATGTAAACAAACAGTAAACTAAACAGGAGAAGAGAAATATTAATGAATGGGGTTATACGGGTTTGAATCTGTTTCGTTCCAAGAAATGTTGTCAACGTTTAATGCTCTTGACAATCGTGCAATGAAGTATTCAGTTAGAATAGCGTCTGGCAACGGCTTGCATACATTAGCATAGTCTTCCACTTTATTCAGTCTGTGATCAACGTTTGATGAGTTACTAAGTAACCGTCATAGCGTGTACTGTAGCAACGTGTTATTTTCACTGTGTTCAGTTTATCTTCTGTTTGGTAATAACAAACTCTCTTCATTATCTTTTCCTCTATCTCTCTTTCTTTCTCTCTCTAGCATGTGACTTCTCTGTCGCTTAGAGCAGCAACTAATACACATCATTCTTCTCTATTCTTGGCTGTCCTCTTTATTGTCGTCCAGTTGGCATTCATTTCTTTAAGTTCCCGTTTTACTCTCCTCCTCCAGGTCGTTTTGGACTTTGCACGTATTTTGTTTACCCTCTGTTGTCCATCTCAGTGCAAGTTTTGTGATAGAGTTAGTATCATCATTAGAGTTGGTATCATCATTAGAGTTAGTATCATCATTAGAGTTAGTATCATCATTAGAGTTAGTATCATCATTAGAGTTAGTATCATCATTAGAGTTAGTATCATCATTAGAGTTAGTACCATCGTTAGAGTTAGTACCATCATTAGAGTTAGTATCATCGTTAGAGTTAGTATCATCGTTAGAGTTAGTATCATCGTTAGAGTTAGTATCATCATTAGAGTTAGTATCATCATTAGAGTTAGTATCATCATTAGAGTTAGTATCATCATTAGAGTTAGTATCATCATTAGAGTTAGTATCATCATTAGAGTTAGTATCATCATTAGAGTTAGTATCATCATTAGAGTTAGTATCATCATTAGAGTTAGTATCATCATTAGAGTTAGTATCATCATTAGAGTTAGTATCATCATTAGAGTTAGTATCATCATTAGAGTTAGTATCATCATTAGAGTTAGTATCATCATTAGAGTTAGTATCATCATTAGAGTTAGATCATCATGTTAATTCATTAGAGTTAGTATCATCATTAGAGTTAGTATCATCGTTAGAGTTAGTATCATCGTTAGAGTTAGTATCATCGTTAGAGTTAGTGTTAGAGTTAGTATCATCATTAGAGTTAGTATCATCATTAGAGTTAGTATCATCATTAGAGTTAGTATCATCATTAGAGTTAGTCATCATTAGGTTAGTATCATCATTAGAGTTAGTATCATCATTAGAGTTAGTATCATCATTAGAGTTAGTATCATCATTAGAGTTAGTATCATCATTAGAGTTAGTATCATCATTAGAGTTAGTATCATCATTAGAGTTAGTATCATCATTAGAGTTAGTATCATCATTAGAGTTAGTATCATCATTGGTTAGTATCATCATTAGAGTTAGTATCATCATTAGAGTTAGTATCATCATTAGAGTTAGTATCATCATTAGAGTTAGTATCATCATTAGAGTTAGTATCATCATTAGAGTTAGTATCATCATTAGAGTTAGTATCATCATTAGAGTTAGTATCATCATTAGAGTTAGTATCATCGTTAGAGTTAGTATCCTTGTATATCACATGTCTGATCCACCTCAGCGTCTCTTATGGATGATGGTGCTTCTGTTCTCTTGTTGGCACTGTGCAAGCAGTTCTTGGTTAGAGATAGTATTTAGCCAGAATACGCGTACGATCTTTCGCAGACAAGTCGCACACAGGAAGAGAGTTTAGGCATATCTTGTTCTCTCATATCTCCAGCATTCTGATCCGTATAGTAAAGTTGATAGCACACAACTACGGTATATATTAATCTTTGTTCTGATGCTGTATTAGGCTTATCTTCATACTGTCTGTGATCATTGCATCTTGCAGTGTCTTGTTGTGTAGCAATATATTATCTTATTTCTGCCCAGTCTGTAATCATCCTTCTACACTGAATGCCCACAAGAAACGTATTTCAGAATGATTTGTTAATATGATCCGTTGTATGATAAAGATATTTATGAAAGAAACGTACACCGATGTATGTAAACACATTTTGTGTTTGATATACTTGTAAGAAAAATAGACGGCTGCGATAAATAATGAATATAAAATGGAACGAATTCAGAAGTGATGAAAACAGAGAAATGTCTGGTCAACCACTAGTGACAACTGTTATAAGAAAGAGAAGATGGAGATATGTTTGACATACCTTATGGAGAAATGATCAACGAATATCAAAGCAGGCATTGAAGTGGGATGCAAAGGGTTCAAGAAAGAAGACGACCTAAGGAGACCCTGAAACGAACTTTGCTGAGAGAAACAAGAAATATCGGTCTCAGTTTCAATGAGAAGATTGAGCGAGTTGCCCAGGATAGAGCTTTAAGGAGCAATTACATGCAGGCCCTATGTAACGCATAACGGTACGAGAGGAATTATTATTATTATACCTGTAAGAAACCACAATACTATACATAGTACGCTGTGATAGAGTAAGGAAAGTTATCACGTAAAATGAAACACGTACAAACAAAGTACTATAGTTTTACAAAAACAGAAACAGTGACGATAAACAGCTTTTTTTCTGTTTCTGTTTTTTTGTAAAACTATAGTACTTTGTTTGTACGTGTTCACTATTTACCAAGTTTTACTGCAGTCTTCCCCCTATTTCGATTCACATAAAATGACCACCTTAAGTACAAATGATAAATCAAATGTGTTTATGACTAGTTTAGCTGACAACATTATCCATTAGTTCTAAAACAACTACTGTGAGCCGTGCCGTGCTATGATGCGGAGAGGCGACCTCATAAGGTGGCTCCGTAAGAGGGGCGGCATAAGCAGCAAAATCAAAATTACAATTGAAGGTTATTTTAAAGAACCATTTTTAAGGGGTGGCATTTCGAAGACTTGCATCATACTGAGAAAACATACCGCACCGTCCTGACTGTGAGGCATGTAATACTTCATAAGCCTGGGACCTTATATGGTCTGAAATTACCTTTATGATTTTTCACTTTTACTTACCTTAGAGTTCATAAATATGAAGTACATTTGCACGAAAGTAAAACACAAAAGAGCGAAAGGTTTAATTGCTTGAATTGCGTCACTGCAGTGATTGGCAAAATGATTGACTTCAAAATAATGTCCAAAAGTTAACCCGCTGTGAATCATACTTCCAATTCCAAAACCTGAAAGAACAAAGAAGGTCAAAGTTCAGACTGCGGACATACTATTTATAGGATCAATATAAAAAAAGGATGATGGTATTTGGTTTTTTTTATAGAGACAATGGAAGAACACATGACAAGATTGTTGCTTGATTATCAATTGCTTGTTTGTTTGTTTGTTATGTAAGGATTTCAGCAGAGGCACACTGCTTTCAACCTAAGGACGAACTTTGATTTGGTTACATCAGAGCGGGTAGGCCAACGAACATGAAAAATAAGAATTAACTCCTTTTGGAGAATCCAAGTTTTGTTATTGCACTCTTCATATCAGCAAGCTGACATTGACACAGTCTAGTTGTTGCACTCTTCATATCAGCAAGCTGACATTGACACAGTCTAGTTGTAGCACTCTTCATATCAGCAAGATGACATTGACACAGTCTAGTTGTTGCACTCTTCATATCAGCAAGCTGACATTGACACAGTCTAGTTGTTGCACTCTTCATATCAGCAAGCTGACATTGACACAGTCTAGTTGTTGCACTCTTCATATCAGAAAGCTGACATTGACACAGTCTAGTTGTTGCACTCTTCATATCAGCAAGCTGACATTGACACAGTCTAGCTGTTGCACTCTTCATATCAGCAAGCTGACATTGACACAGTCTAGTTGTTGCACCTTTCATATCAGCAAGCTGACATTGACACAGTCTAGTTGTTGCACTCTTCATATCAGATGACATTGACACAGTCTAGTTGTTGCACTCTTCATATCAGCAAGCTGACATTGACACAGTCTAGTTGTTGCACTCTTCATATCAGCAAGCTGACATTGACACAGTCTAGTTGTTGCACTCTTCATATCAGCAAGCTGACATTGACACAATCTAGTTGTTGCACTCTTCATATCAGCAAGCTGACATTGACACAGTCTAGTTGTTGTACTCTTCATATCAGCAAGCTGACATTGACACAGTCTAGTTGTTGCACTCTTCATATCAGCAAGCTGACATTGACACAGTCTAGTTGTTGCACTCTTCATATCAGCAAGCTGACATTGACACAGTCTAGTTGTAGCACTCTTCATATCAGCAAGATGACATTGACACAGTCTAGTTGTTGCACTCTTCATATCAGCAAGCTGACATTGACACAGTCTAGCTGTTGCACTCTTCATATCAGAAAGCTGACATCCTCACAGTCTGGTTTCTCTGGCTCTCAGAAAAATGGTCAAAAGTGCGCCAAGATTGACCTGTCGATGAGACGCTATTCCTAGTTGGTGTGATTATGTTCAACCAATGCTAGTCTCTTTAGTATAAGTCCTTGTAACGAAGGATTGAAGTCCAGTTCGTTCATGTACCGTAAGCGAGTTCTTCGTATGAGCAATATTTCCTTAGAAACTGAACACCCTCCATCTTGTACATATTACTCAGGAAGCGTTGGAGAGCAGAACTGAAAGCTGAACTTCCAGCTTATTCCAACATTGTGTTGTTTGTTACTATACTACTCCAGAAAATCCGAGAATACAATTCGAGCAGCTTTTGTGAAATTAATTTTTTTGTCGACCGTGTGGTGTCAGGGTCTGCAAAGGAAGCAAAGAATAGTATAAATGCGACCTACAAGACATGCCGTAAGAGGCAAGATGTAGGCCCTAGGGAAGCTACCCTAGTAAATAAGAAAGCATCACAGAAATTGGATGTGCTGGCCTTCTTGTAGGCGCATAACAGGCACAATGTACAATCGCTTTTAGGCTCAGATCACATACAAATCACACAGAGTAGTTAACACGTGGTCGATATGGAGCCTTCGAAGAAGAAGAGGAAGAAGATTAGACGAGTTCGCTTTACCGCAAGAGACACAATTATTTGGAAGTTCGGACATCCGTACAGATCAGTAAAATTTTTATCATTAACCAAATGTAAAATACAGGGTGTTCAACTTAAAAGCAGTCTCAGTGATAAATAGAAATTTGCCAGGTACGCATTGCATCTCGTCTATTTACTATTTAAACCGGTTCTGACTAGCTTGTCCTACGTCACATTTGTTCATCGCCCCTTCCGCACTACAATTACACACCATCACACAACCTTGACCTATATTACGTCATAACTGAACCTTCCCATTTCCATACATATATGCCAGATTAGCTCCATTCACAGGCTGCTTTTAAGTTGAACACCCTGTAGAACAGATTAACATGGACTGGAGAGCAGCTTTAACATATCAATATACTCACTACCTACCAATGAGACTAACTTTAATCAGTGGCGGCTCGTGATCATTTTTGTTGGTGGGGCCAAACAAAACTTTTAGGAAAAATCATGATTTTGGGTTAGGTTATTTTTTAGTATTTACTATTAATTGCCTATTCCGGGAAGTTATCCCCTGTTACTAGAACAATAATTTTGTTGTACACCGATGTATACTGATGGAACAGACACTTAATTTGAACTATTATATGATGGTTAGTTTATTATTTATATTAGTTTCTATTATTTTTATACATCATTTGGTATTTACGCACCCAGATTAATTTATTGCGCAATAATACCGTTTTAATGTGCAACGGTTTGGCAGCGTAAGAATTTCACCACTGAATGAATGAAAATCACATATTTGTCTGTGCTAAATAACTAATCGAGAGAGAGGTCAGAGGTCGCTATGTTAACAGACTAAATAGACTACATTTCTAATGGCCCTAAACAAATAGTGCACTAGAAATGCGTAAAGTTTACTTGTTCTTCTTCTTCAAACGTTCCATATCGACCACTTGCTGACCACTATTTGTCATTGTATGTGATCTAAGCCGAAAAGTGATTGTACATTGTGCCAGTTATGCGCCTACAAGAAGGCTAGCACATCCGATTTCTGTGACGCTTTTTATTCGCTAGGGTAGTTTTCCTAGGTCCTACATCAGTCACCTCTTACGACATGCCTTGTAGATTGCAGTGTTACTATTTTTTGTTCCCATTTACCGGCACCAACAGCACACGAGAGCATGATTTATACTAATTAGGGAGGGAAGACTGTATACGATATTTTAGTGGTAAATATTCAACTTCCAAAGCTAATCAGTGTCACTTTAAGAGTAATAATTATGAACAAATAATTTACCAAATAATAAATACACATTTTACATTATTTTTGGTGGGGCCTGCAGGCTCCACTGACCCTCAATGACGAGCCGCCACTGACATTAACGTATCAACACTCACTACTCACCAATGAGACCAACTCTAAGGTAGAAACTGCCAGTGTGGGCGGATACCTCCGGATTGTATGCAATCTTCTTGCGCCGCCTCATAGAAAGTGAGCTTCCGGTACTGCTGTATCTAACCAATGGTTTGCCAGGTCCAGAGTTTTTCTCACTGGCAGACGAGCGCTATAAACACAATACAACCATTATACACATATCATGATCAAATGGATAAATATGTTATCCAGTTATTATATCAACATGTAACATACATCTGACAAACGTTATACTTCTTCTTTGACGATCTCTGGTCATGCGCTTAGTTTACTGTAGAGAAATGTGAAATGAAAATCGTGACATATCCTTTACAGGACGTCACGATCAATCACAGTTGGCACACATTATACGTTCAGTAGTTTGCTATTGTTTTCTGAATGGTGAGATCTATTTTTACCGTTCATTACCACGGGAAGAAATTTGCTTCAAAACTGCCCGCAACAGAATTTGAATCTGGTACACGTGGGTTGTGATTGAGCTTACTCCCGCTTAAGCTACAGACGCCTGTACTACTGCTTAAGCTACATACTCCTGTACTACTGCTTAAGCTACAGACTCCTGTACTACTGCTTAAGCTACAGACTCCTGTACTACTGCTTAAGCTACAGACTCCTGTACTACTGCTTAAGCTACAGACGCATGTACTACTGCTTAAGCTACAGACTCCTGTACTACTGCTGAAGCTACAGACTCCTGTACTGTACCAAATAAAATATGTTGAGTTTATCATGCGATACGCCATACAAATATTTTACAACTATGTATTTATGTTAACTGCCTAGAGAAAATAATTTTGGAGGGAATGGTGACTGGAAGAAGAATGAGAGGAAGTCCTAGACGACTATAGGTGCAAGATGTATAAAGAGTAAGCATGTGTGCTTGCAAATGTCAGACCAAACACGCACACACACACACACACACATGCTCGCACGCACATACACAAACACGCACGCACACACACACACATACATAAATGACTTCAAATATTTAAACAGACCAGCCAAGGTTAGCTTTCGTTTTTGAAATTTGTTGTTGATTAACTGATAGGACCATCATCATTGCACTTCGGTGAGTAACCATGTGTGCTCCGATCTCTTTCTTAACCAGTAAGATCTCAGCTGCAGCGCACGAACTTCGTAGCGCCATGCCGGTGAAGGTACCGATGAAATTTGAAGATGGTGAAAATATGTTGTAGGAATTAAAAAAAAATATTTTTATAATGAATTTTTCTAAGACTTCTCTTTTTGATGTTTTCTTCTTCTTCTTCTGCGTTCTCACTAGATTGGGACCTCGGATTCTCTAATAAAGGCAGCTGTCTGCCTCAGATTATCAGTCTTGGACGCTAGTGTAAGTGGGCCACCTCTTTTTCTCAAGTCTGCATACTGGTGACAGTTCTGTCGTTTTATCGTCCGCCTTTGATAGGACTAGGAACTCGATCTCACCTACACTGAGATCAGGGCTCTCTGGAAAAATATCCCGAACGACCCACGCGGGGGTGAACCGAGTACCTTTGGAACAAGAGGCGAGTACCTAACCTCTACGCCACAGAGACGAGTACCTAACCTCTACGCCACAGAGACGAGTACCTAACCTCTACGCCACAGAGACGAGTACCTAACCTCTACGCCACAGAGACGAGTACCTAACCTCTACGCCACAGAGACAGTACCTAACCTCTACGCCACAGAGACGAGTACCTAACCTCTACGCCACAGAGACAGTACCTAACCTCTACGCCACAGAGACGAGTACCTAACCTCTACGCCACAGAGACGAGTACCTAACCTCTACGCCACAGAGACGAGTACCTAACCTCTACGCCACAGAGACGAGTACCTAACCTCTACGCCACAGAGACAGTACCTAACCTCTACGCCACAGAGACGAGTACCTAACCTCTACGCCACAGAGACGAGTACCTAACCTCTACGCCACAGAGACAGTACCTAACCTCTACGCCACAGAGACGAGTACCTAACCTCTACGCCACAGAGACGAGTACCTAACCTCTACGCCACAGAGACAAGTACCTAACCTCTACGCCACAGAGACAGTACCTAACCTCTACGCCACAGAGACGAGTACCTAACCTCTACGCCACAGAGACAAGTACCTAACCTCTACGCCACAGAGACAGTACCTAACCTCTACGCCACAGAGACGAGTACCTAACCTCTACGCCACAGAGACAAGTACCTAACCTCTACGCCACAGAGACAGTACCTAACCTCTACGCCACAGAGACGAGTACCTAACCTCTACGCCACAGAGACGAGTACCTAACCTCTACGCCACAGAGACGAGTACCTAACCTCTACGCCACAGAGACAAGTACCTAACCTCTACGCCACAGAGACAGTACCTAACCTCTACGCCACAGAGACGAGTACCTAACCTCTACGCCACAGAGACAAGTACCTAACCTCTACGCCACAGAGACGAGTACCTAACCTCTACGCCACAGAGACGAGTACCTAACCTCTACGCCACAGAGACGAGTACCTAACCTCTACGCCACAGAGACAGTACCTAACCTCTACGCCACAGAGACGAGTACCTAACCTCTACGCCACAGAGACGAGTACCTAACCTCTACGCAACAGAGACGAGTACCTAACCTCTACGCCACAGAGACGAGTACCTAACCTCTACGCCACAGAGACAAGTACCTAACCTCTACGCCACAGAGACCCGGTATCTTGCCACTAACCCCCATCCTCTAATCCCCGAGCCTCATATCCATGCGAAGTGTTAGTTTTAACTACCCATCATGTTTGTTGGTCTATGTGTTTTATCACGTGTTCTTGTTTCTATTTACCCGTGAACCACAGTCGTTCTGTTATCAAGATAAATGAGGCAGGGGACGTAACTAGACAATAATGACGTAAACATTTACGTAACCTTTATTATTTCCCTTACCACAGAAGTCCTACTTAAAGTTCTGGTTAATGACCTCGAAATATTCCTTGTAAAGTTAATGCTGAACAGTCGTTCTTTCCTTAAGAGATACGTGTACACATACACCAGGAACACCATGCTGACAGTGTAGAGGTATAAGTAGAACACCTGTGCGAGAAATAAAAAGATAAGTACAAGAACAAGACCTGTGTAAGCCGTAAAAGACAGATAGAAATGAAACACACACATATAGGAGGTAAGAGCACACCTAGAGCATATGTTGAAGAGATAAGACTACAGGTCAAACATGTGTGGGACAGATAAGACTACAGGTCAAGCATGTGTGGGACAGAGAAGACTACATGTCAAGCATGTGTGGGACAGAGAAGACTACAGGTCAAGCATGTGTGGAAGTGATAAGACTACAGGTCAAGCATGTGTGGAAGTGATAAGACTACAGGTCAAGCATGTGTGGACAGAGAAGACTACATGTCAAGCATGTGTGGGACAGAGAAGACTACAGGTCAAGCATGTGTGGAAGTGATAAGACTACAGGTCAAGCATGTGTGGAAGAGATAAGACTACAGGTCAAGCATGTGTGGAAGAGATAAGACTACAGGTCAAGCATGTGTGGAAGAGATAAGACTACAGGTCAAGCATGTGTGGAAGAGATAAGACTACAGGTCAAGCATGTGTGGAAGTGATAAGACTACAGGTCAAGCATGTGTGGAAGTGATAAGACTACAGGTCAAGCATGTGTGGGACAGAGAAGACTACATGTCAAGCATGTGTGGGACAGAGAAAACTACAGGTCAAGCATGTGTGGAAGAGATAAGACTACAGGTCAAGCATGTGTGGAAGTGATAAGACTACAGGTCAAGCATGTGTGGAAGTGATAAGACTACAGGTCAAGCATGTGTGGAAGTGATAAGACTACAGGTCAAGCATGTGTGGAAGTGATAAGACTACAGGTCAAGCATGTGTGGAAGTGATAAGACTACAGGTCAAGCATGTGTGGAAGTGATAAGACTACAGGTCAAGCATGTGTGGGACAGAGAAGACTACATGTCAAGCATGTGTGGGACAGAGAAGACTACATGTCAAGCATGTGTGGGACAGAGAAGACTACAGGTCAAAAGCATGTGTGGAAGAGATAAGACTACAGGTCAAGCATGTGTGGAAGAGATAAGACTACAGGTCAAGCATGTGTGGAAGAGATAAGACTACAGGTCAAGCATGTGTGGAAGAGATCGAATAGCAAGTCGAACATGTGTCGGAGAGATAAAAGTACAGGTGGAACTTGTGTGGAAGAAATAGAAGTACAGGTGGAACATGTGTCGGAGAGATAAAAGTACAGGTGGAACTTGTGTGGAAGAAATAGAAGTACAGGTGGAACATGTGTCGGAGAGATAAAAGTACAGGTGGAACTTGTGTGGAAGAAATAGAAGTACAGGTGGAACATGTGTCGGAGAGATAAAAGTACAGGTGGAACTTGTGTGGAAGAAATAGAAGTACAGGTGGAACATGTGTAGGAGAGTCACCAACATCAATATCGACAAGATAAACTTCGAACAATGTACTTATTTAACTTTACAAAAACAAACTTTACATAAAAAATGATAGAACAAAGTATACAACAACATTATTATCTACATTAACAATGATAGAACAAAGCATACAACAACATTATTATCTACATTAACAATGATAGAACAAAGCATACAACAACACACCAACAACATAAATTTCTACATACACAAAGCCAAGACAATTTACACAACAACAGCATAACCTATTTCAGACAAACGTCACATTGATGTAAAGACAATAGAATTAACTACATAACCTATTTCAGACAAACGTCACATTGATGTAAAGACAATAGGATTAACTACATAACCTATTTCAGACAAACGTCACATTGATGTAAAGACAATAGAATTAACTACATAAAAAGACCGATCAGATGACTAAGACAAGAACACAAGAACCTATCAACAACAACAGTACCTCGAAAAAATAAGGATGATCAGAGTGGACATAGATCTCTGATAGAGGCAGCACTAAACCCATGATCACAATGGTTATACCGTAGATGGTGCTGAGAATGATGATCAGATTGTTTCTGTGGAAGAGATTAGAGCTGCATTATTACAGCCTAAGCTATGTAGACAAGACAACAGAGACATGTTGTTAGATCTTCAGGCAAGACAGAAAAGACACGCTGTTATATCTTTAATTATCTAGACAAGACAACAGAGACATGTTCCTAGATCCCCCCACCTCTCTCTCTCTAGCCTGGGACGCCCCTGTCGCTTAGGGCAGGAGCAAATACACACCATTCTTCTCTATTCTTGACCGCACTCTGTATTGTGTTCAAGCTGATTCATTTATTTCATTTCTTGTTCTTCTATTCTCCTCCAGATCGTTGAGTTTTTCACGTTTTCGTTTCCCCTCTGGTATCTATCTCAGTGCAGTTTTCGTGACTAAATTAGTCTCCATACGTATCACGTACCCGATCTACCGCCAGCGTCTATTTTGGATGATGGTGCTCATATTCTCATGTTTACACTGTGCAAACAGTTCTTGGCTATAGATAGTATTTGACCAGAACATGCGTAAGACCTTTACAGACAAGTTGTAAGGAAGGTCGAGAGTTTGGATATATCTTGTTCTGTCATTCTCCAGCTAGATCGTATGTTACACAGATAGCACCTATGTTACACAGATAACACGTATGTTACACAGATAACATGTATGTTACACAGATAACACCTATGTTACACAGATAACACGTATGTTACACAGATAACACATATGTTACACAGATAACACGTATGTTACTCGGATACAGATAACACGTATGTTACACGGATAACACGTATGTTACACAGATAACACCTATGTTATACAGATAACATGTATGTTACACAGATAACACCTATGTTACACAGATAACACGTATGTTACACAGATAGCACCTATGTTACACAGATAACACGTATGTTACACAGATAACACCTATGTTACACAGATAACACGTATGTTACACAGATAACACCTATGTTACTCGGATACAGATAACACGTATGTTACACGGATAACACGTATGTTACACAGATAACACCTATGTTACACAGATAACATGTATGTTACACAGATAACACCTATGTTATACAGATAACATGTATGTTACACAGATAACATGTATGTTACACAGATAACACCTATGTTACACAGATAACACCTATGTTACACAGATAACATGTATGTTACACATATAACACCTATGTTACACAGATAACACCTATGTTACACAGATAACACGTATGTTACACAGATAACACCTATGTTACACAGATAACATGTATGTTACACAGATAACACCTATGTTACACAGATAACACGTATGTTACACAGATAACACGTATGTTACACATATAACATGTATGTTACACAGATAACACCTATGTTACACAGATAACACCTATGTTACACAGATAACACCTATGTTACACAGATAACACGTATGTTACACAGATAACACATACGGTACACAGATAACACATATGTTACACAGATAACACATACGGTACACAGATAACAAATACGGTACACAGATAACACGTATGTTACACAGATAACACATACGGTACACAGATAACACATACGGTACACAGATAACACGTATGTTACACAGATAACACCTATGTTACACAGATAACACATACGGTACACAGATAACACGTATGTTACACAGATAACACATACGGTACACAGATAACACATACGGTACACAGATAACACGTATGTTACACAGATAACACCTATGTTACACAGATAACACATACGGTACACATATAACACATAGGTTACACAGATAACACATAGGTTACACAGATAACACATACGGTACACAGATAACATGTATGTTACACAGATAACACCTATGTTACACAGATAACACCTATGTTACACAGATAACACGTATGTTACACAGATAACACGTAGGTTACACTAACAATCATGGGATGTTGTTAGCGTTTGTGTTCTGAGATATTTAAATAGTCTACTTGTCTTAATAACGGCCCATTTTAAATTTGTGATAAACTTTGATGCAAACCACGTAGTCTTCCCCTCTGTTTATCATAATTTCCATCTTCCTTCTGTACATACATATTGTATGTGGGGGCAGGATCGATAAGGGAACAGATACACTAAATGCTAAGGATAAAATATATGAAGATGAGATGGAGAAAAACAGGTGTTACTTCAGTGCCTCTGGCAGAGCCCCAGTTCTAGCCTCATGACGTTTTTCTGAATATGCTGTTGAATCATCTTCTGCCGCTGCACCTGATTGAAGTTTTGTATTCCTGGCAACTGCTTCTCTTCTGTCAGTGGTACTAGTGATATCTGGGAACAGAAACATTTCAGATATAAATGCATTAAGGAAGGAACCCTGTGTCATATAATTGGGGGCAGCATTGTTAAGTTCGTTTATTTAATTGACCATCAGTGCACGTTACATGATGTGATCAACATCATACAGGCCAACTTTACTTTATCAATGCACTACGTTTTCATTTATATGATATGGACGAGTCACGGACATTAGAACGAGTACGAGAATTAGGAGTTAAGTTTGGACATGCCAGACAGTGTTGTCTTCGTGGTAGAGAGAGAAGATATACTAATCAAATTTTCATGAGTACGGTGAGCAAATTGACTGTGGGATGGCTGCTGCAGCGGAGGACAGAGCACGCATGGGAATGTCCAGTGTGCCATGACGTCGATCGCATAACGTAATATTTATTTTCTAGTGCTTTTTTAGAACCAAACTCAGCCGTTGGAAGGAACCTGGACAACGCGCCTAAAAGCGAGCCCATCAATCACTACCCTCTATCATCTCACATGTATAGACCCGAGTGTGCAAGAGGTAGTAGGGTCAATATCTTTTCTCATGTGTGGAACTGTACGTGTGGACTGAATTCCTTTTGTGTCCGACACTAAAGCTATTTGCGTAACGCTAATCCGTCCCAAAATATCAACATTTGTGTTAGTATATATCAGAGAGTGAGCTCATATATATATATATGTAGTGGATAGCCAGTTCCCCCTCCCAGGTGGCAGCTGAGGAACAGACAAGTAGCTTTAGTTTATAGTATAGTTGGTAGGATATATTAGTAGAGACTTAGTGTTTGCACTCTCCAAACAGAAGGGTAACACTAAACGAGACATTGACGTAGTAAAAAATACGTAGTTGTGTAGTGACGATGTTAGTAACGATGTCAGTTAGTTAGTTAGTAACGATGAGTAAACATAAGAGAGACAGATGGACGAACGTGTGTCTACTCATGATGAACATCACAAAAATAAATATATATATGAAGTCTGAAAGACAGTGTTTGTCTATATTATCGTCTGAGTATACCATCATTAAATACCACAATCATCACTACAATATGGACCCCCTACTACATATATATATTCTTCTCTTCATTCATTGTACCTCTGTGAGGTGTTTGAGGGTTGTAAGATGAAGGTGGGGGCTGGGGGAGATGTAAGAAACTTCTGTGAATCTTATCTAATGCACTTTGTAGGTTGATATTCATATCTCTCAGCTTGTTCTTGGTGACAGCCCTATATCTTTCTCGTAGACTTTCTTTTCTTCTGTATTTATTCATGCGGCTCTATGTTATCTATATATAAAGAAAGGGGTATGGGGGATAGAAAGAAATGTTAGAAAGAAGTAGAAAGGGGGCACGGAGAAAAGAGTATGGGAGAGAAAGAGAGAGAGAGCGGAGTGAGAAAGGGAAGTTGAGGGTAGAAGAAAGGGGAGAATGAGAGGATAGAGAAAAAGAGTGACAGAGAGGATGGAAAAATTATAGAACAACGTAGAAGTGAATGATTGTGAAGAGAAAAAGATATGCGGAAGAATGAGTGAGAGAAGAAACGAGGACAATGGCCAGAAAGAGAATTAGATTGTTAGATTGATTGACAGGACAATCATCATTGCACTTCGGTGAGTAACCATGTGTGATCCGATCTATTTCTTACACAGGAAGATCTCAGCTGGAGTATACGAATTCCGTAGCACCGGCGAGAATCCCAATGTAATTTGAAGATCCTAAACATGTAGAAGTCTATGCGTTTAGGGGCCTACCAAACCAATGTGCAACGTAAACACGTTCTTGGCAAAGATCAGACATATCACAAAGTGTGATTAAAATTGGTCGTAAAGAAGAAGAAGAATTTGAAGATGATGAAGTATTTTGTAGAAATTTTATTTTAATCTTTTCTAATAAATTTTGCCCCGGGCAGAGTAACTCCATAACTCTAAAAAAGCATTGTTTTGCCAGTTTTGCTCTACGGATCGGAGTGTTGGAGGATGACCAAAGGAGATACTAGCAGGCTGTCAGTTTTCCACCACTCTTGTCTTCGCAGAATCTTGGGAATCTTTTGGCCAGTAAAAATATCCAATAACCAACTACTCCAAGACACAAGACAAGAGGCAATGAATGACATACTCAAAAGAGAAGATGGAAATGGCTCGGACATGTTATGAGAATGAGACAAGAAATGCCTGCAAGGATAGCCCTCACTTGGACACCAGAGGGAAAGAGAAAGAAAGGCATACCACGGACAACATGGAGGTGCATGATGGAAGAGGAACTGGACACCGCATCTCTGACGTGGGGCTCTGCGCTGAAGGTTGCACGGGACAGGAGAGCATGGAAAGTCTTTTCTGAAGCCCATATGTCACTAGGCATGACGGGATTAAGTAAGTGAGTAAGAGTAACTCCATCCCGCTCTTCTCGATTTTGAACTACTTATGGTTCTTTTACGTGCTCAAATTGAACATGGGGTTTACCTTTTATCGTCCGTCTCCGATAGGACTAGGAACTCGATCTCATTGTAAAGGATCTCTGGAAAAATATGAAAAATATCTAGATGGCCCCCACGAAGGAGCGAATCTAGTACATTTTGAACGAGAAGCGAGCAGCTACCTCTACGCCACAGAGAGATTCCCTAACAACAGGAGACACACACACCAGGAGACACACACACCAGGAGACACACACACCAGGAGACACACACCAAGAGATAAACAAATTAATGATGACATTTATCTGCGGACAAATCAAGTTCACGCTATCAAGTTACAAACCTTTAGAGGTGACATGTGCAAATATTTCATGTTGAAATGGTTACCCAAAAAGGTTAGGAAGGAAAATGTACAGTGTTTTGACTTTGAGAAGGTTACAAGCCAGGTAAGATGATCTGAAGTATGATCCAGTTTTATGTCGTGAGACAATTTGCATGTCAGAACAGGTAATTCAAGTCTTGAAATAACATACCTGTGATATAAGGTAACATACCTTTGACGGTAATGATTAATTCAGCAGAGAGGCGTCGTATTTGTTTATTAGTGAGAACGTAGAGAGAGAGAGAAAGAGAGAAATAGAGAGAGAGAGAGAAATAAAAGAGATAAAAGAGAGAGAGAAATATATATATATATATTTTTTTACCGATCCAGAAGCACTTGAGCTTTCAGCTCTTCGGATCGGTGCCGTGGACATCGTAACCCTTCGGTTCGGTGCCACGAACAACGTGAATCTGTAGCTTTTCTGCCAGCACGGGGAATTGAACTCGCACACACGGGGAGCTTGTCACTCGTAGTCCAACTTGCTACGAACACGCTGGGCAGACGGGCATATATATATATAGAGAGAGAGAAAGAGAGAGCAGAAAGAGAGAAACATAGATAAAAATAAGAGAGAGAGAGAAGAAAGAGAGAAAGAAAATAGAGAGAGAGAAAAGAGAAATAGAGAGAGAAAAAGAGATAGAGAGAGAAATAGAGAGAAGAAAGAGAGAAAATAGAGAGAAGAAAGAAATAGAGAGAGAAAAGGAGAAATAGAGATAGAGATAATAAATAGAGGAGAGAAAAAGAGAGAGAAAAGAGAATGAGATAGATAGATAGATAGAAGATAGATAGATAAGATAGAATAGATAGATAGATAGATAGATAGATAGATAAAAGAAGAGATAGAGAGAGAGAGAGAGAAGAGAGAAAAGACGTTTCGAATATATGAAAGAAGTTTTATAGTCTTCATCTCGTCTAGTTTCATCTCGTCTAGTTTCATCTAGTCTAGTTTCATCTCGTCTAGTTTCATCTAGTCTAGTTTCATCTCGTCTAGTTTCATCTAGTCTAGTAAAGCGACGTTTTAAGCTTTAAGTTTCTATTCTAAACTACGAGTATGTTTTGAAATATCTTGTTGCGAGTCCATGATGGCCTACTGATAGGGTGTTAACTTATCAGGTAACTTATACATTGAAACTTCATACGCTGCTTCAAGTTCCCGTTGTGGTGTCAAGCATGTTACAGAAGTTGTTGTTCTTCTTCTTTTGTCGTCACACTGTTACCGGGTTGTTGCTCAGTGTCGTCACACTGTTACCGGGTTGCTGCTCAGTGTCGTAGTTTTCTGCTTTTGTCTTGCGCTGCTCTAGTTGCTTGGTTGAGTGTTTTTTTTGGAGACAGAATTCTACTATGTCAACTATCCATATTTTTCGTGGTCTTGCTCTCGCCTTCTTTCCTGATGTTCTGTTGTAGAAGACTCTGTATACAGTGGAGTTTGGATGCATTCTTATTAAGTGGTCGAACCACTTCATTCTTTGTAATTCAATATAATCCAAACAAGTTTCAACTTACTTATGCTGATGTTATCGATTCTTTATTTTCTGGTGTTTTTGGTAACTTTTCGTAGGCATCGCATTTCACATGTAGTTATTTTTGTGAGTGTCCTTTGTTCATTGTCCATATTTGGCTTTTGTAACACAGAGTAGGCATGAAAATGCTGTTTATCATCTGTTGTTTAGCTGTCAGTGAAATGTTTGGATGCCTTAACCATGGAGCTAGCTGGTAGGCACCTCAATAAAAGTTATTGAGAGTCCATAACGTTCTAGTATTTCTTTTTGGTCTTCCTCATACTCTCAGGTCAGATCTTTTAATATTGTAGAACATTTGAAGTCTTACAGTAAAGATTTACAATGAAATGGTGACCGTATAAAATGTCACAAATCTGAATGTTAAATAAATGACAGTACCGGATCTAGGCATTTAATCCAGTGCTTTAACCAACTGTTTAATCCCACATTTGAATAAACTTACTAGTCCGGGGCTATAACCAACTGACTAGTCCGGGGCTATAACCAACTGACTAGTCCGGGGCTATAACCAACTGACTAGTCCGGGGCTATAACCAACTGACTAGTCCGGGGCTATAACCAACTGACTAGTCCGGTACTTTACCGATGGTTCCTCGCCCTCCTCACACTGCCCCTAATGCATCCAGTTCTACATGTACAACGGGTAACTCCAAACTGCTTAAATCGCTGGATCGGTTCACCATCTATTTTAGTGCGAAGTCGCGAAGAGACCAAAGAACATCCCCTTATCAGTCTTCAACTCCCCAACAATCGTTGCTGTTGATGCAAGCATGTTCGCTATCTCACTGCGGCAAACACGCACATGCTCAGAACAGTAGATCAATGTAAGACTCTGGAGGTTAGCCTCATGGAGATTGACAGTAAGACTGACAGTAAGATTGACAGTAAGATTGACAGTAAGATTGACAGTAAGATTGACAGTAAGATTGACAGTAAGATTGACAGTAAGACTGACAGTAAGATTGACAGTAATACTGCCACTAAGATTGACAGTAAGATTTTACCGAAAACAGAAACCGGATGTGCTGGCCTGCTTTTAGAAGCATAACTGACACAACATACAATCACTCTTAGGCTCAGATCACATATAAATCACAAAGAGTGGCTAACAAGTGATCGATATGGAGCGTTCGAAAAAGAAGAAGAAGACAGTAAGATGGCAAGTAAGACAGAATAACATAACTAGCAATTATCAACTAAGACAAGCATTATCATTACAAACGTTATCAGACTGCTACAACAGCCACAACCATACATATATCTTACCAACAGATCTTACACCACCAACCGCATCCTTGTTTGAAGTCGATGCATCTTCAGAGTCAGTCATGTCAGTTAACTGTTTTGTAGAGACTTTTCCAGGACTAGACAATCCTTCATATGAGGACTCTTCAGCAGATTCACTGGTAATACCACCATCAGCTTCGTCTATATACGGAGCCTCTTTGTCATGGTGAATCTTTGATTTGATGTTTTTCATAGCGCGAGATAGAATCCTCCATCTTTCCTTTCGGTTTCCAAGGATACCAACTGTTATCGCGTGCATACTGGAAGATGAAACAGAAGTTCCAGGAATTTGAGTGTTGTCTTTTTTAATAACATCCACAGAAATGTTTTCGTGTGCATCCATGGTTTAGCTGTTGTTGCTTCTGGCTTTTACTATGTTCACGCTAAATATCGCTTGTAGCGTTGGCTATGTTCACGCTAAATATAGCTTGTAGTGTTGGCTATGTTCACGCTAAATATAGCTTGTAGTGTTGGCTATGATCACACTAAATATAACTTGTAGTGTAGGCTATGTTCACACTAAAATAAAGCTTATAGCATTAGTTACGTCCATACTGAGATATAGTTTGTAGCGTTGGCTGTATTCACGCTAAATATAGCTTGTAGTGTTGGCTATGTTCACACTTAACATAGCTTGAAGTCTTGGCTATATTCACATTAAGCTATAGATTGCAGTGTTGGCTATGTTCACAATAAGATGTAGCTTATAGCGTTGGCTATATGCAAAGTAATATATAGCTTAAAACGTTGACTATATTCACACTGAAATGTGGCTTCTATCATTAGCAATATATACACTGAATTGTGGCCTTTAGTGTTCCCTATTTTCAGTCTAATATGGTTTGTATCATTTACTATATCCACACTCTAACATCGCTTGTATCGTTCATTATATCAACACTCTAATATCGCGTGTATTGTTCACTATATCCACACTCTAACATCGCTTGAATCGTTCATTATATCCACACTCTAACATCACACAAGAATCCTCCGTATATTTTTTACAGAGAAGAGAACAAATAGATCTATCCAGAAAGAACTCAAAATCAAAGCAAACTGGCTGATGATACAAATACTAAAGATAATTTTTTTTAGATATTTTGGACATATAAAAAGACATGAAGGGCTGGACAAGGCCATCATGGAAGGTGGCATACCGGCAAAGAGAAGAAAAGGAAGACTACGGTGAAGATGGATTCAGGATGTAACTGATGGTTTGGGCATGACGGCTGCAGAGGCAGGACATCTGGACTATGAGAGAGAGAAGTTCCGGATAACTGTTGGGGTATCAAAGTTCTGCTCAGAACAAGCTATTTAATGATGATGAGCATAGCTTGTATAGTTCATTATATCGACACTGAGGTATGGCTTAAAATGATGACTTTATCCAGATTAGACACATATCTTGAATTCTTGATTTAGCATAGTCTCTCAAATCTCATACACTAGATGACATATATGACATAGTACTGCAAGAACACATGCTGTTGAAGAACGCAAACCAGCCAAAAACCAAGTTGTTTAAAAAAGTAAATATACTTGTGGCTTAAAGAATAAATACGCAAGTAGTGATAGTTATACTCATATGATGCACAGAAAACATTACGTACTAAGGAGCATTGGCGTAGACGTGCCAACGGGTCCTCCTCTGCCCTCTTGTTTTGCAACCAGGGCACGCCCTGTCTCGTAAAATGACAGAAAATATTTCGTTTCAAATGTACTTTATTTCCAATTAATTTGTTATACCTACTTCTACAAAACATAAAAAATAACAACGACTCTCTTGTTGTATAAACAAAACAATAAAATAATAGATGAAAACTCAAACAGCTCTCTGCTAGTGTCAACAGGCCGAACAGACACTGGACCATGCCCTGCAAGACTGTTCTCTCTTGTGTGAGCTGCGAATCAACATGTGACCACACCCAGTTGACTTAAAAACTAAGCTTTGGGGAAACCTGACAGACCTGAGGCTGACTGCCCAGTTTGTGGCCCAGAGTAAACTAAGCTCATGACCAGAGATCGCTGAAGAAGAACAATCCTGACAGACCTGAGGCTGATTGCCCAGTTTGTGGCCCACAGTAAACTCAGTTCATGACCAGAGATCGCTGACAGTCCTGAGGTTGACTGTCCAGTTTGTAGTCCACAGTAAACTAAGCTCATGACCAGAGATCGCTGAAGAAGGAATCCTGACAGTCCTGAGACTGACTGCCCAGTTTGTGGCTCACGGTAAACTAAGCTCATGATCAGAGATCGCTAAAGAAGGAAACCTGACAGTCCTGAGGCTGACTGCCCAGTTTGTGGCTCACGGTAAACTAAGCTCATGACCAGAGATCGCTGAAGAAGAACAATCCTGACAGTCCTGAGGCTGATTGCCCAGTTTGTGGCACACAGTAAACTAAGCTCATGACCAGAGATCGCTGAAGAAGGAAACCTGACAGTCCTGAGGCTGATTGCCCAGTTTGTGGCACACAGTAAACTAAGCTCATGACCAGAGATCGCTGAAGAAGGAAACCTGACAGTCCTGAGGCTGACTGCCCAGTTTGTGGTCCACAGTAAACTAAGCTCATGACCAGAGATCGCTGAAGAAGGAAACCTGACAGTCCTGAGGCTGATTGCCCAGTTTGTGGCACACAGTAAACTAAGCTCATGACCAGAGATCGCTGAAGAAGGAAACCTGACAGTCCTGAGGCTGACTGCCCAGTTTGTGGCTCACGGTAAACTAAGCTCATGACCAGAGATCGCCGAAGAAGGAAACCTGACAGACCTGAGGCTGACTGCCCAGTTTGTGGCTCACGGTAAACTAAGCTCATGACCAGAGATCGCTGAAGAAGAACAATCCTGATAGTCCTGAGGCTGATTGCCCAGTTTGTGGGACACAGTAAACTAAGCTCATGACCAGAGATCGCTGAAGAAGGAAACCTGACAGTCCTGAGGCTGATTGCCCAGTTTGTGGCACACAGTAAACTAAGCTCATGACCAGAGATCGCTGAAGAAGGAAACCTGACAGTCCTGAGGCTGACTGCCCAGTTTGTGGTCCACAGTAAACTAAGCTCATGACCAGAGATCGCTGAAGAAGGAAACCTGACAGTCCTGAGGCTGATTGCCCAGTTTGTGGCACACAGTAAACTAAGCTCATGACCAGAGATCGCTGAAGAAGGAAACCTGACAGTCCTGAGGCTGACTGCCCAGTTTGTGGTCCACAGTAAACTAAGCTCATGACCAGAGATCGCTGAAGAAGGAAACCTGGCAGTGCTGAGGCTGATTGCCCAGTTTGTGGCACACAGTAAACTAAGCTCATGACCAGAGATCGATGAAGAAGGAAACCTGACAGTCCTGAGGCTGACTGCCCAGTTTGTGGCACACAGTAAACTAAGCTCATGACCAGAGATCGATGAAGAAGGAAACCTGACAGTCCTGAGGCTGATTGCCCAGTTTGTGGCACACAGTAAACTAAGCTCATGACCAGAGATCGCTGAAGAAGGAAACCTGACAGTCCTGAGGCTGATTGCCCAGTTTGTGGCACACAGTAAACTAAGCTCATGACCAGAGATCGCTGAAGAAGGAAACCTGACAGTCCTGAGGCTGACTGCCCAGTTTGTGGTCCACAGTAAACTAAGCTCATGACCAGAGATCGCTGAAGAAGGAAACCTGGCAGTCCTGAGGCTGATTGCCCAGTTTGTGGCACACAGTAAACTAAGCTCATGACCAGAGATCGATGAAGAAGGAAACCTGACAGTCCTGAGGCTGACTGCCCAGTTTGTGGCCCACAGTAAACTAAGCTCATGACCAGAGATCGCTGAAGAAGGAAACCTGACAGTCCTGAGGCTGATTGCCCAGTTTGTGGCACACAGTAAACTAAGCTCATGACCAGAGATCGCTGAAGAAGGAAACCTGACAGTCCTGAGGCTGATTGCCCAGTTTGTGGCACACAGTAAACTAAGCTCATAACCAGAGATCGCTGAAGAAGGAAACCTGACAGTCCTGAGGCTGACTGCCCAGTTTGTGGCTCACGGTAAACTAAGCTCATGACCAGAGATCGCCGAAGAAGGAAACCTGACAGACCTGAGGCTGACTGCCCAGTTTGTGGCTCACGGTAAACTAAGCTCATGACCAGAGATCGCTGAAGAAGAACAATCCTGACAGTCCTGAGGCTGATTGCCCAGTTTGTGGCACACAGTAAACTAAGCTCATGACCCGAGATCGCTGAAGAAGGAAACCTGACAGTCCTGAGGCTGATTGCCCAGTTTGTGGCACACAGTAAACTAAGCTCATGACCAGAGATCGCTGAAGAAGGAAACCTGACAGTCCTGAGGCTGACTGCCCAGTTTGTGGTCCACAGTAAACTAAGCTCATGACCAGAGATCGCTGAAGAAGGAAACCTGACAGTCCTGAGGCTGATTGCCCAGTTTGTGGCACACAGTAAACTAAGCTCATGACCAGAGATCGCTGAAGAAGGAAACCTGGCAGTGCTGAGGCTGATTGCCCAGTTTGTGGCACACAGTAAACTAAGCTCATGACCAGAGATCGATGAAGAAGGAAACCTGACAGTCCTGAGGCTGACTGCCCAGTTTGTGGCCCACAGTAAACTAAGCTCATGACCAGAGATCGCTGAAGAAGGAAACCTGACAGTCCTGAGGCTGACTGCCCAGTTTGTGGTCCACAGTAAACTAAGCTCATGACCAGAGATCGCTGAAGAAGGAAACCTGGCAGTGCTGAGGCTGATTGCCCAGTTTGTGGCACACAGTAAACTAAGCTCATGACCAGAGATCGATGAAGAAGGAAACCTGACAGTCCTGAGGCTGACTGCCCAGTTTGTGGCCCACAGTAAACTAAGCTCATGACCAGAGATCGCTGAAGAAGGAAACCTGACAGTCCTGAGGCTGATTGCCCAGTTTGTGGCACACAGTAAACTAAGCTCATGACCAGAGATCGCTGAAGAAGGAAACCTGACAGTCCTGAGGCTGATTGCCCAGTTTGTGGCACACAGTAAACTAAGCTCATGACCAGAGATCGCTGAAGAAGGAAACCTGACAGTCCTGAGGCTGACTGCCCAGTTTGTGGTCCACAGTAAACTAAGCTCATGACCAGAGATCGCTGAAGAAGGAAACCTGGCAGTCCTGAGGCTGATTGCCCAGTTTGTGGCACACAGTAAACTAAGCTCATGACCAGAGATCGATGAAGAAGGAAACCTGACAGTCCTGAGGCTGATTGCCCAGTTTGTGGCACACAGTAAACTAAGCTCATGACCAGAGATCGCTGAAGAAGGAAACCTGACAGTCCTGAGGCTGATTGCCCAGTTTGTGGCACACAGTAAACTAAGCTCATGACCAGAGATCGCTGAAGAAGGAAACCTGACAGTCCTGAGGCTGATTGCCCAGTTTGTGGCACACAGTAAACTAAGCTCATGACCAGAGATCGCTGAAGAAGGAAACCTGACAGTCCTGAGGCTGATTGCCCAGTTTGTGGCACACAGTAAACTAAGCTCATGACCAGAGATCGCTGAAGAAGGAAACCTGACAGTCCTGAGGCTGATTGCCCAGTTTGTGGCACACAGTAAACTAAGCTCATGACCAGAGATCGCTGAAGAAGGAAACCTGACAGTCCTGAGGCTGACTGCCCAGTTTGTGGTCCACAGTAAACTAAGCTCATGACCAGAGATCGCTGAAGAAGGAAACCTGGCAGTCCTGAGGCTGATTGCCCAGTTTGTGGCACACAGTAAACTAAGCTCATGACCAGAGATCGCTGAAGAAGGAAACCTGACAGTCCTGAGGCTGATTGCCCAGTTTGTGGCACACAGTAAACTAAGCTCATGACCAGAGATCGCTGAAGAAGAACAATCCTGACTACAAGTTCAACTTTAAAAACAAAATTTTGCTTTCGAAAAACTGAAGCATACTGTTATTTAGAAACACATTCTGAAATTCTGATTAACGTTAAGGCCCAAGGAATAAGATAGGGCGTCAGGATATATCACACGTGCACGATAGTTCCCGCGAGCGGAGTGTTGAACCAGAGCCAACTATAAACTTATAAAGTTATCTAGAGTTGGCTGTGGTTGAACTGAGCTGGATTAAAGCCTCTTTAAGATGAGGCATGCCCTTTGAACTTAGGAACGCGCATTTTTTGGTTATATCACAGCATGTGGGACAATAACAAAATAATGAACTCATTGGCCGAGAATCCAGATATTAATATATCTTGTATATTTTGTATTAATGTATATATTTGTAAAGGGCTCCAGTATTATTTATTGTACGACTATGCCACTTCTGAGAAGCGGATCATGTATATAAAAAAGGCGGCGTTGTTTTAAAGCTTCAAGTTATTCACAACAGAATGTAGTCGCAGAGAAATACTCTAATTCATATATTCTAAACAAATACCTGTTGCTATAGAAATAAAATAATTGTCAGGATCAGACGACATTTTGGAAGTATAGATCAGACATTCCTTTAAGAACGATCCAAGTATGAGTTTGATATAATTTGAATATGCTAATTTTATCTCTGTAATTGAAAGCTGATTAGAATTAACGTTACTGAATTAAGAACCACATGTACCAAGTTCCTTTAAGCTGACAACACATAACTTTAACAGCGACGATTCAGAATGTATTCCTAGTCCCACATATTCGTAATCGGATTTCCAACACTTCACATGGGTTACTGTTTACGATACGATCTGACGGAAGGTGAAATAAGTATATAGATATATGTAGAGGTGCACGAATAGTAAGTATGTGTTACTCGAATACCTATTATTATCTGTACCTGAAAGTATCGAATAATATTATTTTTACTAATATACTCTTTTCGTACCGGTATACGTTACAAAGACTTGAAAGTAATTTCTCCATACCTCTCTATCCTGAACAACTCGTTCAATTTGTTATATGGAATTGAGTTCAACATTTTCCGCCTCTATCTGTGTAATTTCTCCATACCGCTCTATCCTGAACAACTCGTTCAATTTGTTATATGGAATTGAGTTCAACATTTTCCGCCTCTATCTGTGTAATTTCTCCATACCGCTCTATCCTAAACAACTCGTTCAATTTGTTATATTGAATTTAGTTCGACATTTCTCATCTCTATCTGTGTAATTTCTCCATACCTCTCTATCCTAGACAACTCGTTCAATTTGTTATACGGAATTTAGTTCGACATTTCTCGTCTCTATCTGTGAAGTTCGTTTCAGGGTTTTCCTATGGTGTCCTTTCTTTCATGAACCAATTGCTTCACACATCAATGCCTACTCTAAAGTACAGAAAAGCACGTAGAAAATATACTCGTTACTTTATAGCTAATATGTCTCCATGTCGTCTCTACAGAAATTCACCTAGAAAATGTACTCGTTACTTTATAGCTAATATGTCCCCATGTCGTCTCTACAGAAATTCACCTAGAAAATATACTCGTTACTTTATAGCTAATATGTCCACATGTCGTCTCTACAGAAAATCACCTAGAAAATATACTCGTTACTTTATAGCTAATATGTCTCCATGTCGTCTCTACAGAAATTCACCTAGAAAATGTACTCGTTACTTTATAGCTAATATGTCCCCATGTCGTCTCTACAGAAATTCACCTAGAAAATATACTCGTTACTTTATAGCTAATATGTCCACATGTCGTCTCTACAGAAAATCACCTAGAAAATATACTCGTTACTTTATAGCTAATATGTCCACATGTCGTCTCTACAGAAATTCACCTAGAAAATGTACTCGTTACTTTATAGCTAATATGTCCACATGTCGTCTCTACAGAAAATCACGCAAGTTTACGCCTTTTCACGATTGATATAGCCTATGGTTGTAGCATATATCATACAGTATCTTATATCAGGGCGTGTAGACACACAAACATAAAAAAGTTAGATATAACTACTTGCGAAGAATCCATTATCTAAATTACCCCCAACTTTGGAATGTGTCAGCTCTGATGACCTTTCTATGAACAATCAGATCTGATACCATGCTTCAGTATAACATCAGATGTGGTACTTCAGAGTGAGATTTTTCTAGAGATCTAGGGATTTTCTAGGGATTTTCAGAGGGATCTTTGCGGCTCTCTTCCAGCGAAAAGTAGTGTTTAAATGTGGCAGCTGGGCGTCATCACCAGCATCAATCCACCCTGGCTTACCACAAGGGTCACCATTATCTCCGGTGTTGTTCAATGCCTATACTGTGAGAATCACAGAAGAGCAGATCACGGGTAGAGAAAGGACAATGTCATATGCTGATGATGTATTGGTGTATCGTCAGCGCAAGGATAGAGAACAGCTTGTGGAGGAACTTCAGTCAGAACTCGACCGCATAGGTAGTTGGTGCGATGAAGCAGGAGCATTGGTCAACCCCACAAAAGCAGCGGTGACATGGTTCTCTTTAAACAACCGCATCGTCAACACTCCAACACAATCTGTGGTTTTGTGTTCAGAGGTGGTGGAGCGATCTCAGTCTATGAAATACCTGGGGTTGCGTTTTGATCGTAGTCTAGTTGTTACGGAAAACATAGCTCATGTGATAATGAAGGCGAGGAAAGGTTTGCTGGCGATGAGGGTAATGGCTGCGGCGGATTGTGACCAGCGCCATCTTTGTCTTTTATACCAGGGTCTGGTCCTTTCTGTGCTTGAGTATGCGCTGGCGATCCTGACTCTCAGTCATAGTCAGATAGAACGACTGGAAAGAATACAGAACGAGGCTATGCGCATTATACTTGGGTGCACTAAAGACACGTCGTGCAGGGCGATGCGCTACCTTCTTGACTATCCTACTATGGAATATAGAACACTGATGAGCCGTGTACGAGCATACCTTCGAGTCAATGCTGACACACAACATCCTCTGCACATGGAAATAAAGAGACAAAAAGGAAATAGGTTAAAAAGAGGAAAATCTTGGATGGGTCAGGCCGAGGACTGTATTGAACAAGTGTGTACACGTGAAGACATTGATCCCGGTGAAGAATGGATACCAGTGCCAACATGAATCGATACATATTTTTCTGTATGCATCAAACTTGATAAAGAAAGCAGACAAGACAACCCACTTGTCGTGGAGGTAGCAGTTCAGGCATTGATTTATGAGAACGCATCTGAGCATGATGTAATCATTTACACGGATGGTTCGGTGATTAGACATGTACGGAGCTCGTGGGCTTTCACTGCTCAGGTCGGAGGAGATGTTGTGAACAGTGGTGGTTTTGCCATGACAATGAGCAGTCTCACTATGGAAATCATGGCGGTTACCAAAGCGATGATTTGGCTAGAATCACATACTTTTATCCATGCATGTTTTCTCAGTGACTCAATGAGTATGCTCAGGAAGATTGAAACAGGATGGGCTAGGAGACATTGGATGGAGTCGCTGGGGAGGTCTAAGCTGACAAATATCAGTTTTATTTTTGTGCCAGGGCATGCAGGTGTAAGGGGAATGAACGTGCGGATAGGCTTGCAGGTATGGCTGCTGTACAAAGCGGGCGAGCAATTTACCAGGCTGATGTTATAAATTCATTAAGGGAGAGAGGGCGTGTACATGATTCACGTAATAGCGGTGAATCTACAACACTAACCAGACTGCAAGAACTCAAAGTTAAGTGTGGTGTAGCTCGACAAGAACGCTTTGCTGGCAGACAAAGAAGAATTGTAAACCAACAAAGAACTGGTGTTGTTAGTCGCCACACGCTGATGGACATACTGAGGGAGAGATCGGAGCACTTATGGACTAATTTGTTCGACGTGCAGTGATGGTGATCCGACGACTAAACTAAACTAAAGTGAGATTTTTCTGTTGGTAAAATCTTACAGCTACATTCTATAAAAATGTAAGACCGGTCACATAACTTGTATATACTGTCAGAAATGTGTATGTGTATGTCCTACATGCAGTAGGGGCTTAACGGGAGCGCAACGTACTCCCATTCTTAGTGCAAACCACACAGATTACAAAGACTGGTTAATTTGGTTGATAATAACCGACTCAATCAAATAACAACAAACGTTCACAACTTCTATCATCCATTTCACAAAATTGTAATAGTCACAATCCCATAATTCAATTCACAAACGATATTCTAAATGAATAGTTTAAAAAGTATTGTTGCGTTAATGTTTTTTTATTTATTTTATGAACTTTAGAACACAGAAAAAGTATTTAATAAATACAAACAAAATAATATCTCTTAGACGAAGATGAGAACAGTTTTTTTTATAAAGAAATTGAGGAATATCAAGAGTTGTAACCCTTGTGTTACAAGAATGAACAACAAAGATAAGAGATGATAAGACAAATACAGCCAAAGACAGATTGTGAATGAAATTTAATATTGAATTGTAATCAATCATTGCTGTTTGTTAAAAAAAAATTGATATTTAATGTACAGTAATCCATTTTTTTTCTCAAAATCCTGTTTTTCCTCACAGGGTCAGGATAAGAAGAGATTTCTTAGCATTCTGTGTAGATACCTCAACTCTGGCATGACTAGTTTTCTTCTATCATTTGATGTCAGCGTCCAGGTTTGGCACTCATAGCATAATGTGAGGAGAAAGATTGTGTTGAACAATGCTCTTTTTGTGTTCATGAAGACTTTCGGTCAAGATGGCTCGGCAAGCTGGATGTGACAGTAATCATGATTGCTTGTTAAAACAACTGCATATTTACTTTACCATCCACCATGACTTCTGATTAAACATCATCAAATATGAAAATTTTGTGTTTCAAAACTTTACATTCAAATTACATTAAACATGGATATTTTGTAAATAAAATTTGACATTTAATTTAAATTAAACATTGATATATTTTTATTTAAATCTTGGCATTCAATTTTCAGTAAACGTGGATAATTTGTTTAAAAAAACTTGATATTCAGTTTAAATTAAACATTGATATATTTTTATTTAAATCTTGGCATTCAATTTTCGCTAAAATGAATATCTTATTAACGAAAAGTGCTTTTAATTCACAGTAATCATGGATTTTTTATTTTGAAAAATGTTGCATCAAATTACATTCAACTTACTGATATTTTGTTAATAACATTTGGCATTCAATTATAATTAACCATTCATAATTGGTAGCAAAATTTGACATTCAATTATAATTAAACATTCATAATTGGTAACACAATTTGACATTTAAATTACATTAAACATTCATAATTGGTAGCAAAATTTGACATTCAATTGATATTAAACATTCATAATTGGTAACAAAATTTGACATTCAAGTTACATTAAACATTGATAATTGGTAAGAAATTTAACATATCTTTTTACCTTGAACATAACAATTTTGATTAAAAAGCTTTACATTCAATTTACATTAAACATTGGTATTTCGTTAACAGAACTTGACATTCAATTTTCAGTAAACGTGGATAATTTGTTTAAAAAAACTTGATATTCATTTTAAATTAAACAGTGATATTTTGTTAATAAAACTTGGCATTGAATTTGCATTAAATATGGATATTTTGTTTACAAAATTTGATATTCAGTTTACATCACATTATTTAATATCTTTCTAATCTAGATTGAATGTTTGAAAATGTTGTCATTGAGTTTTCTTCAAATGTAATTGCATGTAAACAATCAATGGTTTTAACTTTCTATCAATCCTTACTGATTGCTTATAAAACTTGACATTTAATTTACATAATTCACTTCCTCTTGTTAAAAAATAATTTTCATTTAAAACTTTCACTTTGTAATTTAAAAAAATAAAAAATCTCTGAACACATTTATATTGCAATGTATACAATGTATGAGTTATACATGTTTATTAGATTTGAGTCATCTTAAAAATGAGTTCACGCCAATGTATCGGCTGTGATGGCAGAAGGAGTTAATATAAATAAATCATGACTGTTTATTTTGGCAAACTTGATATTTTACTGAAATAAATTATTGCGGTTTTGATAAACTCATGTAATTGATATCAATCATTTATGTTTATAAAGAAAAGATGACATTTTATTCCAACAATAATTAATTTTCCTTCTGTAACTTTGACATGTAATTGACATCAGTCTATACTTTCTGTTAACGTCTTCTACTTCTACTTGCTTTCGTCCGCTTTAAATTCAGACGTAGTCAGTGTGCTTCTGACTGATTTCTGCGTGAAGGCCTGTTTTACTTATTATCAGCAATGGTATGTGTAGCAGTAACGGCCTCAATCTCCATTCTCATACCGGATATAGTTGTCCTGTGCGCTCCATTTCATTCTTAACAACTTGATAACTATGAATTATGTTGCCCCAAGTAACATCAATATCATCATCATCAGGTGCCGTGCCGGCTCGCGTAGGCCATCATGGATCTCCACAAATCTCTGTCGTTTGTGTTTTCTATCAACTCAAATGTTGACGCTCTACAGTGCCATGAAGTCAGGCTATCCAAAATAGAAATCTAAATAGAAACAACACAGTTAATTTGTTGTCAGTTAAAGTAAATTAGGATCAGTATGAGAAGGTGACATACAAGAAGTGTTCAAGTGTTAGTTGTGTAAAAGTAAGATCAGTATGAGAAGGGGACATACAAGAAGTATTTAAGTGTTAGTTGTGTAAAAGTAAAATCAGTATGAGAAGGTGACATACAAGAAGTATTTAAGTGTTAGTTGTGTAAAAGTAAAATCAGTATGAGAAGGTGACATACAAGAAGTGTTTAAGTGTTAGTTGTGTAAAAGTAAGATCAGTATGAGAAGGTGACATACAAGAAGTGTTTAAGTGTTAGTTGTGTAAAAGTAAGATCAGTATGAGAAGGTGACATACAAGAAGTGTTTAAGTGTTAGTTGTGTAAAAGTAAGATCAGTATGAGAAGGTGACATACAAGAAGTGTTTAAGTGTTAGTTGTGTAAAAGTAAGATCAGTATGAGAAGGTAACATACAAGAAGTGTTTAAGTGTTAGTTGTGTAAAAGTAGGATCAGTATGAGAAGGTAACATACAAGAAGTGTTTAAGTGTTAGTTGTGTAAAAGTAGGATCAGTATGAGAAGGTAACATACAAGAAGTGTTTAAGTGTTAGTTGTGTAAAAGTAAGATCAGTATGAGAAGGTAACATACAAGAAGTGTTTAAGTGTTAGTTGTGTAAAAGTAGTATCAGTATGAGAAGGTGACATACAAGAAGTGTTTAAGTATTAGTTGTGTAAAAGTAAGATCAGTATGAGAAGGTGACATACAAGAAGTGTTTAAGTGTTAGTTGTGTAAAAGTAAGATCAGTATGAGAAGGTAACATACAAGAAGTGTTTAAGTGTTAGTTGTGTAAAAGTAAGATCAGTATGAGAAGGTGACAGACAAGAAGTGTTTAAGTGTTAGTTGTGTAAAAGTAAGATCAGTATGAGAAGGTAACATACTATAGTGTGTTTCAAAATGATTTTCCGCCGGGAAAATTTAATATCTCTGCAACCGCTTGACCGTAATTGTTGTAACTTTGCATATGATCTAATGATCGTAATGTCCAGAGGTTGATATTTTTTTACTCAATAACAAATGTATGGTTTAAAATTTTCTTTATGTAAAGTATATAAAAGTGACCATCTCCTTAGCCAACCATATAATGAGAAGTATTACCCCTTCATATTTGTGAGATGTTGCAAGTTCCACGACTTGCACGTTTTTCACGTGGTTTTCCCGATTTTAGTCGCTTTATCGCACTTAAAAAAATGTATAATGATCCTTCCGGTGTGTTTAGTTACAATTTACCGTTTGTGTTTTCAGAGCATAGGTGTATTACAAAACGTTTAGTATTCTAGATTTGTTATACAATGGGTATAAAAATCAAGTTTCTTACACTGCATACAGTGGCTGTGAAAATGTATAAATATTTTATCAGAGAATCTAATCGTGGAAAACTGTATCGGAGTATATCAAATCCTGAACAGAGAACTATGCATGCTTTGGGCTTAAGTAAAAGATATCTACATAAATTAATGTTAATGGAGCTGTCAATACAGTCAATACATTGACTCAAAGCAGAAAGAAATTTGTAGACACTTTTGACAGGGATATGATTAGAAGAGAAATTTGCAGAATGTTCGATTCCAAAGAAACTGTGACACTAAGAAAGCTGAAGATTAGGTTAAGAATACACAATGTCATTGATGTATCGAAATCAACGTTATGGAGAACTGTTAGAAGCATCGGCTTTACTTTTAGGAAGTACGCTAATGGGAGAAATGTCATCTGCGAGAAGCCGCATTTAGTACGTCTGAGAAGTAAATATTTACGTGAAGTACGGGAAATGCGTAATCAAGGTTACGATATTGTGTATGTGGATGAAACCTGGATCAATGCTCACCACACTAATGAAAACGAGTGGCAGTTATCCGATGGAACAATTAAACGATATGTACCTAGTGGAAAAGGACAACGTCTGATAATGGCACATGCAGACAGCAGACAAAATGGGCTGGTTAAAGATGCTGAACTTATTTTCACTTCCAATTATACGGACAACAGGGACTATCATACCGAGATGAATGGTAACATATTTAGAGATTGGATTGAACATACTCTTCTTCCGCCCCTAGACAGACCATCCTGTGTGATAATGGACAACGCATCATACCACAACACTGTGTCAGAAGAAGACAAAATCCCGACATCTTCGAGTACAAAAGATGCTATAAAACTTTGGCTCAGAAAGGAGAACATTCCATTTAACGAGGGGTTTTGAAGCCTGAATTACTATCTATTGTTAAGACCAGGGTATTCCAAACAGACAAGTTGATTCAACAGTATGGTCATGTGTGTTTGAGACTACCATCTCATCATTCACACTTAAACCCAATTGAACTCATTTGGGCCAAAGTTAAAGGACTGGTAGCAGCTGAAAATAAAACTTTCAAGCTAAGCAATATGAAAGAACTAACATATGCCGCCCTGTCGAAGATAGACAGAGATTATTGGTGTAAATGCGAAGATCATGTCTTAAAGGAGGAAAATGACTACTGGGACAAAGATGGACTGTCGTTCGTGCAGCCAAGAATAGTCATCAATATGTTAGACTCATCGGACTCAGAATAAGTGAGTAAACACTTTATATGATTTATATAATATGAGTTATCTCACCCTTCAAAATTCGAATTGTATATACGCCTATGCCGAAAATATGTGATTTTTAAAATTTACGATAAATTATTTTCTCCCAGCACCAAATAATTACTAGGTTTGAAAAGTTCATTGGAATTCGTCGTTGCAAGAAAAGTACACTACCTGCAACATTGAATTTTAGAAAATCGTTGGGACATCGGAAATACAACACCACATGCAAAAATCACGTTCATCCATGCAATGAATATGGAGATATTTGAGGTCAATTGTTGACCGAACGTTTTGAAACGCACTATAGAAGTGTTTAAGTGTTAGTTGTGTAAAAGTAAAATCAGTATGAGTAGGTGACATACAAGAAGTGTTTAAGTGTTAGTTGTGTAAAAGTAAGATCAGTATGAGAAGGTGACATACAAGAAGTGTTTAAGTGTTAGTTATGTAAAAGTAAAATCAGTATGAGAAGGTGACATACAAGAAGTGTTTAAGTGCTAGTTGTGTAAAAGTAAGATCAGTATGAGAAGGTAACATACTAGAAGTGTTTAAGTGTTAGTTGTGTAAAAGTAAGATCAGTATGAGAAGGTGACATGCAAGAAGTGTTTAAGTGTTAGTTGTGTAAAAGTAAGATCAGTATGAGAAGGTGACATGCAAGAAGTGTTTAAGTGTTAGTTGTGTAAAAGTAAGATCAGTATGAGAAGGTGACATACAAGAAGTATTTAAGTGTTAGTTGTGTAAAAGTAGTATCAGTATGAGAAGGTGACATACAAGAAGTGTTTAAGTGTTAGTTGTGTAAAAGTAAGATCAGTATGGGAAGGTGACATACAAGAAGTGTTTAAGTGTTAGTTGTGTAAAAGTAAGATCAGTATGAGAAGGTGACATACTAGAAGTGTTTAAGTGTTAGCTGTGTAAAAGTAAGATCAGTATGAGAAGGTGACATACAAGAAGTGTTTAAGTGTTAGTTATGTAAAAGTAAAATCAGTATGAGAAGGTGACATACAAGAAGTGTTTAAGTGCTAGTTGTGTAAAAGTAAGATCAGTATGAGAAGGTAACATACTAGAAGTGTTTAAGTGTTAGTTGTGTAAAAGTAAGATCAGTATGAGAAGGTGACATGCAAGAAGTGTTTAAGTGTTAGTTGTGTAAAAGTAAGATCAGTATGAGAAGGTGACATGCAAGAAGTGTTTAAGTGTTAGTTGTGTAAAAGTAAGATCAGTATGAGAAGGTGACATACAAGAAGTATTTAAGTGTTAGTTGTGTAAAAGTAGTATCAGTATGAGAAGGTGACATACAAGAAGTGTTTAAGTGTTAGTTGTGTAAAAGTAAGATCAGTATGGGAAGGTGACATACAAGAAGTGTTTAAGTGTTAGTTGTGTAAAAGTAAGATCAGTATGAGAAGGTGACATACAAGAAGTGTTTAAGTGTTAGTTGTGTAAAAGTAAGATCAGTATGGGAAGGTGACATACAAGAAGTGTTTAAGTGTTAGTTGTGTAAAAGTAAGATCAGTATGAGAAGGTGACATACTAGAAGTGTTTAAGTGTTAGCTGTGTAAAAGTAAGATCAGTATGAGAAGGTGACATACAAAGCAGTTCTACTGTGTGCTTATTCATTATTAACAATTGCCATCTACACAGCAGTTCTTTTTTCTATTTGTTTATTCTTTATTTACTTTCTTGTTTGCTGCTATGAATTCATAATAAGACGCCCTGACTTTTTTGCGTGAAGTCTTGCTTTCCTTGTCAAAAATATCCCTTGACAATCAGGCAAGTCTTACTTTGACTTCACACGCATTTGTAACTTAGATCCCTAAGTAAAAGATCGGAGTCTCCTGTATTCCAACAATGCACACTGATAATTTTGTTTTCCTTTGTTCAAGCTGTCCTTGAATCCCAGAATGTACATGGCATGTAGTCACTAGCGCAAACTGTTATCAACATTGGATATCAGTGACCATTTATTCTTTATTTATAATTAACATCTACACAGAAATACTTATGTCTGTGTTTCCTTATTCATTGTCAACCATTCACAATTTTACAGCAAGTTCTTTCAAGATATTGACATCAGAATATGTCCCTTCTGTTTTCTGTATATGACTTCTGTTTTCTTAAGAAATATTCAAGTTAACATACTCAAGTTAACATATTCAAGTTAAGTAGTAAAGCAAGAATTGTTTTTACCCAGGATATTGTTGTCTATGACTAATCATCTACATCGCTGTCATCACAATTAGTTTCATCATCTGTGAGAGACTCCCTTGGATGATAAATAGAGACTTTACCATGCTGGCTGACAACATTAGCATGATCGATGTTGTAGACAGTGCTCTTGTTGTTGACAATGTTTATAGTTGTTGGCCTAGAAACAATTTGTTGAGAAAGAAAACATAATAAAAATTACAAACTAGAACAACAGAATCAGAAAATGGTGACACATTTGTCATGTTGGTAAAATGCTTCAAAGGATTGAGTCTGGAATCTCCGTGAGGTTGGGTGGACAGTCATTGGGGCGATCACATCTTAAGACCCTGACTTTGCTGTACACAATTTCACATGCTGGAGAACAGAGCGACGAATGTGCTGAATATCCTGCAAATAATGTCCCTACTCAAGCTGGCAGAAGTATGGACAGTGAAAATGTAATTAATACAGTACGCACTAATTTATGTGGCATGGACGAGTCAAAGACACTAGAACGATTACGAGAATTAGAAGTTAAGTCTAGACATGCCAGACTGGGTTGTCTACGTGGTAGAGAGAGAAGATATACAAATCCACTTCTCATGTGTACGGTGAGCGGATGCACTTTGGGAAGGCTGCTGCATAGGAGAACGGAACATGCATGGGAATGCCCAATGTACCATGACATTGATCTCATAACATAACATAACCAGTGCCGGATTAAGCCAGCGCGGGGCCTCAGCAAATTTTAGCGCGGGGCCCTAGGTTTTGTATGATAAAAAAATAAAACAATTTTTACAAACAAACTTGTCTCTATTTAATGTGAGCAAATTTAGAGATAACACTAGACACATCAATTTCTCTAAGTAAATTACATTCAATGTTCACCAAGGTGAGGTTATTTTGACGATCTTCACTCACTTTTTATACTCTTTAAAGTCGAAAAAGAACATTCTCCTCTCCAGTTAGTAATCACTAAAGACATGTACATTCGTAAGACTATTTCTACATTTGGGAAACACGACTCTAATGAATTTTCAATTATAAGTTTATAAAATTGCAGTTCAAGAGCCTCATGCTTTTCTTTGCTAATAGCAGCAGCTACATTAGTTTTAAGAAGTTCAGCAAACTGCACAAATTCGTCGCCTAGGATTTCTTCCAAATCCTCTTGGTAAGAGCTGGCAATATTTGGAGTTCTTTTCAAGATCTCTTCTGCTGTAATAGATTTTAACTGCCGAAGTATTCCAAATACACCAGTTACTCTATGGAACAGCCTAAATCAATAACTTTGCAAACAAAACAGAAAAGTTGTCCTTTAGTTTCTAAATAACACAACCAATCTCTCACATGAGTTTTGTTTGTTGGTTTATGTGTATATGTGAAAAACGACTTTCGACAAAATCGTGGATTGTTTTCTTTATCGTATGTTTTTTTTTGAAGACACGAAATCACTGTTCATATGTTGCACTTTCTTTCACAATCCAATAATCTCGATTGAAGTTGCTCGGCCATTCACCAATATCGTTGGAGTACATTTTACTTTCGTTGTGTTTTTGGCTTGTAGATGATGTTACATTGGAAGCATGTGCTTTCTGCTTCTCTTTGGCTTGAAGATGATATGGCTAAATTGGGAAGACTTGCTGTACATTTGACTTTGTCTTGTGGAAAATGTGGCTAAATCGGGAAGACTTGCTGATCTTAATGGTAATATTGGTAATGATGACTCTTCTATAGCACTGCTTTCATCTACTACACAGTGGGACACGTCTTCTCTTTTTTTTGCTTCGATTTCTTTGGATTCAACACGCCATTTAAAAATTCAGACAGCTTGCGTGTTTTTGATATAACATCTGGTTATTTTTTCATTTTCATCTCTGTCACAAAGGGCGGGGCCCCCTAGAAGCGCGAGGTCCATAGCATTTGCTACTTCTGCTACTAGGCTAATCCGGAGCTGAACATAACAAGTTGGTAAAACGTAAAATGAGAAAATGATATTTCCACATGTCCAGACTTAAAAACTGACAGGATGACAACAAACTAGTCCTTGTCAACCAACTGAAAGATCAGCCAACCTTCTACTCCAGATAGCGGTACACTACCTCTAAACCAGACTTGGCATTCCACTCCTCAGACAAAGTAGTTAATGAGTTCAGTATATGCACAATACAGGCTATGAAATAATTCCTAGAGGGGCTCGAAAGGACTGCACACCTTTCTGGAGCAGTGAACTAGAACTACTGAATAATAATGTATAAATTTCACGAAAGCAAGCAGAGACCACTCCGTGCCAAGAACACCACAACAAATATCAGCATGCCAAGGCTATATTTTCAAAGGGCCAAGCTGCACGCCAGACGGAGAAGCTGGAAGGACAAACAGAGTCCTTAAACTTTGAAAGAGATATCAGGAAACTGTGGAAGCTGGTAAAACAACTTAATGATGAAGGTACAGGAAGAAATCCAAAGATTGCATTGAACAAAGATGGAAAAATCTTCACATGAAAACAGACAGCTGGTCAGTTTGCAGACTCATTTGCTAAAGACAGCAATATTGAAATTAGCACAATGAAATAGCAAGAAATTCGAGAGAAAAAAGCAAAATGCAGAACGAGATTGAAACCATACCTGGTTATGACAAACCCAATCACATTTTAAAAAAACTGGAACTGGCAATATTTAAATTACAAATGAGAAAATAACCAGGAACTGATGGAGTGTCCAATGAGATGATTAAAAACTTGGGAACTGCAGCAAAAAAAACATAACTGCTGCAGATTTTCAATGATTGGTGGATCTTCTGTCAAGTTACACATACCTAGAGAGTAGCAATTATGATACCTCAGAACCTGCAAAAGATAGTTCTGCTGCCTCCAGCTACAGACCGATTAGTCTTACACGTTGTCTCTGCAAAACAATAGAACGTATAATCAATCTCCGGCTGCAGTGGTATCTTGAAAGTGAAAACATTCTTGTGTCACAACAGACGGATTTCAGGCAGTGTTACTCTACTGAAGACCCAACAACGTACCTTTCTCAGGAGATTGAGGATGCGCCCCAAGAAAAGAAACTGGTACTAGCGACATGGATAGACATAAGGAAAGCTTTTGACAAGGTTTGGAAAGAAGGACTCCTGAAGAAACTGAGAAATTGTAGAATAAATGGTAGGATGTACAGATGGATAAAAGTATACTTACACAACAGAAAAGCCAGAGTGTATCTACATGGTATCAAGAGTAAAAAAGTTCTACTGCACCATGGCGTCCCTCAAGGAGGAGTACTGTCCCCACACTTTTCTTGATTTTTATCAATGACCTGGTTGCTGAATTACCACAAGGAGTTAAAGCTGCAATGTACGCTAATGGTATGGTAATATGGTGCACACATGAGTATGCAACAGTGGCCACCAAACTGGTACAAAGAGCCGTAGATACCTTAACCTCATGGGCAAACAGATGGTGTGTCAGCATCAACACAGATAAGTGCACGCACTTTACTCTCTCTCCAAAACAAAGAGCTGGCACCATTAACATAAAGGGAGAACTGCTAAGAGAAGACAAGCAACCTACCTATCTCGAGCTACATTCGATAATAGACTGACGTGGAAGCAGCACATCAACAAAGCAGCAGCAAAGGCCAGGAGGATGTTGGCCATCCTGAGAAGATTAAGTGGAACCATATGGGGAGCCAGCCAAAAAATACTTTAAAATATTTATCAGCAGGTCATTCGACCACACCTGGAATATGAATCATCTGGCCGGTGTCCAACATCAAATACCACATTAGGAGAACTAGATAAGGTGCAAACTCAGGCGCTTTGTATCACAAAAGAGCAATGAAATCAACAACAATAGTGGAGATGGAAAGAGTGGGGAATACAAGCACTGAGAGAACGCAGAGACACAAAAATGATGACGCAGGCAGAAACGCTTCTGTGTTTACCAAGCCACCCAATGGAAAACATATTCCAAAATCTAGCAATGGGGTGGCTGAAACGAAGCAACATTATTCATCAGGCTAAAAGACTGCATAGGCAAACTTCAGACATACCAAAAGTTGGCATTCCCCTAAAGTCTGTGCAAGAGCACACCTCTTGGAGAGAGGAGACTGAACCAGAAGTATGTATCCAGATAGACGTGAAAGGAATTCTCGAAAAGGATGAGCAGAATAGCATGCAATGCAAGACCGTTACCCTCAGTTTACTTGATGAAGAATACCCACATGATCTCCGGGTCCGGGTATACACGGATGGGTCAGCAGAAAATGCAGTGATGAATGGAGGAGCAAATGTGTACATATAATACCCAAACAACGTTAGAGATGCGATTAACCTACCAAGTGGAAAATTCTGTCACAACTATGATGCAGAAATTCAGACAATCAAGATGGCAACCGAGAAACTGTTGAATACCAGACTTGATCCACAACCTGTTATATTTTTGACTGATGCAAAATCTGCACTCCAAGCACTCCAGTCCAGAAAATTGCCAGGTTACAGACCCTACTGTCTAAACTATGCGAGCAGCGCAAGGTCATCTTGCAGTGGATTTCGTCTCACTGTGGAATGCCAGAAAATGAAACAGTAGGTCGACTGGCCAAGGAAGGTGATGCAGAAGAGCAGCCTGATGTGCCAGTTACGTACAACCAAAAGAAAATAATAATTAAATCAATCAGAAAGCCACCAATGCCAACACAAGACAACTACTATAATATGAGCAGATTCGAATAAGTTCTCATTCTGCGCCTTAGAACAGGACACAATCGACTCCGCAGCCACATGTATACAAAATTCAAGATTGGCAATTCAGCCTTATGTAGCCTACATATGGACAGGCACATCAGACTGCATAGTACATACTTCAAGATTTCCCTGAATATAATATACTGAGGTAAACTCAATGAATCAACACTCGACATAAAACTACACGGACCTCTGTGTGAGCTACAAAAGACAGTGAAGTTTATGCACGAGACAGCGTTGAGTGTTTATACAATATTTCAAGTGAACGAACGAACGAAAGAAAGGAAGAAAGGTTGGAAGTTGGTGGCACAAGAATAAGAAAGAAAGAGCAACAGAAAAGTCATTAAAGAATAAATTAGGAAAATTATGACAAAAAATGAATACATAGTATTGATAGAAGAAGCAAGAAAAAGTAGGAGACATAAGCTAATATAGATACAGATGACAGATATATATGTCTGGACACCTCAAATTGTTACCAAATAGACTTTATGTAAGTGATGAAACTGTTATACATACATTAGAATTCTTCCATCCTGAAATGCTGCTTTCACATCGGCAGAACATGTTGTTTCCCAACCTTCCTTAAGTTTAGGTGAAAACTGTTCCCAGTGATTCTGGACTTGTTGTCTAATGTCGTTTAGCTCTGGATGTTTGGTAGCAAGTGGGTCGTGTGCTGTTGCTGACGGAGATGCAGCAGGTGATACATTACATGTCGTCCCGGATTCACTAACTGCTGTATTGGAAGTCAGAGAAGCTAAACTATCTGTTCCTTCATCTTTAAGATCTGATAAAACAAGATTGCAACAATTAGTTATAAATGTAACCTTCAAGCACCATATACATAAATGAGAGCTTAACTTTATTGAACAATCAACAACAAACTGGTCAGCAACAGTAGGGATATCATAAAGCTTTTGATGATTGCTTACGTCAGCTGCTGTGGTACATGAGAAGTTTATAATTGTATGTGTATAATAGAATTTATCAATCCTAACATATGTCAGCGAGAGTTTAAAAATAACTCAAGATATAGAAATAAAGTTGAATGAATTTAAAAATAGATTGTGAAAAATAATGAACATAAAATGGAATGAATTTATGAAGTGATAAAATCAGAGAAATGTCTGGTCAACCACTAGTAACAACTGTTATAAGAAGGAGAGAAGATGGAGATATGTTGGACACACCTTGAGAAGAATATGAAAGAATATCAAATCAGGCATTGAGGTGGGATGCAAAGGGTTCAGGAAAGAGAGGACGACCTAGGAAGACCCTGACATAACCTTTGCTGAGAGGGGCAAGTAATATCGGTCTCAGTTCCATGGTTCAGATTGAGCGAATTGCCCAGAATAGAACGATATGGAGAAATTGCTTGCAGACCCTATGTAACGTTTAACGGTACGAGAGGAATTATTATAATAGAATTTACAGTGTGTAAACAGGACTCGAGAATTAAAGACAGAACTAAAAGCTGCCAATAGCTATGTTGATGTACAAGCAAAGGCAAAAGGACTAACAGCAACAGCACACACACAACATCACAATGAAATATCAAATAAACAACAAATTGACAGAAGAAAGCTGAGAATTACATGGACAAAGAAGAAAACGAATGATGAGGTTAACAGGTCTGTCTGCACACAAAGAAACCTTGTCAAGAGAATACAAATCAGACAATCAAGGTTCTTCGGACATATAATGTGAAGAGAGGGTTTAGAACATTTGGTGACAATGTGTAAATTACAAGGAAGGCGAAATCGTGGAAGGCAGAGGGAAAAGATCTTGGATGGTCTGACATCGTGGTTCTACAAAAGATCGACGTCAGAACTGATAAACTGCACCAGGAGAGAGAAGTTGTGGAGAGACATAATCGCCTACGCTGACAGGCATGGAACTTGATTGAATAAGGTTTTTATTAAAACCTGAAAAATCTGGAAGAAAAAATTTAATTGAAAAACAAGAAATAGCTTGGAGAGAGATAGAGCTCACAAAAACACACGTAATAGATTTGAGTGGACATGAGTCTGACAGACACATCGTTCAGTTACATGACAATGGTTAACATCTCAGACTAGATAGCAATAGGGCAGAAAGGCAGCCAAATCTAACAGAAGTGGTAGTACAGCCTACATTTGAAGGCAGTAAGTGAGTAACGACAGTGTAGGAACAGAATATAACTAGATATGTGCTATAATAGTAGTATTGCCATCCAGACTTGACGACATGTAATTTCAAACTCCTGAAATCGCTGGATGATACATTTATATTGCGCTTTTGTGACCGTCACTGTCCACTATGCCAGACTTTAGTTCGCCAGTGACAGCAGTTAAGTTCTTTTGTCCAATAGCTAAGTAGGACTAGGTTACATTTATCTAGTATCTCTGCTGAATCACTGCAACATTGACTTCTTCTTCTTTTCTATAATCATGTTTTGCCGTACAGCGTCAGGATAAGAAGAGATTTCTAAAACGGACTTTTGTGTGCGCTTCATAAACAGTGTTTAGCCTCGCCTATGTTAAACCTGAGATCCACCTTTTGCATGGACAGCCTTTTACGTTGTATCTACTGTATTCAGAGTAACATAGCTTAATTTGTTGTTTCTTGATTAAGTTCAGTATTGATATTGTACCCACTATTTCCCTAATGTCTTCATTTATAAACAGGTCTCTTCCAGGTTTGACACTAATAGCATAATGTTGTGAGAAATATTGTGTTCAACAATGCTCTTTTAGTGTTCATACTGCTATGTTTACATTTCAAAATTGGCGCCATTTGTCCTATGATTTGATTTGCTTTATTACATCTATGTTGGATTTCGTTAGTTATTCTTCTATTTGATGAATAAATGCTCCCTATGTATGTAAGGTCTTTGAATTGTTTTAACTGGCGTTTGTTGACGAAGATATTGATAGTGTTTTTCCCATCTAACAAATGTCATTACTTTGGTTTTGTCCATGTTTATTCTCATATTGTATTCTTTGTATGTTAACTGGAGTCTGTTAATGTGTTGTTGTAGCTGTTCCTCTGTTGTTGATATGATTATTTGATCGCCGCAAAAAACAAATTCATTTAAGAGTTTCCCAATGTTGTTCCACTCATTGGCGTTAGCCATCTTGAAGAGTCTTGATCGATAAATTGGATGAACAACACCGGTGATAGTATGCATCCTTGTCTTACTCCTGACCCAACGTGGAACATTTCTGATAGACCTGTGTTTGTTCTAACTGTACACTGGCTGTTTATATAGAGGCTTTTGCATATATTAATTAGGTGGTCATTAACTTCATAGATTGACAATACGTTCCACAACTTGTTTCTATCTAGCTAGTCGAACGGTTTTTCCTGCTCCACCAACGCTACGTGTAGGTTTTTGTCGGATTCGACAGTCCTTTCCACTAACTGTGTGAGAGCAAATATTGCGTCGGTATGCTACAGCTTCTATTCTTCCGGAATCCCATTTAAGCTGTGGCTTGATAGTATGGTGCAGCCTTTTAAAAAAAATATATTACATACAATTTTCCGGTGTCACTGAGTAACAACATTTACTAGAATAACAATACGGAAGGCACGAAAGGCACGCATGCGGGCGATGCAAGAGTGGGCCCACCGGTGGGCAGAAGAAGGCACGGCATGCAAGGAAGGCACGGCAGACGCGGCAGGCACGACAGATGCGACAGGCACGGCAGGCGTGGAAAGCATTACAGGCACGGCAGGCGAGAGGGTGTGCGGACCATCCGAATGTGCAGAACAACTAGAAAGCCCAACAGAGGTAAAGCCACTGCGCGTTTCCGCTCGCAGGGAGCTACTGCTGCCTTGCAGTTTGATTGGGGACAATCAAAGACTAGCGGAGCAAACCGTACACAAACTGGACGGGCGGCAAACCAAGGTGTTCACAAAACGACCGGTTCGCTCGGCAGATGGCGCTCATAAGTCCGGGAGGGCAGGACGTCTAAGGGTCGCTGTCCTGAAAGAAAATAGCAGCCTGCTGCCTTGTGGGTTTTGGCTGGGAACACCAAAAGGATAACGGACAGCGAACCCAGTAAACGCTGGTTGAAACCGAACAATCCACCGAAGGATAAGCACTTGAGCTCCAATTGGTACTGAAGGTTGTGCACGTACATTTCGTTCTTGATGTTTGGCTGCTTATAAATCGCAATAGAATGATAAAAACGGCTTAAGAACGATCGATCGATCGAGAGAGAGAGAGAATAACAATAAAGTACTGTGTCATCAGTTGGAGGATCGACGGAAAACCGATAAATATATAAATATATATTATTCCATAAGACCATTCACAGCTGTACTTGACATATAAATTGTAGATTTTTGTTTTCCATCTACATCAGGATCGGGGTTGGGATCAGGCACAGCCAACTCTAGATAACTAGGCCAGACAACTGATTGGGGATTCCCTGACCTAGATCAGAAAAGGGGGCTGAAAATTACAGATGTTTGATAGAACACTGCACGCATTTTTGCAATTTTACTCAATTCTGTGAGTCTATGGTTTTTTTATTGGTGAAAAATATTCATAATATTGATATTCCTTATTGTTAAACTTGTTGCATAATATAACTTCGATTTAGCACTTTGTATTGATTTTAAAATGAATTCGTCTATATACACCAATACTAGAATGTGAGGTTACGTGGTGTAGTTGTGGTCTGATTTCCCATAATTCTCACCCTAGTCCGAAGGCCCATTAATTTATAGCTGGCTCTGGATCAGGACTGTGAAACAACTTTTCCACGCTTTTTCTACCTACGCACAACCGCCACGCAAATACCAAATTTTGCAATCTATTGCAATCAATCTTCGAAATCGAGTTGTCACGTGATCTGATAATTTGTCTTCTCAATAAATGTAAACATTTGCGACTTCTCTTTCAATTTGAGTTTGTTCACATCTTAAAATTAAAATAAATGAAAATGTTTTGGACACATAAAAAAAATAAAAAAATGAAAGACTGGAGATGACAATTATGTACAAAGACATTCTGACAATGAGAATGGGAATATCACCTAGAAGATAAATTGTGCGTGTGTTACATGATTTGAACATGACACGAATCTTAGGTGGGACATCTGACCTACGAAAGAAATTCTGAAGGACCGTAATTTTGGCAAAGTTTTGCTATTTTGATGAAAATCGTGTAACTAATAGCAACAATACAAACAAAATAGAGTTACCGTTACTGAATGTGCTGCATTCACTTGTCAAGATCTGACTTTCTAATGTAGGAAATGTGGCGCTGGTAGCATCTGTGCATTTAATTGTAGTGATGGTGATGGAAGTTGGACTTTTAGCTGATCTTGTATTAGTTTTTACAGCATACATCCAATTTCGTATTCGATTGAACCTCCCCACAGATTTAGAGACAGAACCGACTACTTGACTTTTAAAAACACGTTTCAGAACAGGGTATCTATTAAGATCTTTTTTGCTAACACTAGCTCCAGATTTTAGAAGAACTTCGATAAGTTCATTATGACCATTCTCAGCACTCAAATGTAGTGAAGTCTTATTGTATTTGTCTCTATCATCAACAGTAGCTCCAGCGTTTAGAAGAAGTTTAACAATTTCTTTATGACCATTACAAGCACTTAAATGTAGTGGAGTGTAACTATTAACATCATCTTTAGCGTCAACATCAGCTCCAGCTTTAAGAAGTATTTCAACAATTTCGTTGTGACCATTACTAGCACTCCAGTGTAGTGGAGTCCTATTAATACCATCTTTAGCGTCAACAGTGACTCCAGCTTTAAGAAGAATTTCAAAAATTTCTTTATGACCATTCTCAGCACTCAAATGTAGTGAAGTCCTATTAATACCATCTTTAGCATCAACAGAAGCTCCAGCTTTAAGAAGAATTTCAACAGTTTCTTTATGACCATTCTCAGCACTCAAATGTAGTGGAGTCCTTTTAAAATAATCTTTAACATCAACAGTAGCTCCAGCTGTAAGAAGCATTTCAGAAATTTCTTTATGACCCTTCTCAGCACTCAGATGTAATGAAGTCTTATTGTATTTGTCTGTAGCATCAACATCAGCTCCAGCTTTTAGAAGAAGTTTAACATTTTCTTTATGACCATTACTAGCACTCCAATGTAATGAAGTCCTTTTAACAAAATCTTTTGCCTTAGCAGTAGCACCAGCTTCAAGAAGCATTTCAACAATTTCTTTATGACCATTTCTAGCACTGAAATGTAGTGGAGTGTAACTAAAAACATCTTTAGCATCAACATCAGCTCCAGCTTTAAGAAAGATACTAACAAGTTCTTGGTCTCCAATCGCAGCACTCAAGTGAAGTAGAGTTTTGTTAAATACTGTTTTCTCGTTAACATGAGCTGTAGCAATGTAAAGAATATCAGTATTATCTTCATGGACAGTTTCAGCTGCCATAATTAATGAAGCATCCGTACAGTAAGCGACAGAATCAACAGAAGGTGAGACAACCTGATGTCGTAACGCTCGGCTTTGAAGTACAGTTTTTTGTCTATCATCCAATTTATCAATACCATTTTCTTGAAATAAATGAAGCAATCTTATACCAACATCATTCTCTTCTGTCACTTTGATTTCTAAACATTTGTTAGTCATCAAATCATCCATCGTGTAGGCTACTGTTTCAGAATGGAATCTATAATTCTGAAAACGAAAATATAACAATTACTCTCTTTGATTAAATATAAGACAACATTTGTATTAATTTGTTTGTTCTGTTGTGTTTGCTTTCGTTCTTATCAACCAAATTAACGATTCATTACGATATGTGTGGTTTACTCTGAGAACGTGAGTACGTTGCAACCCGTTAGGTCTGTACAGCATGTAGTAAACTCACATCCAAATTTCTACCAAAGTATATGTATATCATCCAACAGGAAACAAATGTGTACAGATGTGTGGGTAACTGTCAGATTTTACAAACATAAAAATCTTACTTTAAAGTGTCACATCTGGAGTTATACTGTAGTATGGTATCAGATCTAATTGATCATAGAGAAGGCTGTCAGAGTTGATGCATGCCAGTTATTAATTGAAAATTACTTAAATAAAGCAATTTCAATTCTACAGCAAGTATTCTACATGTATGATTGAACTCTCACTTCTCATATTTAAAAAAAAAAAGTGATACATGTTTTAAACGCCATCAAAACGTGTCCAATGATATTCTTACAAGCAACATTATCTAATGTATCAAAATTAAAATTTTCCAGGACCTTTTCCGACCTAATGGTATGAAGTGCCTGTTACTTCAAATTTCTAAGTCCTAGTGTGCAGGAGGTAGGTGCGCCAAATTCTTTCCTCACGCATGCAATATTAAGTGTGGGATTGAACCAACAAAACTCTTGTGTCCGAGTCGATAGTCGAGCGCTTGCGCATGACCCAACTCTGTCCCACATCATGTACTATATTCCGCATGATCCAACTCTGTCCCATATTATGTACTATATTCCGCATGACCCAACTCTGTCCCATATTATGTACTATATTCCGCATGACCCAACTCTGTCCCATATTATGTACTATATTCCGCATGACCCAACTCTGTCCCACATCATGTACTATATTCCGCATGACCCAACTCTGTCCCACATTATGTACTATATTCCGCATGACCCAACTCTGTCCCATATTATGTACTATATTCTTATAAACTATTTATCTTTATTTGGGGCATAAACATTTTAAGTTTTTTTAAAGGCACAGTATTGTTTGAAGAAACTACGCAGAAACTGCAAGAACTAATGTATGGACTAAACAAGAACTAATGTATCAACTAAACAAGAACTAAACAAGAACTAATGTAATCAACTAAACAAGAACTAATGTATCAACTAAACAAGAACTAATGTATCAACTAAATAAGAACTAATGTATCAACTAAACAAGAACTAATGTATCAACTAAACAAGAACTAATGCATCAACTAAACAAGAACTAATGTATCAACTAAACAAGAACTAATGTTTCAACTAAACAAGAACTAATGTATCAACTAAACAAGAACTAATGTATCAACTAAACAAAAACTAATGTAATCAACTAAACAAGAACTAATGTATTAACTAAACAAGAACTAATGTTTTTAACTCAACAAGAACTAATGTAAAATGTATCAACTAAACAAGAACTAATGTATCAACTAAGTAAAAACTAATGTATCAACTAAGCAAAAACTAATGTATTAACTAAACAAGAACTAATATATCAACTAAACAAGAACTAATGTATCAACTAAACAAGAACTAATGTATCAACTAAACAAGAACTAATGTATCAACTAAACAAGAACTAGTGTATCAACTAAACAAGAACTAATGTATTAACTAAACAAGAACTAATGTTTTTAACTCAACAAGAACTAATGTAAAATGTAAAACAGTATTAACTAAACACGAACTAATGTATCAACTAAACAAGAACTAATGTAATCAACTAAACAAGAACTAATGTATTAACTAAACAAGAACTAATGTATCAACTAAACAAGAACTAATGTATGAACTAAACAAGAACTAATGTTTTTAACTCAACAAGAACTAATGTAAAATGTATCAACTAAACAAGAACTAATGTATCAACTAAGTAAAAACTAATGTATCAACTAAGCAAAAACTAATGTATTAACTAAACAAGAACTAATGTATCAAATAAACAAGAACTAATGTATCGACTAAACAAGAACTAATGTATCGACTAAACAAGAACTAATGTATCAACTAAACAAGAACTAATGTATCAACTAAACAAAAACTAATGTAATCAACTAAACAAGAACTAATGTATTAACTAAACAAGAACTAATGTTTTTAACTCAACAAGAACTAATGTATGAACTAAACAAGAACTAATGTTTTTAACTCAACAAGAACTAATGTAAAATGTATCAACTAAACAAGAACTAATGTATCAACTAAGTAAAAACTAATGTATCAACTAAGCAAAAACTAATGTATTAACTAAACAAGAACTAATATATCAACTAAACAAGAACTAATGTATCAACTAAACAAGAACTAATGTATCAACTAAACAAGAACTAATGTATCAACTAAACAAGAACTAGTGTATCAACTAAACAAGAACTAATGTATTAACTAAACAAGAACTAATGTTTTTAACTCAACAAGAACTAATGTAAAATGTAAAACAGTATTAACTAAACACGAACTAATGTATCAACTAAACAAGAACTAATGTAATCAACTAAACAAGAACTAATGTATTAACTAAACAAGAACTAATGTATCAACTAAACAAGAACTAATGTATGAACTAAACAAGAACTAATGTTTTTAACTCAACAAGAACTAATGTAAAATGTATCAACTAAACAAGAACTAATGTATCAACTAAGTAAAAACTAATGTATCAGCTAAGCAAAAACTAATGTATTAACTAAACAAGAACTAATGTATCAAATAAACAAGAACTAATGTATCGACTAAACAAGAACTAATGTATCGACTAAACAAGAACTAATGTATCAACTAAACAAGAACTAATGTTTTTAACTCAACAAGAACTAATGTAAAATGTATCAACTAAACGAGCTAATGTATCAACTAAACAAGAACTAATGTATCAACTAAACAAGAACTAATGTATAAACTAAACAAGAACTAATGTTTTTAACTCAACAAGAACTAATGTAAAATGTATCAACTAAACAAGAACTAATGTATTAACTAAACAAGAACTAATGTATCAACTAAACAAGAACTAATGTATGAACTAAACAAGAACTAATGTTTTTAACTCAACAAGAACTAATGTAAAATGTATCAACTAAACAAGAACTAATGTATCAACTAAGTAAAAACTAATGTATCAACTAAGCAAAAACTAATGTATTAACTAAACAAGAACTAATGTATCAACTAAACAATAACTAATGTATCGACTAAACAAGAACTAATGTATCGACTAAACAAGAACTAATGTATCAACTAAACAATAACTAATGTATCAACTAAACAAGAACTAATGTATCAACTAAACAAAAACTAATGTAAAATGTATCAACTAAACAAGAACTAATGTATCAACTAAGTAAAAACGAATGTATCAACTAAGCAAAAACTAATGTATTAACTAAACAAGAACTAATGTATCAACTAAACAAGAACTAATGTATCAACTAAACAAGAATTAATGTATCAACTAAACAAGAACTAATGTATCAACTAAACAAGAACTAGTGTATCAACTAAACAAGAACTAATGTATAAACTAAACAAAAACTAATGTTTTTAACTCAACAAGAACTAATGTAAAATGTATCAACTAAACAAGAACTAATGTATTAACTAAACAAGAACTAATGTATCAACTAAACAAGAACTAATGTATCAACTAATTAAAAACTAATGTATCAACTAAGCAAAAACTAATGTATTAACTAAACAAGAACTAATGTATCTACTAAACAAGAACTAATGTATCAACTAAACAAGAACTAATGTATCAACTAAACAAGAACTAATGTATCAACTAAACAAGAACTAATGTATCAACTAAACAAGAACTGATGTATAAACTAAACAAGAACTAATGTATTAACTAAACAAAAACTAATGTTTTTAACTCAACAAGAACTAATGTAAAATGTATCAACTAAACAAGAACTAATGTTTCAACTAAACAAGAACTAATGTATCAACTAAACAAGAACTAATGTATCAATTAAGTAAAAACTAATGTATTAACTAAACACGAACTAATGTATCAACTAAACAAGAACTAATGTAATCAACTAAACAAGAACTAATGTATCAACTAAACAAGAACTAATGTATCAACTAAACAAGATCTAATGTATCAACTAAACAAGAACTAATGTATCAACTAAACAAGAACTAATGTATCAACTAAACAAGAACTAATGTATCAACTAAACAAGAACTAATGTATCAACTAAACAAGAACTAATGTATCAACTAAACAAGAACTAAATGTATCAACTAAACAAGAACTAATGTATCAACTAAACAAGAACTAATGTATCAACTAAACAAGAACTAATGTATCAACTAAACAAGAACTAGTGTATCAATTAAACAAGAACTAATGTATTAACTAAACAAGAACTAATGTTTTTAACTCAATAAGAACTAATGTAAAATGTATCAACTAAACAAGAACTAATGTATCAACTAAACAAGAACTAATGTATCAACTAAACAAGAACTAATGTAATATACTAAACAAGAACTAATATTTTTAACTCAACAAGAACTAATGTAAAATGGATCAACTAAACAAGAACTAAGGTATCAACTAACCGTGTATCACTGCAGATGAAAATCCGTTAATGACTTAAGAAGTGGGCTTGGTATGAAAACCCATGTCCTGATGATATAACTAAATAATGCAGATGGAAAATTACAAGCACTTAAGATTAAACATTTGTTTTTGGTTTCTACGGAACATTGACTTCAAATTATTAATTACATTTAAGCTTTTAAACAGTTTTAAAGACTCATTATGCTACAGAATAGTACTTAGAATATCCTGGACAGAGAAAAGAATAAACGCTTCTGTTCTGCAACAGCTTAATATTAAAGAAAGTTGGCTATTACAAAACATAAAGACAAGACAATTAAATATTTCGGACACATCAAACGACATGAGTGCCTAGAAAAATTAATTTTGGAAGGAATGGTGCCTGGAAGAAGAACGAGGGGAATACCTAGATGACGATGGATGCAGGATGTCATTGACGATCTGAGAATGACTGCTGCTGACGTCGGTCAACTTGCACAGAACAGAGAGTTTTTCAGGAATGATTTCATCTGAGCTAAGTCCCGGAACAAACAATCTACTTGATGATGATGATGATGATTAACGAAACACACAAAGTAAGAAACTATTGAACACTAAACTTGTTGCACAATCTGTGGTGTTTTTAACAGATACAGAATCAGCACACCAAACACTTCATTTCAGAAAATTATTAGGTATACTGGCCCTACTTTCTGATATGTGCACGATTGGTTTGCAGTTTAATACCAGGAAGTAAGATAACAGACCGACTGGCCATGGAAGGGGCTGCAGTGGAGCAGCAGGATGCAACAGTTACCTATCACCAAAAGAAAAGCTTCAAGGATGAATAAATTAAAAAGAAAACCACCAAAACTAACACATGACAACTACCAAGGTTGGTGAGGATCACAACAATTTGTCATTCTGTGCCTCAGAAATATCACAATCCACTCCATAGCCACATGTAAACGAAATTCAAGACTGGTAATTTAGCTATGTGTACATGTGAAAAGGCACCTAATACTGCGGAGCACATACTTCAAAGCTGTCTCGAATAGTATTGACTGAAGCAAACTCACTGTCCTAGTGAAACAACCAACTAAAGAAAACTATACGGACCTCTGTGTGATCTACAAATTATAGTGAAGTTTAGACAGGAAATAACATTGAATTTATAGATAATCTTTCCAGAGATCGAAAGAAAGGAAGGAAATAAAAACGCTAACTAGTTCTCTGTGTATTTGGCATTAAAGAAATGATATATACTTTTCTCAATCTTTTTTTAGCATTGGAGAAACATTATCACTTTCCATATTTGGGAATTTAGCATATTAGCATATTTGTGATTTTTGTATCACTTTATCTATCTAGGTTTTATTCAGCATTGATGAAATTCTGTTTCTTTTTTCTCATTATTTTTAACATCTTTTATAGTATCTATCCAATTCTAAATTTTGCGTTAAGATCCAAGCAGTGGCGGCTCGTCATTGGGGAGAGTGGGGCCAGGCGCCATCAAAAATAATGTGTAACGTGCATTTATTAATTAATAAGTAAAAATATAACCTCATCTAAACCATGATTTTCCCAAACATTTGTTCCTGACCCCAACAACAAAAAGGATCACAGGCCGCCACTGGATTCAAGAAATGCGTTATTGCTTTCTCTATCTGTGTTTTCAAACATAAGAGGCATCCCTGTCGAACACCTGTTCTTATATTCTAGGGATTCCGTTAAGAAGCCCTCATGGATGACTGACTTTCATACCTTTAAATGCTTCTTTTATTAAGTTTGCAGCCTTGGGAGAAATTATATAGTATTTTAATATTTCCACAACGACTCTCTATCTAACTATCAAACGTCTTTTCAAAGTCCACAAAACATATGTATAGTGAGTGATGAGTTCCACTCTAAGCTTTGTTCTACTATAATGCGCTGTGTAGATATTTGGTCTGTGCAGAATATATTCTTAATCTTGCGACACAATGCATGTTCTTCGATCAGTTGCTTATCTATGGTCTCAAGTCTATTAAGTGTAATCCTATGTAGTAATTTGCCTTGCAATAATAATAGCATTACCTCTCTATAGTTTGTACATTGTTGCATGTCTCCTTTCTTTGGTAGTTTGACCAAATGACATTATTTTCACTCCTACTGGTATCTTATCTCTCCCCCATATTTTACCTAGTAATTTGTATAGTAACTCTTTTGAGGTAGCTTTATCTGCCTTGATGGCCTCTGCTGAAATGTTTTCCGGCCCCACTGCTTTTCTATCCTTTAAGTGTTTTACATCCTTCGTTATTTCTTCTTTACTTGTTCTTTCACAGTTAATTTGTAGCTCCTCTTCAGCTGGCTCTATTTCCGGTGGAACCTGGAGATTTGGTCTGTTGAGCAGCTCTTCAAAAATCATATTTCCATCTCTTCGTTCGTTCTCTAGTGTTGCTAATTACTTTGTCTATCTTGTCTTTTGAAAAGCCACTTGATTGTTTGTACTTTACTGTTAGCATCCTTGTGATATTATGCGTCCCTTATATTTCCTTTTTCTGCTGCCTCATATGATTTTTCTGCTAACTAATCTATATATTTTTTATCACTTCTTATATTTCTTTTAACCTTTTTGTTGGCTTCTTCATATACATCGAAGGCTCTAACTTTAGCACCACTCACTAGTTTTGCATCTGTTTAGATCTGTGTTCTTTCTTTGATCAGATTAAGGATATATGTTGTTATCCAATCCGTGTTTTTACGCTCCTTATGTCCGAAAACCATTGAACATATATCCTCCATATATTTTGTATCTGTTGCCAATGTTCTCAATGTTCATATCGTCTACCAGCTGTTCAAGTACTTGGTACTTGTTAGATACTGTGACTGCAAATCTGTCTCTTACTTCCGGGCTCTTAAGCACTTCTACTTTCAACTGTTTTATATAATTTTGGTTTGCTAAATATCTTTCAAGTTTCATCCTGATTTTACTTAGCAGTAGGTGGTGATCTGATGTCCCGTCTGCTCCTCTGCACACTTTAACGTTCTGTAATGGGGTTCTAAATTTATTATCAGTACATATGCGGTCTATCTGGTTAGCTGTTTTGTAATCTGTTGATATCCATGTGGCTTGTGCATTCTCTTATGCTGAAATATGCTCTTATGCTTATAATTCAATATGATTAGCTGGTTTGAGGCATAAAACATTGCCAACATTTCCCAATTCTCGTTCATTATACCCACCACTGCTTTCCCATAGTTTCTGCGAAACAGCTATTATCTTCTCCTGTCTTTGCATTTAAATCTCCCATCAAAACTGTAATAACCTTTTTATTCTTTCTTTCCATGATACTTTGTACTTTGGTATAAACCTTCTCTTTAGCTGCTTGTTCTCTATCATTGGTTGGTGTGTAGCATTTGATGACCTTTAGGTTAATTTTCTTTTTGTTAGTTCTGAATGTTACTGTTATTATTCTAGGCCCCATTGTTTCTTATTCTATTGATACTTGTTGGGCTTCTTTGGACAAGAAGAGGGCAACTACTTTACTATGACGTGGGCTTTTTTCTTTTTGACCTGAGAACATCAGCATTTCTTATGTGTGCAATTTAATTTTGTCTATCCCTATCCGTATTGTCTCAGAAGTTCCCAGAATTATTATCTCATAGTTCTTCATCTATGTTACAAACTGGGATCTTTTTTCCTGCTCTAGCAACGTTCCTACGTTAAAGCAACCAATTCAGGCAGTTTTACAACATTAAAGAAGGTTAGTCGGCATTACCGGATCCTTTCGGCTTTCCCATTAAACCTTCTCCTGGTTCGAATGGTTTAGTTAGGTTGTTTTGTTTTGTTGCTGTTTTACTATACTTGTTTGTTGATGTTTTTTGTTGTCTGTTGTCTACGTAGTGAGCTATGCAGCCACTCCCTATCGGCTCCTATCCCCCTAAGCTCTTCCAACGACATACTTGGCAGGTACATAATCTTTCCCTTTAGAGCCTCGACAACACACGAGCGCTCCCCTACCTTACTTTCCTCTTACGATACGCCTTGTAAGTCGCAGTGTTACTATTCTTGTCTCCCCTTGCAAACCCCGGCAACACAGAGGCGTCCCTTTCCAAGCTGATAACACATAACTTTTATCAGCGATTCAGAATGTATTCCTAGTCCTACACATTCGTTATCGGATAAGAGTTGTGAATTTACTACACGTCATGTGTGTACTGTTAACGATAAGATATGATGGAAGGTGGTTATTGGTTATTGGTTACTAAACTGACGTCATTGTACTACGGGAAGACCCATAGGTGCTCAGTTTCTTTCAACATATCTCGACGAATATGCATACTGATGGTTCCCGTGGCTCTCTGATTAAACACACCTCTCACTCTGCCTCTCAGGCATCCAATTCGACTTGTACAACGGGTAACTCCAAACTGCTTAAATCGCTGTATCGGTTCAACATCAATTTTAGTGTCCTCATCCAACAGATAGTTGCGAAGAGACCGAAGAATATCCCCCTTTTCCATCTTCAACTCCCCAACAATCAATGCTGTTGATGCAAACCTGCCCGCTCTCTCATTACCGCAAACACCTGCATGCCCCGGACAGTATATCCACGTAAGCCTCTGAAGGTTAGAAACTTGTAAAGACGACATCCACTCATACCGAAATCTGCCCTTCTGGATCTTGTGAAGCATCGACTGAGAGCCAGATACAACAACGGCCCCAGTAAATGAAGCCCCAGAGAGCCAATGGAGGGCAGCAGTAATGGCCTCAACTTCCATCCTCATACTAGTAGTAGTTGTCCTGTATGCTCCACTTCGCTCTGCAACAACCCTACCATACGCATTAGCCAAGAAACCCCAGCGGGACTTCTCACCACGTTGAACCGACCCATCGGTATATACAACAACATCATCATCCCTTGCATTATCTTCTATCAGCTGCTTAACTGCGAGATCAGCCTTCATGTTGTCCCAATCTCTACATTCTCTTTCAAGAGTAATGATAACTTTGACATAGTTGATCATGCTACCGTCTGTTGGAATCTATTCTTCCCCTTAAATTAAGGTGATAAATGTATATATATATATTGTCTAGAGCTGGTGCGTGAATATTTTAACCTGAAAGTACTGAATTATATTAATTTTACTATTATATTACTTTCGTACAGGTATACGTTACAAAGACTTGAAACTAATTTCTCCATACCGCTCTATACTAGATAAATCATACAATTTATTATATGGGATTGAGTTCAGTATTTCCCGTCTCATCTCTCTTTCTCTCTCTCTATGAAGTTCGTTTCAGGGTTTCCCTATCATTTCGTTCTGGAATCAATTGCTTCCCACGTCAATACCTACTTTAACGTAACAAATAGCACCCAGAAAATGTATTCGTTACTTTATCGCTAATCTGTTCTCGTGTCGTCCCTACATGGCAGGTTGACTGTAACGACTTCCAACAAACTTATGTTCCTTGCCCTGATAATCATTGGCCTCTTTATCTCAGGAGACAATAGGTGTTGCGTCACGCAGTATGTTCTGTGCTGAATCGCAACGTTTCTTGAGGCTGTAATGGCCTATTCTATAGTGGCAATCCTTGCCACAGTTGCTACAGGTAAAACTGGAGACTAGAGACGATACATAGGATGTTCTCTCTGCCCTCTGTGCTCTCTTTTGCCTCCACATGTGATGTTGTTTTTTCTTTTCTTTTGAGCCGCCCCTCACTGCCGCTCGCCATGCTTGCCTATCTTTGGCCAGTCGCTCCCATGTTCTTTGTCTATGCCGCATGAAGTTAGATCCCGGTTGCAGGTGTCAATGAAGCTTAATAATGGGCGCCCATGCTGTCTAGCACCAGATGCAAGTTGGTCATAAAGAGTGTTCTTTGGGATTCTATCATCGCTCATACGGCACACGTGTCCCAGCCATCTCAGACCTCGCTGATTCAGTAAGGTGTGCATGCTTGGAATGCCAGCACTGTCCAGGACTTTTATATTGGAGATGTGGTCTTGCCATCGGATGTTGTATATTCGCCTGAGACAGCGCATGTGGAAGGTGTTGAGGCAATGTTCTTGTCTAGCATATGTGGTCCATGTCTCACTACCATACAGCAGAGTGCTGAGAACACAAGCTTTATATACTTGTGTCTTGGTGTTTCTTGTGAGTGCCCTGTTTTCCCATACATGCTTTGCTAATTTAAACATAGCAGTGATGGCCTTCCCAATACGACTACTAATTTCATCATCGAGGGAGAGGTTGCTGCTGATGATAGAGCCAAGGTATGTAAAGGTGTTGACTACTTCAAGCGTATGACTACCAGTGTTGATAGATGGGGCTCTGTTAATATCCTGGAACATTATATTTGTTTTCTTCAGGCTGATGGTCAAGCCGAATTCATTTGAAGCTGCAGCAAATCTGTCCATGAGGTGTTGTAGCCTTCTTATGTGTGGATGTTAATGCTGCATCATCGGCAAACAAAAGTTCCCTGTTGGTGACTCTTTTGACTTTGGTCTTTGCTTTGAGTCGCGCCATGTTGAACAATTTTCCATCTGATCTTGGGTGGAGAAATATTCCTTCTTCGGCGGATTCAAAAGTTTGGGAGAGAAGTAGGGATAAAATATCCCAAAAGTGTAGGTGCAAGTACGCACCCTGCTTGACACGCTGTTGATAGGAAAAGCTCTGGAGGAGGCCCCATCAAACATCACTGTACGCTTCATGTTGTTATGGAATGATGTTATGATTTTAAGCAATGTAGGAGGGCAGCCGATTTTTCCAAAAGCTTGAAGAGGTCAAATGCCTTTGTTAGATCTATGAAGGCAATGTACAGTGGCATTCTTTGTTCGCGACATTTCTCCTGCAGTTGTCTCAAGGAGAATAACATGTCAATAGTGAATCTGTTGGATCTAAATTCACATTGTGACTCAAGGTATACTTGGTGTGCTAGCTTTTATAACCTATTTAGTACTACGCGTGCGAAGACCTTCCCCCGATGCTGAGCAACGAGATACCACGGTAGTTGTTACAGTCACCACGATCACCTTTATTTTTATACAAGGTGATGATGTTTGCATCTCTCATGTCCTGAGGCACTTCTCCCTCCTCCCAACATAGGCACAATAATTCATGCAGACTGGTCAGGAGAGTTTGCTTAGCACATTTGATTACTTCAGGGGGATGCCGTCCTTTCCAGTTGCTTTCCCGTTTGCCAGGGTGTGAATTGCAATACTGATTTCTGCCTCTGAGGGCATCTGGTCTAATGTGCTAAAGGTCGGAAGAGCTTTAATTGCATCGAACGCGATGTCAATTACAATATTTTGGGTGGAATATAACTCTAGATAATGTTCCACCCAGCGTTCCATCTGTTTTTGCGATCGATTAGAAATTTCCTGTTTTTGTTTGAAGAGGTGCAGTATTTTTGATCGTTGGGTCAAAGGTCTTCCTAATGCCCTCATGAACACCCCTTATGTTTCCAGTATCAAAGGAGAGCTGGATATTTCTACATAACTCCTGCCAGTAGTCGTTTGCTCATCGCTTGGATGTTTTTTGTACGACACTTCTTGCAGATCTAAGAGCAAGGAGTGACTTGGCACTTGGATTGTTTTTATGGTTCTGAAGAGCAGTTATTTTTTTTTCTATGACAGGCTCTAGCTCTAATATGTTTGCAGCAAACCAATCAGGATTTTGCTTATCTCGGGTGCCAAAGGTGGTTTTGGCCGAATTATATGTGGCGCCCCGGATGTAGGACCACTTTGTTTCCGCATTTCCTATTGGTGTGGTTTGGAGAATGATTCCTAATGTATTGCAGAACGATTGTACCATTTCTGGTTTGGTGGTATTTTCGATGTTAATGTGTGGACACCCTTTCCTCTTTGAATGGTGGAGTGTTTTTATTTTCAGCCTAACTTTGCTACATATCAGTGAATGGTCAGTGTCACAGTCAGCACTATGGTAGCTATGAGTGCTGAGCACACTGTTTATCGCATTTCGCCTCGTTATAATTAGATCTATTTGATGCCATCTATGTGAACGTGGGTGTTTCCATGACACCTTGTGGCAGGGTTTGGTATTGGAAAGTGTTTGTGATGCAAAAGTTGTTGTAGTTGCATATCTCCAGTAGCCGTTGTCCATTTTCATTAATTTTTCCAGTACCATGTTTTCAAGGCACGATGGCCAAGAGTTGTGATCGGCGCCAACTCTGGCATTGAAGTCCCCCATTAGGTATAGGTGTTCGTTTTGGAGAATTCTACTGATTTCTGATTGTATCTCCTCATAAAATTTATCTTTTACGTCAGACTTTGAGTGTAGTGTTGGTGCGTATACACTGAAGAGATGGACCGGGCCTGTTACTGTGCGGAGTTTAATGGATAAAATACAATCTGAGCCGTTTATTGGAGGTTCTACCATGTGGAGCAGTGTATTTTTGTTGGCAAATCCTACTCCATGCAGTCTTGGTTCGTCTTGAGCTTTTCCTTGCCAGTAGAACGTGTGTCTTGTTCCCTCAGCGATCCATTTTCAGCGAGCCGTGTCTCCTGTAGTGCTGCGATGTCCACTCCAAGTCGTTTGAGCTCATTGTTAATTACTGCAGTTTTCCGAATGTCGTGTATCTGTGTAACATCTTCTGACAGGCCAGGACACATTGTCTCAGTTCCAGCTTGTAAGCGATAGGCTGGACCTTCTTGATTTTATTATTATTGTTTGGTGCGGTATTTACAGTCCACTTGTCAGATAATACCTTAAGCTCCAAGCACCCATTGATGCAGGTGAACTGTGGCGGGATAACACCTTATTGTCCGGAGGCTGCCCTGTTTGAGGCGGGCGGTAGCTGTCCAATGAGACGCGATGTTCTCTCCCACCGTCGAAGACAACCCGTGGCGTCCGATACTCTACGCCAATTGAGCTGGACTTATAACCCGTAACTGTTGTCTTCCGTGTTGGTTTGGTCAACAAAGTTGACCACGAAGTGACCTCTCCGTGACGCATGCCTGGGCGATTGTTATGGAGTAACTGAGTTGCCCAAGCGTCAACTACCCCCTCGACCTCGCTGATAGAATCCAGAGGAGTGCAAGCACGACATCTGGTATCAGTTCGGTTGCAGAGGCTGCCGTTAGGACATCACTTGATGTCTGTCCGCCTTAGGGGCTCCGCTCCGGATTTTCTGTTTGGGTTTACTTCCATAGCCTTTGCCTCTCCCGAGGCTCCCACAAGGCAGTGGGGCTATTTGCCCATAGCTGGGGTTTGGATCTTGGATATCAGGGTAAATCCACTGATATCACAAGTCTGGTGGGGGAGGGCTAGACCTCCACCGAGATTTTTGTCAGGTTAACTCCCCAAGGACACACACAACACACACACACAAATAAATAAAATCCTGACTTAGGGAGTCCATCTCCTAGGCAAGCTATTGTCCCGTTAGCCTTTGACCTCACGGTCAAAGTTTCCCGGTCTACACCGCTGGGAGGTGGGTTGACTTGTGTGTTCTGAGGATCATCAGCAGGCTACTAATTTCACTCTTTGCCCCTCCTAAGAGAGACTAGCCGATCCCAACCCTGCCAGTGCAGGGCTAGGCTCAGGACACACCTTGTAGACCCTTGCCCTGACAGTACCCAACTAATACCCACCTCTTGATGCTAACCTCCCAATTTTTTCTTTGACATGTCATGTAGGAAAATTGATGTCGCTAGTTTCAAAGACTCGTTGCGCTTTATTTCTTTTAAAGTAACAACACATGTAGAAAATATTCGTTACATTAAAATCAATCGTTAAGTAGCTTGCAAACTGTAGATTTAGGATGCTTAATGATTGTTACGTACACGTATTAGTATCTAATACTAGTTACCTATGTGGATATCCGTTACTTAACTCCTTTTCAATTTGTTTCAATTACAAGTCTAGTATCGTTCACTTATCAGTTATTTGACAACCAACATCACAGAACTCTAAATAAGGCAATATATTCTCTGATCCCTGCCTCAACATACTCAAGCTAGATGGTGCGGTTTAACCCATTCGCACATGTATCGACATACTGGCTGGCTGTATTTTTTAAAATGACACAAAAAACAGTGGTATAGTCTATTGATTAATTCTGTATTCACTGCAATAGAAATACATCAGGGGATAAGAATAATTACGGAGTAAAAGGGTTCAGACACTAGTTATACTTGGAATAATCAACATTTTCGTATATCAGGTACGTCTTTTATGTTCGAGTTGTATCAATGCTGACTCCTAACTTTTATAATCTAATCAAAACATGCCAACCTCATCCCTGAAACTCTTCTATCTGAGCCTACACTTTCAGTTCGTTTAATAGATAATTATAGTCCATTGCATTATCCTCTGTCACTAGTCCCAGGAGAATCAAATGATAACACAATAAGAATGCAACCAAACTCAATTGGATACAAAGTCTACTACAACAGAACATCAGGAAAAAATGCGAGAGAAAGACAACAAAAAAGATGGATAGATGGCATATCAGAATCCTGACAGAAAGAAAACATGACTCAGAAAAAATAATTATCACTCAAGACTTTAGAGGAGCGCAAAACAAAAACAAAAATCCACAACACTATGCAACAACACGGTAACAGCTACACGGTAACAGCTACACGGTAACAGCTACACGGTAACAGCTACACGGTAACAGCTACACGGTAACAGCTACACGGTAACAGCTACACGGTAACGACAAAATAAAAAGAAGTTTGTATCAAATATAGCCTATAGTTGTATCATATATCATACAGTATATTATATCAGATTGTAACATATATCATACAGTATATTATATCAGATTGTATCATATATCATACAGTATATTATATCAGGTTGTATCATATATAATACAGTATATTATATCAGGTTGAATTATATATCATACAGTATGTTATGTTGTATCATATATCATACAGTATATTATATCAGGTTGTATCATATATCATACAATATATTATATCAGGTTGAATCATATATCATACAGTATATTATATCATGTTGTATCATATATCATACAGTATATTATATCATGTTGTATCATATATCATACAGTATATTATGTTGTATCATATATCATACAGTATATTATATCAGGTTGCATCATACATTATATCAGTTTGTATCATATATCATACAGTATATTATATCAGATTGTATCATATATCATACAGTATATTATATCAGGTTGTATCATATATCATACAGTATATTATATCAGATTGTATCATATATCATACAGTATATTATATCAGATTGTATCATATATCATACAGTATATTATATCAGGTTGTATCATATTTCATACAGTATATTATATCAGATTGTATCATATATCATACAGTATATTATATCAGATTGTATCATATATCATACAGTATATTATATCAGTTTGTATCATATATCATACAGTATATTATATCAGATTGTATCATATATCATACAGTATATTATATCAGATTGTATCATATATCATACAGTATATTATATCAGGTTGTATCATATTTCATACAGTATATTATATCAGATTGTATCATATATCATACAGTATATTATATCAGTTTGTATTATATATCATACAGTATATTATATCAAGTTGTATCATATATCATACAGTATGTTATATCAGGTTGTATCATATATCATACAGTATATTATATCAAGTTGTATCATATATCATACAGTATGTTATATCAGAATGTATCACATATCATACAGTATATTATATCAGGTTGTATCATATATCATACAGTATGTTATATCAGATTGTATCATATATTATATCAGTTTGTATCATATATCATACAGTATATTATATCAGATTGTATCATATATCATACAGTATATTATATCAGGTTGTATCATATATCATACAGTATATTATATCAGATTGTATCATATATCATACAGTATATTATATCAGATTGTATCATATATCATACAGTATATTATATCAGGTTGTATCATATTTCATACAGTATATTATATCAGATTGTATCATATATAATACAGTATATTATATCAGATTGTATCATATATCATACAGTATATTATATCAGTTTGTATCATATATCATACAGTATATTATATCAGATTGTATCATATATCATACAGTATATTATATCAGATTGTATCATATATCATACAGTATATTATATCAAGTTGTATCATATATCATACAGTATGTTATATCAGAATGTATCATATATCATACAGTATATTATATCAGGTTGAATCATATATCATACAATATGTTATATCAGGTTGTATCATATATCATACAGTATGTTATATCAGGTTGTATCATATATCATACAGTATATTATATCAGATTGTATCATATATCATACAGTATATTATATCAGTTTGTATCATATATCATACAGTATGTTATATCAGATTGTATCACATATACAGTATATTATATCAGGTTGTATCATATATCATACAGTATGTTATATCAGGTTGTATCATATATCATACAGTATGTTATATCAAGTTGTATCATATATCATACAGTATATTATATCAGATTGTATCATATATCATACAGTATATTATATCAGATTGTATCATATATCATACAGTATGTTATATCAAGTTGTATTATATATCAGATTGTACCAATTATTCACTAGCCCAGGTAAAGTAGTAACAATAATTTCCAGTTTTAACATTAGATTGTCTCTTACTTGTTTGTTTGTTTGTTTGTTATGTAGGAGATTAAATCTTCTTTGAGACTAGGCAAGTGATATTCACACTCAGAACAAGTCATTTTGGTTATATCAGGGCGTGTAAACACACAAACATAAAAAGTTAGAATTAACTACCTGCAGAGAATCCATTATCTAAATTGCCCCCAACTTTGGAATGTGTCAGCTCTGATAGCCTCTCTATGAACAGTCATATCTGATACCATGCTTCAGTATAACATCAGATATGGCACTTCAGAGTGAGATTTTTCTGTTTGTAAAATCTTATAGCTACATTCTATAAAAATGAAAGACCGGTCGCATAACTTGCATACGCTCTCAGATATTTGTAGGTGCATGTCCTACATGCAGTAAAGGGAATAACGGAGCGCAATGTACTCACATTCTCAGTGCAAACTACACAGATCACAAAGAGTGACTAACTTGGTAGATAACAGCCGATGCAAGCAAACAACAACAAACGTCCACACCTTCTATCATCCATTTCACAAAATTGTAACAATCACAATCCCATTTTTCAATTCGCAAACAAAATTCACAAAAACTTTTGAAATGAATAGTTGAAAAGGTATTGTTGTGATAATGTTTGTTTTTTATGTTATGAACTTTAGGACACAGTAAGAGTATGTAAACAACAAAAACAAAATAGTATCTTTTAGACATAAATAAAAATAGTTTATTTAGAAATTGAATAATAGCAAGAGTTGTAACCCTTGTGTTTCAAGAATTAACAACACAAATAAATGATAAGAAAAATACAGTCAAAGACTGATTGTGAATGAAATTTGACATTGAATTTAAATCAATCATCGCTGTTTGTTAACAAAACTTGATATTTAATGTACAGTAATCGATTTTCTTTTTTCCAATCCTGTTTTGTCTCACAGCGTCAGGATAAATAGAGATGTCCCAGCGTTCTGTGTAGATACTTCATCTCTGGTAGGACTATTTTTCCTCTATCATTTGATGTCAACGTCCAGGTTTGGCACTAATAGCATAATGTGAGGAGAAAGATTGTGTTGAACAATGCTCTTTTTGTGTTCATGAAGACTTTCGATCAAGATGGCTCGGCAAGCTGAATGTGACAAAAATCATGATTGCTTGTTAAAACAATTCGTATTTACTTTACCATCCATCTTATGACTTGTGATTAAACATCATCAAATATGGATATATTGTGTTTCAAAACTTGAAAATTTACATTAAACATGGATATTTTATTAACAAAACTTGACATTCAATTTACATTTCAATTGATATTTTAAAAAAAAATCTTGGCATTCAATCTTCACTAAATATGGAAGATTGCTAACGAATTAGTGACATTTAATTATTAACGAATAGGGACATTTAATTATTAACGAATAAGTGACATTTAATTATTAACTAATAAGTGACATTTAATTATTAACTAATAAGTGACATTTAATTATTAACTAATAAGTGACATTTAATTATTAACGAATAGTGACATTTAATTATTAACGAATAGTGACATTTAATTATTAACGAATAAGTGACATTTAATTATTAACGAATAAGTGACATTTAATTATTAACGAATAAGTGACATTTAATTATTAACGAATAAGTGACATTTAATTATTAACGAATAAGTGACATTTAATTATTAACTAATAAGTGACATTTAATTATTAACGAATAAGTGACATTTAATTATTAACGAATAAGTGACATTTAATTATTAACGAATAGTGACATTTAATTCACGGTAAACATGGATTTCTTTTTTTTAAATGTTGCATCAAATTTATATTTAACTTGTTGATATTTTGTTAAAAACATTTGACATTCAATTGACATTAAATATTCATAATTGGTAACACAATTTGACATTTAATTTACATTAAACGTAAAAAAATTTGATTAAAAGGCTTGACATTCAATTTACATTAAACATTTATATATTGTTTAAAAAACCTTGAAACCAATTTGTTTTAATCATTGATATTTTGTTAACAGAACTTGACATTTAATTTACGTTAAACATGAATATTTCAGTAACAAAACAAGGCATTCAATTTACATTAAGCATGTATATTTTGTTAAGGAAACTTGACATTCAATTTACATTAAACATTGATATTTCGTTAACAGAACTTGACATTCAATTTACATTAAACATTGATATTTCGTTAACAGAACTTGACATTCAATTTACATTAAGCATGGATATTTTGTTAACAGACTTGACATTCAATTTTCAGTAAATGTAGATAATTTGTTTTTAAAGCTTAACATTTAATTTAAATTAAACATTGATATTTTGTTTACAAAATTTGATATACAGTTTAATTAAACATTGATATTTTGTTTTTAAAAAAAACCGTGGCATTCACTTTACGTTAAGCATGGATGCTAATTAGCAAAATATTTAATATCTTTATAATCTAGATTGAATGCTTGAAAATGTTGTCATTGAGTTTGTTTCAATTGTTGTTGCATGTAACCAATCAATGGTTTTAACTTTCTATCAATCTTTACTGATTGCTTATAAAATTTGACATTTAATTTACATCATTCACATCTTATTAAAGAACAATTGTCATTTAACACTTTCACTACGTAAATTTATATTAATCTCAGAAAGCATTTATATTGCAATGTTTATTAGATTTGACTCATCTTAAAAATGAGTTCACACCAATGTATCGGCTGTGATGGTAGAAGGAGTTAATATAAATAAATCATGACTGTTTATTTTGGCAAACTTGATATTTTACTGAAATAAATTATTGCTGTTTTAATAAACTCATGTAATTGATATCAATCATTTATGTTTATAAAGAAAAGATGACATTTTATTCCAACAATCATTAATTTTTCTTCTGTAACTTTGACATGTAATTGACATCAGTCTATACTTTCTGTTAACGTCTTCTACTTCTACTTGCGTTCGTCCGCTTTAAATTCAGATGTAGTCAGTGTGCTTCTGACTGATTTCTGCGGGAAGGCCTGTTTTACTTATCATCAGCAATGGTATGTGTAGCAGTAACGGCCTCAATCTCCATTCTCATACTGGATATAGTTGTCATGTGCGCTACATTTCATTTTTAACAACTTGATAACTATGAATTATGTTGCCCCCAGTAACATCAATATCATCATCATCAGGTGCCGTGCCGACTGGCGTAGGTCATCGGGGATCTCCACAAATCTCTGTCGTTGGTGTTCGCTATCAACTCAAATGTTGACGCTCTACAGTGCCATGAAGTCAGGCTATCCAAAATTGTCTCTCTCTATCTTCCTCTGTCTCGTCACATCAATATGCTGCCTGCATTCTTGGATCTAAATATAAACACAGTTAATTTGTTGTTAGTTGAAGAAACGTAGGATCAGCATGAGTAGGTGACATACAAGAAGTGTTTAAGTGTTAGTTGTGTAAAAGTAAGATCAGCATGAGAAGGTGACATACAAGAAGTATTTAAGTGTTAGTTGTGTAAAAGTAGAATCAGTATGAGAAGGTGACATACAAGAAGTGTTTATGTGTTAGTTGTGTAAAAGTAAGATCAGCATGAGAAGGTGACATACAAGAAGTGTTTAAGTATTAGTTGTGTAAAAGTAGTATCAGTATGAGAAGGTGACATACAAGAAGTGTTTAAGTGTTAGTTGTGTAAAAGTAGTATCAGTATGAGAAAGGTAACATACAAGAAGTGTTTAAGTGTTAGTTGTGTAAAAGTAAGATCAGTATGAGAAGGTGACATACAAGAAGTGTTTAAGTGTTAGTTGTGTAAAAGTAGTATCAGTATGAGAAAGGTGACATACAAGAAGTGTTTAAGTGTTAGTTGTGTAAAAGTAGGATCAGTATGAGAAGGTGACATACAAGAAGTGTTTAATTAAGTGTTAGTTGTGTAAAAGTAGGATCAGTATGAGAAGGTGACATACTAGAAGTGTTTAAGTGTTAGTTGTGTAAAAGTAAGATCAGTATGAGAAGGTGACATACAAGAAGTGTTTAAGTGTTAGTTGTGTAAAAGTAAGATCAGTATGAGAAGGTGACATACTAGAAGTGTTTAAGTGTTAGTTGTGTAAAAGTAGGTTCAGTATGAGAAGGTGACATACAAGAAGTGTTTAAGTGTTAGTTGTGTAAAAGTAGGATCAGTATGAGAAGGTGACATACTAGAAGTGTTTAAGTGTTAGTTGTGTAAAAGTAAGATCAGTATGAGAAGGGGACATACAAGAAGTGTTTAAGTGTTAGTTGTGTAAAAGTAAGATCAGTATGAGAAGGTGACATACAAGAAGTGTTTAAGTGTTAGTTGTGTAAAAGTAGGATCAGTATGAGAAGGTGACATACTAGAAGTGTTTAAGTGTTAGTTGTGTAAAAGTAGGTTCAGTATGAGAAGGTGACATACAAGAAGTGTTTAAGTGTTAGTTGTGTAAAAGTAAGATCAGTATGAGAAGGTGACATACAAGAAGTGTTTAAGTGTTAGCTGTGTAAAAGTAGGATCAGTATGAGAAAGGTGACATACAAAGCAGTTCTACTGTGTGTTTATTTATTATTAATAATTGTCATCTACACAGCAGTTCTTCTTTCTGTTTGTTTATTCTTTATTTACATTCTTGTTTGCTACTATGAATTCATGCGCAGTCATGACTCATAATATGACTCATCTGACTGTTTTATTGCATGAAATCTTTCTTTCCTTTTCACCAATATATCTTGTCATTCAGGCAAGTCTTACTTTGCCTTCACAAGCAGTTGTAACTTAGATTTCCAAGTAAAAGATCAGGGTCTCCTGTAGTCCAACCATGTACTGTGCACACTGATAATTTTGTTTTCCCAAGCTACCCTTGAATCCCAGAATGTCCATGGCACGTGGACACTAGCACAAACTGTTATCAACTTGGATACCAGTGACTATTTATTCTTTATTTATAATTAACATCTACCCAGAAATACTTCTGTCTGTTTCCTTATTCATTGTCAACCATTCACAACTTTTGTACAAGTTTTTTGAAAATGTTTATATCAGAAGAATGGCTTCTGTTTTCTTAAGAAATATTCAAGTTAACATATTCAAATTAACATATTCAAGTTATCATATTCAATTTAACATATTCGAGTTGACATATTCGAGTTGACATATTCGAGTTGACATATTCAAGTTGACATATTCAAGTTGACATATTCAAGTTGACATATTCAAGTTGACATATTCAAGTTGACATATTCAAGTTGACATATTCAAGTTGACATATTCAAGTTGACATATTCAAGTTGACATATTCAAGTTGACATATTCAAGTTGACATATTCAAGTTGACATATTCAAGTTGACATATTCAAGTTGACATATTCAAGTTGACATATTCAAGTTGACATATTCAAGTTGACATATTCAAGTTGACATATTCAAGTTGACATATTCAAGTTGACATATTCAAGTTGACATATTCAAGTTGACATATTCAAGTTGACATATTCAAGTTGACACATTCAAGTTGACACATTCAAGTTGACACATTCAAGTTAACATATTCAAGTTAACATATTCAAGTTAACATATTCAAGTTAACGTAATAAAGTTAAGTAGTAATGCAAGAATTGTTTTTACCCAGGATATTGTTGTCCATGATTAATCATCTACATCGCTGTCATCACAATTAGTTTCATCATCTGTGTTAGGCTCCTCGAATGATGAATAGAGACTGTACCATGTTGGCTGACAACATTAGCATGAGCGATGTTGTAGACAGTCTTCTTCTTGTTGACAATTTTCTTGTTGTTGACAATGTTTATAGTTGTTGGCCTAGAAACAATTTGTTGAGAAAGGAAACAGAATACAAATTACAAACTAGAACAACATAATTAGAAAATGGTGACACATGTGTTATATTGGTAAAATACTTCAAAGAATGTTTCATCTGGAAGTTTCCTCGAGGATGGGTGGACAGCATTTGGTGATCACATCTCAAGACCCTGACTTAGCTGTACATACCTTCCCACGCTGGAGTGCAGAGCAACAAACGTGCTGAATGTTAATCCAAATAATGTCCCTACTCAAGCTGACAGAAGTATAGACAGATAAAATGTCATTAATGCAGTACGTACACATTAATGTGATATAGTATCAGACACTGGAACGATTATGAGAATTAACAGTTAAGTCTAGACAAGGCAGACAGGGCCGTCTTCATGGTAGAGAGAGAAGATATAGTAATCAACTTCTTGTAGGTATGGTGAGCAGGTTGTAAGGCTGCTGTATCGGAGAACGGAGAACGAATGGGAATGCCCAATGTACCATGACATTGATCTCATAACATAACATAACATGTTGGTAAAAGTTAAAATGAAAGTATGATATTTTTACATGTCCAGGCTTAAACTTTTATATAAACAGTTTACAGGTTGGTGTAGTTCAAAGGTTAACTACATCTGAAAGTCTACATTTGTAATGCAGTGAGTTCAGGTTTTTGTAGCATCATTACTGTCTGTTCAATTTGGTGCAGATATAGATTAACATTGCAAGAAAACATAGGAAGACTATACCAACCCAATTAAGTGCTTTTAAATGACTGTTTCTATAGCAGCATGTGTTACTTTGTAAAGCTGTGTGTGCCTTTTCAACACTTTTAAGCTGTCTTTTACGCTCTGGTTGGTAGTGTGTGGTATTCATATTTTGCTTAGTTGTCTTCTCTGCTTGATAGAGTGTGGTACTCATATTTTGCTTAGTTGACTTCTCTGCTTGATAGAGTGTGGTATTCATATTTCCCTTAGTTGTCTTCTCTGCTTGATAGAGTGTGGTACTCATATTTTGCTTAGTTGTCTTCTCTGCTTGATAGAGTGGGGTACTCATATTTTGCTTAGTTGTCTTCTCTGCTTGATAGAGTGTAGTATTCATATGTTGCTTAGTTGTCTTCTCTGCTTGATAGAGTGTGGTATTCATATTTTGCTTAGTTGTCTTCTCTGCTTGATAGAGTGTAGTATTCATATTTTGCTTAGTTGTCTTCTCTGCTTGATAGAGTGTGGTACTTTAAATTTTGTTCTACTTGTATTCTATGTGTAGTGTGCTGTGAAAGAAGTGACATTCTTAACTTCTGTTGTATCCTTTGCTTGATAAAGGCTTTTAATCGAAACTTTGCTGTGTATTGTCATTGTTTTTTTAAATTTTGTACAACTGTAGTACTTTGTTTTACATGTTTCGCCATTGCTAGAGTGTGATACTCATGTTCCTCTTTGTTGCTTCTATACTTTGCAGGATGCGATACTCTAAATACTTTTCTCCCCTTAATTATTTGCTTGATAGAATTGTTAATATCTTGATTAACAACATTCAATAGGAACTGAACTATGGGCAGAGACATGATCATCTATGCCTGTCTTCACATCACTTAAAACAAAGGATAAAGAAGAAAGGAAAGAATGACAGGAAGTAGATGAAACAAAAAAACCACAGATTCTATGGTAAAGAAAATAAAATCAATGTGGTTATGTTTTGGTTGGAAGTGAGTGGCACAAGAATAAGAAAGGAAAGAGCAACAGAAATCTCATTAGAGAATAAAGAAGCAAAATTATGACGAAAAATGAATACAGCGCAGAGATAGAAAAAGCAAGAAAAAAGTAGGAAACTTAAGCCAAGATAGATACAGAAGCCAGATATGTAAGTCTGGGTGTCTCAAACTTTTATTAAATAGTCAGGCTTTATATAAGTGATGAAACTGTTATACATACATTAGAATTCTTCCATTCTGAAATGCTGCTTTCACATCGGCAGAACATGTTGTTTCCCAACCTTCCTTAAGTTTAGGTGAAAACCCTGCAACGTAATTCTGGTATTGTTGTCTAATGTCGTTTAGCTCTGGATGTTCTGTAGCAAGTGGGTCGTGTGCTGTTGCTAACGAAGATGCAGCAGGTGATACATTACATGTCGCTCCGGATTCACTAACTGCTGTATTGGAAGTCAGAGAAGCTAAACTATCTGTTCCTGCATCTTTAAAATCTGATAAAACAAGATTGCAACAATTAGCTATAACTGCAACCTTCAAGCGCTACATACATAAATGAGAGTTTAACTTTATTGAACAATCAACAACAGACTGGTCAGCAACAGTAGGGATATTATAAAGCTTTTGAGGATTGCTTACGTCAGCTGCTGTGGTACATGAGAGGTTTATAATTGTATTTGTATAATAGAATTTATCAATCCTAACATATGTCAGCGAGAGTTGGAAAATAACTAAAGATATAGAAAGCAAGTTGAATGTATTTGAAAATAGTTGTCTGCGAAAAATATTGAACAAAAAATGAAACGAATTTAGGACAAGTGATAAAATCAGAGAAATTAGAGAAAAACAATGAAATAAACAAACAACAAATTGACAGAAGAAAGTTGAAGATTACATGGACAAAGAAGAAAACGAATGATGAGGTTAACAGGTCTGTACACAAAGAAACCTTGTCAAAAAAATACGAATCAGACAATCAAGGTTCTTTAGACATATAATGTGAAGAGAAGGTTTAGAACATTTGGTGACAATGTGTAAATTACAAGGAAGGCGAAATCGTGGAAGGCAGTGGGAAAAGATGTTGGATGGTCTGACATCGTGGTTGATTGAGATTTTTGAAAAATCTGCCAGATCTAGAAGAAAAACTAAATTGAAAAACTTTTTGTTACTTTGTCTCTTCCCTGTCCGATCATTTCTTTACTACAAACTTCCTTTGGCATCATGACGCTACTAAGTTCGCCGCATCACTCACATTTTTCTATTACTTTATTTCTGAGTTTGTCACTTTCATGTCTTCCATACAATAATGTTAACTATTTGTCACTTTAATGTCTTCCATACAATAATGTTAACTATTTGTCACTTTCATGTCTTCCATACAATAATGTTAACTATTTGTTACTTTCATGTCTTCCATACAATAATGTTAACTATTTGTCACTTTCATGTCTTCCATACAATAATGTTAACTATTTGTCACTTTCATGTCTTCCATACAATAATGTTAACTATTTGTCACTTTCATATCTTCCATACAATAATGTTAACTATTTGTCACTTTCATATCTTCCATACAATAATGTTAACTATTTGTCACTTTCATATCTTCCATACAATAATGTTAACTATTTGTTACTTTCATATCTTCCATACAATAATGTTAACTATTTGTTACTTTCATATCTTCCATACAATAATGTTAACTATTTGTCACTTTCATATCTTCCATACAATAATGTTAACTATTTGTCACTTTCATGTCTTCCATACAATAATGTTAACTATTTGTCACTTTCATATCTTCCATACAATAATGTTAACTATTTGTTACTTTCATGTCTTCCATACAATAATGTTAACTATTTGTTACTTTCATGTCTTCCATACAATAATGTTAACTATTTGTCACTTTCATATCTTCCATACAATAATGTTAACTATTTGTCACTATCATGTCTTCCATACAATAATGTTAACTATTTGTCACTTTCATGTCTTCCATACAATAATGTTAACTATTTGTTACTTTCATGTCTTCCATACAATAATGTTAACTATTTGTCACTTTCATATCTTCCATACAATAATGTTAACTATTTGTCACTTTCATGTCTTCCATACAATAATGTTAACTATTTATCACTTTCATGTCTTCCATACAATAATGTTAACTATTTGTTACTTTCATATCTTCCATACAATAATGTTAACTTTTTGTCACTTTCATGTCATCCATACAATAATGTTAACTATTTGTCACTTTCATATCTTCCATACAATAATGTTAACTATTTGTCACTTTCATGTCTTCCATACAATAATGTTAACTATTTGTCACTTTCATATCTTCCATACAATAATGTTAACTATTTGTCACTTTCATGTCTTCCATACAATAATGTTAACTATTTGTCACTTTCATGTCTTCCATACAATAATGTTAACTATTTGTCACTTTCATGTCTTCCATACAATAATGTTAACTATTTGTCACTTTCATGTCTTCCATACAATAATGTTAACTATTTGTCACTATCATATCTTCCATACAATAATGTTAACTATTTGTCAACTTGGTTATTGGTTACTGAATCGACGTCACAGAACTCCAGGCAGACACATTGGTGCTCAGTCTCCCACAACAAATATAGAAGAGTGTGCATACTTATCTTTCCCTTGGCTCGCTTGTTAAACAAACTCCTCTCACTGCCCCTCAAACAAGCATTTCGACTTGTAAAACGTGCAATTCCAAACTCCTTAAATGTCTGAAATTCTTCAAAGTCAATGTTAATGTCCTCATCCAGCGATGATCTTCAAGAGACTGAAGAACATTCCCCTTATTATTCCAAAACTCATCGACAATCGATGCCGTAGATACAAGCCTACCCTCTCCCTCATTTTCGCAAGCACACGCACGCCAAGAACAGTTGATCCATGTGAGCTTCTGGAGGTTGGAAACTTTTATAAACAACATCTACTCACACAGTAACCTGCCATTCTGTATCTTCTGAATTATCGACTGAGAGTCAGCAGTAACAACGGCCACAGTAAACAGACAAGAATTGATCAACTATCGCTTATTTACATTTTAAACTGCTAGTTTTCTCTGGTGTCCAACAGAATTCATGTCTCACGAATCTCTGGCATAATACTCGCACTTGTCTCATAATTAGGCAAATTGAGTACGCTCATTGCCTATTTGAAAGTTGCAAAACTGCCCTCATTTATGTGATACATAACCAATTTCTGGGTTTATATAACTTCTTGGTTGTGTGCGTTAGTAAGTATTTGAATTTGACCATTTACTATTAGCTAGTTGACCATTTACTATTAGTTAGTTGACCATTTACTATTAACTAGTTGACCATTTACTATTAGTTAGTTGACCATTTACTATTAGTTAGTTGATCATTTACTATTAGTTAGTTGACCATTTACTATTAGTTAGTTGACCATTTACTATTAGCTAGTTGACCATTTACTATTAGCTAGTTGACCATTTACTATTAGTTAGTTGACCATTTACTATTAGTTAGTTGACCATTTACTATTAGTTAGTTGACCATTTACTATTAGTTAGTTGACCATTTACTATTAGCTAGTTGATCATTTACTATTAGTTAGTTGACCATTTACTATTAGCTAGTTGACCATTTACTATTTAGTTAGTTGATCATTTACTATTAGTTAGTTGATCATTTACTATTAGCTAGTTGACCATTTACTATTAGTTAGCATTTACTATTAGTTAGTTGATCCTTTACTATTAGTTAGTTGACCATTTACTATTAGTTAGTTGATCATTTACTATTAGTTAGTTGACCATTTACTATTAGTTAGTTGACCATTTACTATTAGTTAGTTGATCCTTTACTATTAGTTAGTTGACCATTTACTATTAGTTAGTTGATCATTTACTATTAGTTAGTTGACCATTTACTATTAGTTAGTTGATCATTTACTATTAGCTAGTTGACCATTTACTATTAGTTAGTTGACCATTTACTATTAGTTAGTTGACCATTTACTATTAATTAGTTGACCATTTACTATTAGTTAGTTGACCATTTACTATCAGTTAGTTGACCATTTACTATTAGTTAGTTGACCATTTACTATTAGTTAGTTGACCATTTACTATTAGTTAGTTGACCATTTACTATCAGTTAGTTGACCATTTACTATTAGCTAGTTGACCATTTACTATTAGTTGATCATCCAGTGAGAGAAACTTATCAATCCGTATTACTATGTTCTTTTTTTCTGGTTAAGTATTGATCTCTCTGCTTATTTTTGTGTATTTTTCTTTTATCATTACCTTGGTGACGGCTCAGTGACCGAAACGTCGGTTTGTACTTTTTTTTATTATTTTATTTACATAATATATTTCCCTGATTTGGTAAAATTATAATTTACCAGTGGTGAGGTCATTATCAATTCTTTCAATTTTACCGCAGCCCACTAACCTGGTGATGTGGAGCTGATTGATTCTGGTCCTTAAATGATCATCAATTGGTTATTGGTTGCTGAACTGACGTCACAGGACTCCGTGCATACCCATAGGTTCTCAGTCTCCCCCAACATAGAGTGTATGTATACTGATGGCTCCTATTGCTCTCTCTGCCGCTCAATCATCCAGCTCTAAGTGTACAAGTAATTTCAAACCACTTAAATCGCTGGATGATACATTGATATTGCGCTTTTGTGCCGTCACTGTTCACTATGCCAGACTTTAGTTCGCCAGTGACAGCAGTTAAGTCCTTTTGTCCAATAGCTAAGTAGGACTAGGCTACATTTATCTAATATCTCTACTGAATCACTGCAACATTGACTTCTTCCTCTTCTTTTCTATAAACATGTTTTGCCGTACAGCGTCAGTATAAAAAGAGACTTCTAGAACGGATTTTTGTGTACTATTCACAAATAGTGTCTTTCATTGCCTCTGTTATCTATGAAGTCCACCATTTGCGTGGACTGCTTTTTGCGTTGTATCTACTGTATTCTGAGTAACATTGCTATTTGACGCGCAGTCTGATGATAATCTGATTTTGTTGGTACTTATAGCATAATATTGGGATAAATATTGTGTTCAACAATGCTCTTTTAGTGTTCAAGGTGACATGTTTGCATTTCACAATTGACATTTGTCTTATGATTTGATCTGCTTTATTGCAGCTATGTTGGATTTCTTTAGTTATTCTATCATTTGTTGAATAAATGCTCCGAAGGTATGTAAAGTCTTTGAATTGTTTAATGGGCATTTGTCGATGAAGATATTAGTAGCGTTTTCCTCTAGCTAATGCCATTACTTCGGTTTTGTCAATGTCTATTCTCATATTGTATTTCTTGCATGTTAACTGGGGTATGTTAATGTGTTGCTGTAGCTGTTCCTCCGTTGTTGATATGATTGTTTGCTCGCCAGCAAAAAGAAATTTGTTCAAAGAGTTCCCTACGGTTATTGATGTTGGCTATTTTATAGATTTGATCGATTAATGTGATGAACAGCAGCGGTGATAGTACACATCATTGTCCTACTCTTGATCCAACGTGGAACATTTCTGATAGACATGTATTTGTTCTAACTGTACACTGGCTGTTTATATAGAGGCTCTTGCATAGAATAATAAGGTGGTCATTAGCTCCATGGATTAACAATACTTTCCACATTTTGTTTCTCTCTCTCTCTCTCTCTCTCTCTCTCTCTTGCGATCACCGACCAGACCGATGTACCAGACCTCCCCATAAATTCTATTCATGTGGAAATCTGATTCATGCAGCCTTAGCATTGGTGTGTTTTACGTCACAGCTTCAGCATCATTTGGAGCGCTGGTGCTTATCCTTCGGCGATGTGTCCGGTTTCAGCTAGCGTTTACTCGGTCGCTCTCCGTTCTGTAGCCATCTAGTGTTTTTGACGGTGTGGGGTAGCCCCACGCCCAACCTCCTTAGTTGCCTCTTACGACATGCGTGGCAGGTAACAGTGGTACTATTCTTTACACCCCAATTTGGGCCCCGGTAACCACTCGGGCGGTTTCTATCTAGGTAATCGAACGTCTTTTTTTTCCTGGTCCTGGAATGCAACGTGTTGTCGGATTCGACAGTCTTTTCCACTAACTGCCTCAGGGCGAATATTGCGTCGGTAGAGTTTCTATTCTTCCAGAATCACATTTAAGCTGTGGTTCGATGGTATAGTGCAGTTGTTTTTAAAAAAAAAATATTTTCACTGAAAATGTTTCCTGTGAGACTGACTAGAATGAGAATAAAGTCCTGTGCCATCAGTTGAAGGATCGACCGAAAACCGATAAATATATATATACGAGGGCGCATTGAAAAGTAATGCCTCCAAGTCCATAACTTTGTTAATATACATAATTTACAAATGAAACATACATTTTCAGAAAGCTTGAGATGTCCACTACACAATAGAGTCATTATTTTCGACATAGTCACCTCCACGTTCCACACACACACGCCAACGGGTGAGTTTTTGTGCCTCTATTCCATAGACTGGCGCTTGTTTTCAGGGTCGTAATGATGCACCCACGACTTAAGGGAAACAGATATGCTTCTGACGAGGATGTGGCAGCAGATGTGCGTACCTGGCTTCGTGAAAAATCATCAGATTTTTCTTCGACGGGATGCAACAACTAGTTCGACGTTGGCGTGTGTGTGTGGAACGTGGAGGTGACTATGTCGAAAAATAAGGACTCTATTGTGTAGTGGACATCTCAAGCTTTCTGGAAAATGTATGTTTCATTTGTAAATTATGTATATTAACAAAGTTATGGACTTGGAGGTATTACTTTTCAATGCTCCCTCGTATATATATATGCAATCCTAATAAATAATTGGCCATTGCATGCGTCCTGTTTTCTCTTACTGTAAGTGTCACCAAAACAGTGGTTTTATGTCAGAGAAATAACCAATGGGGGCTTGTGGTCATTTTTCTTGGTGGAGGCCATACCAAACTTTCGGAAAAATCATGGTTTTTGGACCAATTACTATTATTTGTCTATTCCGGGAGGTTATTCCCACTTTGGAGAAAATAATGAAAGGCTCTGTTCTGTAACAGTTTGATATTAAAGAGAGTTGGCTATATTTGTCTATCCCTTGAGGTTATTCCCACTTTGGAGAAAATAATAAAAGCCTCTGTTCTGTAACAGTTTGATATTAAAGAGAGTTGGCTATTAATCTTCATCATCAAATAACTTGTCCTGAGCAGAACTTTGCCACCCAAACAGTAATCCGGAATTTCTCTCTCTCATATGCCAGATATCCTGCCTCCGCAGCCATCATGTTCAAACCATCAGTAACATCCCGAATCAATCTTCTCCGTGGTTATCCTGCTCTCCCTGCCGACATGCTACCCTCCATACGGTCCTCTCCAGCCCCCCATGTCTCTCAAAATGTTCAAAATATCTCAATTCTCTCTTTCCCATATGTAGCATCAGCCAGCTTTCTCTGACCCTGAGTTCCTTTTGCATAGATTCACTTACTCTCCGCTCTGTCCATGACACAAGGAGGTCTCTTCTGCAACACCCATATTCAAAAACATACATATGCTTTTCACTGCATCATCAAATGTCCAGTCCCCACATCTACACGTTGGCTATTAAAGAACATAAAATCAAAGACAATTAATCATTCACATCAAATGACAGCGGTGCCCAAAGATTTTTTTTTAAATAGCACGTTGGGTGATTTTGTAATATATAATCTCTCTTCGTAAACTTGTCAGCTGTGAAAACTAAAGTGAAAGTGCATTGTCGTAGACAAATGTATATAGATGGAATGGGCAATTAACTTGAATTATTCTATGATGACTAATAACTTATTTCTATTTTTTTCTATCATTTTATACTATTTTCATATATATATTTCGTGATTCAATCGATATTTAAGAGGACTATTTAATAAAAAAGATGAGTTGACACGTAAGAATACATTAGCTAGTAGATGAATGAAATGGACGAAATTGTTTTGAAATTATCATTGCAGATAGAAGTCAAAGGTGAAAGGTCGCAATGTTACATCGTAGATAGACACATTTTAAAATGAACTACCGAAAAAAAGTGCGCTGCAATATGCGTAACTGTATTTAGACTATTTATATTTTTTAAATATTTATATATTATTATGATTTTTATGTTATTATGATATATTTATATTTTAGTGTTATATATTCCTCTTGTATGACAACATCAATGATACAGATGTGGTTATTTACACTGATGGTTCAGTCATTCGCCAACAACACTGTGCGTGGGTTTTTTCAGCACGCTCAGGAGGAAAAATAATAAGAGAAGCCAGTGGGGCTTACGCAACAACCACAAGTAGTTTGACAATGAAGGTTCGGGTGGTTACGGAGGCGGTGAAATGGTTGTCATCTCACAACTACTCTCGTGTTTTCATGCTCAGCGACTCCATGAGCATGATTAGTAAAGTCGAATCAGGTATGGTGAGACGCAACTGGGTGGAGGTACTGGTACAGACAATGATCAGAGAAATCACCTTCATTTTTGTCCCTGGGCACGCAGGAGTTAGGGGTAATGAACGAGCTGATAGATTGGCTGGCTTGGCTACAATATCAGAGGGAGCTGCCATAGATCGAAATGACATTCTTCACGCATTAAGAGAGTCTTTCCGAACAGAGGAGTTTCAGGGCTGTGAATCCCACTCGCTGACCAGATTGAAAGAGATGGGTGTCAATATTGGTGCAGCCCGAAAAGAACGACATATTAAATATGCAAAGAGATTGATTAATCAACATCGAACTGGTGTGTTGGGTCGCTGGACGCTGCTGGATTTGCTGAGGCGGAGATCGGAGCACCTATGGACGTGTCCGGAGTGCCATGATAATAGTCCTCATGTAACTGATAACTGATATTCAACTTTCAAAGCGAATCCGTGTCAAGTTCAAAGTAATATTTATGAAGAAATAACTTATAAAATAATAAGTACACTTTACTCATTTTTAGTTTGGGGTGTGGGCGGACCTAACTGGCCCTTAATGACCAGGGCTTATTCTAATTAGGGAGGAAAGATACTGAATTTTAGATTTCAGACTGTGTGATGTTTTAACGTTATATATCAACTATCAAAGCTAATCGGTATTACGGTGAAAGTAATAATTATGAACAAATAATTTATATAATTAATAAGTGCAAGTTACTCAAAATGTTTGGTGGGGCCGGGCCTCATTGGTCCTTAATGACGAGCCACCCTTGTAAATAGTACATCAACAAATATCACTCAAAATGATATCCATTTAACACCAGTTCAAACATTCTGCTATATTGGGTATATAGACACTGCCAGCTTTTCTCTTGATGAAGAAAACAACGCTCGAATAGGTAGCGCGGCTACTACATTCTGCAAACTATCAAAGAGAACGTGGTACAACAAAAAATTAACATTGCTGACGAAGATTCAAATATATCGAGCCTGTGTAATTTTACTATATGGCTAAGATGTCAACAACTGGGAGAATGTTGCTCAAGACAGGTCAGCCTAGCGCACAGTTCTTCGACACTGTTCTTCGGCCAGAGAGGCAGGTAGAACAGCACGGATGGAACAAAAACGTCAAAATAGAAAGGCAGTAAAACTCCCACAAGTGCAAGTATACCTTGCCCACACTGTAAAAGAACATTTCAAGCCCTCATCGGACTCACTAGTCTACACACAAACAAACATTACGCAACTACATTCAATTGGATGAAAATTGTGTGGTCATCATCACCCGTGATGGACGAGCATCAGTCATCAGTCATATGGTTCAGAAACAAGGAATGCCTACACAAGGCACGAGAGGAGACTTAATATCTACCACATTCGATGTCTCCGCAAGATTATGAACATCAGGTGGTACCATAAGATAACCAACTCTGAAGTACTGCAACGTGCAAACTTACCTTCAATCATGGGCATGCTCAGCAGTAGAAGATTAAGATGGCTAGAGTATGTGCGAAGAATGGATAATTACCGCATACCACAACAAGTGTTCTTCTGTGAAATTTCGGAAAGGAAGTGGAACCAAGACAGATCACTGCAAGACCTTAATGAATATTTTGATTTATCGGTTCCAGCAAATGGGAAAAACTAGCTGATGATCGAGATATATGGAAAACAACATTACGCAAAGGTACAGAAACTTTTGAAAAGAGACTTAAGAATGAGCTGAAAGACAATAGAGACAATCGAAAGCCCAGAAGTTGTCATAGTAAAACTCTTGCCAACTGATCGTCTATAAAGACGAAAAGGTTATATATATATAAAGAATTTTTGCGTAAACACACCTCCTCAAAACAGCTTTTTTTTTTTACCGAATTGTGATGGCATTTTTACCCAAATATTTCTAAAAAATGTAATATTTAATATATCCTAAAATCATGTGTAATATTTTAGATATTACAATTACGCACCTTAGAGTGAAAACAGAATTCATTTACATTCATTAGATTCAGAGCCTTAGGATTTGAAATTTTGTTTTTGGCGGCCATTTTGTATTGTTTCCATGGCAACGCTTTGACTTTTTTAAACTAATTTTTTTCTACTCTTCTAAGTCATAATCTTTCAAAATGGTTATACAAATTTCACATTAATATGAAAACAACGAAAATAGCTTATTGATCCCCATACTACCGAACCCACTCGCCCCCGCCTTTAACAAGGCTTCGCTCGGGATTCGAAAACGTTTGTGATAGGAATAAAAAATTTGTAAACAATTGTTTTAATGGTACTATTTTGTTTTAATTAACAAAAATTACACAATTATTATGTAAGTTATATTTATTTCTGTTAGAGCCTGATAGTAAACAATATTCCTTATTTTCGCGTCGTTTGCAAGCACATATACATTTTTCCATTTTCAACTCTAGACATGCCACAGATAACTGGCCATGGCTAAAGCAGTCCGATCTCAAATCAATCCTAGCACATCGTTTATTACAGGCGCGTTTTAAGTCCGCTATATTGACCGGCCGGAAGTATATCAGCGTGGATTGTACTTTTCATCTCGTCCGCGGGCAACACTGATCTAATACCGACTTACAACTTCAGACTTAGCTATTGCACGTATGTAGCATACGTTGAATAGCTAATAACGTATTTTGTCTAAGGGACGTAATCCATGCTTATGTGGTAATGGCCACCTGGTCATTTTAGTGATTATATTCCTTTGACTGTATAACCTTTCTTCTTCACCACGTGGTTAAAAAAGCTGAATAAGACATGTCAATTTGGGTTTTATTTATTTTTTAAACGAATATTGATCAGATTTCAGCAAAAGGTATTAGTTGATAAAAATTTTGCTCTAAAATGTTTTTTTAAGTTTGCTAAATTTTGGATGTAATCACAAACATATTTTTGCAAATATAGTATAGATATTTATATAGATATATATTATTTCATAAGATCATTCACAGCTGTACTTGACCCATAAATTGTAGAATTTTGTTTTGTATCTACGTTAGGGACGGATGTGAAAACATTTTCCTATCTCTCCCCTACCCACACACAACCGCAACTCAAATACGAAATTTTGCGTTCTATTAAAAGTAATCTTCGATTTCGAGTTGCCATGTAATCTGATATTTCTTTTAAATAAATGTAAACTTTTGCGACTTCCACATTCAATTTAAGTTTGTTCACATCTTAAAGTCAAAATAAATGAAAATTTTTTGGACACATAAAAAAATGAAAGACTGGAGATGACAATTGTGGAGAAAGACATTCCGGCAAAGAGAATGGGAATATCACTGAGAAGATAGATCCTGATTTCGTTAGATGATTTCAACATGACACGCATCTTAGGCGGAATATCTAGAAAATGAAATAAAGAAATTCCAAAGGAGTGTAATGTTGGCAAAGCTCTGATCATTATAAGGATTATTTTATTTTGATAAAATAAATCGTATAACTAATAGCAACAATACAAACAAAATAGAGTTACCGTTACTGGATGTGCTGCATTCACTTGTCAAGATCTGACTTTCTAATGTGGGAAATGTGGCGCTTGTAGCATCTGTGCATTTAATTGTGGTGGTGGTGGTGGAAGTTGGGCTTCCTGCTGATCTTGTGTTAGTTGTTACAGCATACATCCAATTTCGTATTCGAGTGAACGTCCCCACAGATTTAGAGTCAGAACCGAGGACATGACCAGTAAAAACATGTTTCAGAACAGGGTATCTATTACGATCTTTTTTGGTAACACTGGCTCCAGCTTTTAGAAGAACTTCGATAATTTCAATATGACCATTCTCGGCACTCAAATGTAGTGAAGTCTTATTGTATTTGTCTTTAGTATCCAAAGTAGCTCCAGCTTTAAGAAGAATTTCAACAGTTTCTTTATGCCCATTATTAGCACTCAAATGTAGTGGAGTGTTGCTATTATCATTGTCTTTAACATCAACGGTAGCACCAGCCTTGAGAAGCATTTCAACAATTTCTTTATGACCATTTCTAGCACTAAAATGTAGTGGAGTGTTATTAAGGATGTCTTTAGCATCAACAGTAGCTCCAGCTTTGAGAAGCATTTCAACAATTTCTTTATGACCATTTCTAGCACTCAAATGCAGTGGAGTGTTGCTATTATCATTGCCATTAGCATCAACGGTAGCTCCAGCTTTAAGAAGCATTTCAACAGTTTCTTTATGACCGTTATCAGCACTCCAATGTAATGGAGTGCTATTAAGAATGTCTTCAGCATCAACAGTAGCTCCAGCTTTAAGAAGCATTTCAACAGTTTCTTTATGACCATTATTAGTACTCCAATGTAGTGGAGTGCTATTAATGATGTCTTTAGCATCAACAGTAGCTCCAGCTTTAAGAAGCACTTCAACAATTTCTTTATGACCATTTCTAGCACTTATATGTAATGGAGTATAACTTAAGTTGTCTTTAGCATCAACAATGGCTCCAGCTTTAAGAAGAATTTCAGCAATTTCTTTATGACCATTTCTAGCACTCAAATGTAGTGGAGTGTAACTTAAGTTGCATTTAGCATCAACAGTGGCTCCAGCTGTAAGAAGCATTTCAACAATTTCTTTATGGCCATTCTTAGCACTCAAATGTAGTGGAGTGTTATTAAGGATGTCTTTAGAATCAACAGTAGCTTCAGCTTTAAGAAGTATTTTAACAATTTCTTTATGACCATTTTCAGCACTCAAATGTAGTGGAGTGTTGCTATTATCATTGCCATTAGCATCAACAGTGGCTCCAGCTGTAAGAAGCATTTCAACAATTTCTTTATGACCATTATTAGTACTCCAATGTAGTGGAGTGCTATTAAGGATGTCTTTAGCATCAACAGTAGATCCAGCCTTAAGAAGCATTTCAGCAATTTCTTTATGACCACTCCTAGCACTCAAATGTAGGGGAGTGTAATTTAAGTTGTCTTTAACATCAACAGTGGCTCCAGCTTTAAGAAGCTTTTCAGCAATCTCTTTATGACCATTTCTAGCACTCAAATGTAGTGGAGTGTTATTACGGATGTCTTTAGCATCAACAGTAGCTCCAACTTTGAGAAGCATTTCAACAATATCGTTATGACCATTATTAGCACTCAAATGTAGTGGAGTGTTGTTGTGGTTTCCTATAGCATCAACATCAGCTCCAGCTATAAGAAAGATACTAACAAGTTCTTGGTCTCCAATCTCAGCACTCAAGTGAAGTAGAGTTTTGTTAGATGTTGTTCTCTCGTTAACATGAGCTGTTGCGATGTGAAGAATATCCATATTGTCGTCATGAACAGTTTCAGCTGCTATAATTAATGAAGTATTGTTACAGTTTGCTGCAGAATCATCAACACGTGAGACAGTTGGATTTCGTAGCGAATGACTTTGAAGAACTGTTTGTTGTCTTTCATCCAATTTATCAATACCAATTTCTCGAAATAAATGAAGCAATCTTAGACCAATATCATTCTCTTCTGTCACTTTGATTTCTAAACATTTTTTAGTCGTCAAATCATCCATCGTTTACTGTTTCAGAATGGAATCTATAATTCTGAAAATGAAAATACTGTAGAACAATTACTCTCTTTGATTAAATATAAGACAACATTTCTATTAATTTGTTTGTTCTGTTTTGTTTGTTTACGTTCGTTCTTATCAACCAAGTTATACTGTAGTATGGTATTAAATCTATAGTGTATTTTAAAAAGGTCCGTCAACGATTGACCTCAAATATTTCCATATACTTTGCATTGATGAACATGATTTAATGTATGTTGTGTTGTATTTCCGATGTCCCAAAGGTTAACACAATTCAGTGTTGCAGGTAGTGTACTTTTCTTGCAACGGCGAATTCCTTTGATTTTTTCAAACCTAGTAATTATTTGGTGCTGGAAAACAAAATTACCGTAAATTAAAGAATTCATATATTTTCGGCATAGGCGTAAATACAATTCGAATTTTGGAGGGCTAAATAACGGCTATTATATAAAACATATAGGGTGTTTACGCAATTATTCTGAGTCTGATGAGTCTAACATATTGATGACTATTCTCGGCTGCACGAACGACAGTCCATCTTTTTCCTAATAGTTATTTTTGTTCCTTAAGACATGGTCTTCATATTTACACCAATAAGCTCTGTCTATCTTCGACAGGGAGGCATTTGTTAGTTCTTTCATATTACATAAAGTGGACCATTTAGGACAATTACTTCCAGTATGATAATGGAGATTGAGGCAGTTACTGCTTCCCTCCATTGGCTCTAGGGACTCCATTTATTGGTGCCGTTGTTGTATCTGATTCTCACTCGATGCTTCACAAGATCCAGAAGGGCAGGTTTCGATATGAGTGGATGTAATTTATAGAAGTTTCTAACCTCAAGATTCGTTATTGGTTATTGGTTATTGGTTACTAAACTGACGTCATTGCACTCCGGGCAGACCATAGGGGCTCAGTCTCCCCAACAGATATCGAAGAGTATGCATACTGATGGTTCCTGTGGCTCGCTGATTAAACACACTCTCACTCTGCCTCTCAGACATCCAGTTCGACTTGAACAACGGTAACTCCAAACTGCTTAAATCGCTTGATCGATTCAACATCGATTTTAGTGTCCTCATCCAACAGAAGTCTCGAAGAAACCGAAGAATATCCTATTCATCTTCAACTCCCCAACAATCGATGCTGTTGATGGAAGCATGTCCGCTCTCTCATTACCGTAAACATTCGTACGGGGATCTACTGTCCTGGGCGTGAGGGTTCTTGCGGAAATGAGAGAGTGGACTGGCTTGCAACAACAGCATCGACTATTGGGAAGTTGAAGATGGATAAAGGAGATGTTCTTCGGTTTCTTCGCCACTGCCTGTTGGATAAAGACACTAACATAGATGTGGAATCGATACAGTGAATTAAGTAGTTTGGAGTTATCCGTTGTACAAGTAGAACTGGGTGCATGAGGGGCAGAATTAGGAGTATGTTTAATCAGCGAGTCACGAAAACCCTCAGTATACAAACTGTTCGATATCTGTTAGGGAGACTGAGCTATAGGTCTGCCCGGAGTGCAATGACCTGAGTTTAGTAATCAATAATCAATATTGCATAGTTTGAAAGTTTTATTTTCAGTTGCTACCTGTGCTTTAACTTTGGTCCAAACGAGTTCAATTGGGTTTAAATGTGCATGATAGGTGGTAGTCTCACACACATATGAACATTCTGTTAAATTAATTTGTCTTTTAAAAAAAAATATCCTAGTCTTTTGTGATTTAAAAAATGGACAGTAGTAATTCAGGCTTCCTAAACCCCTCGTTAAATGCAATGTTCGAGTTTCTAAGTCAAATTTTTATAGCATCTTTTGTACTCGATGTCGGGATATTGTCTTCTTCTGCCATAGTGTTGTGATAGCGAAACACGTAACAACAAAGTATTATAGTTTTATAAAATACAGAAACAGTGACGTTAAACAGCAACGTTTCGACTAAAAGACCTTTATCAGGCAAACAATACAACAGGAGTGACGACTTTCAAAGAACACTACAAATGGACGATTACATACGGTAATCGTGGTGTGGGATTGAACCCACACCCCTCTTGTGTCCATGTCGATAGGCCAAAGCTTACGTATTACGCTAGTCCTTCCCACATTATGTACTATATTTATATAAATTATTTTTATTTATTGGAACATATAAATATTTTAAGATTGTTGAATGGCACAGTATTGTTTGGTGAAAGTAAACAGAATCTGTAAGAATGGCAAAGTATTGTTTGATGAAAGTAAACAGAAACTGCAAGAATGGCACAGTATTGTTTGATGAAAGTAAACAGAAACTACAAGAATGGCACAGTATTGTTTGATGAAAGTAAACAGAATCTGTAAGAATGGCACAGTATTGTTTGATGAAAGTAAACAGAATCTGCAAGAAATAGTGGATCAAATAAACAATAATATCTTCTTTTTCTTCTTGAGTTCCCGCGCTATGAATTAAGGCGCAGTCTGTGCGCCTGGTATGGCATTTCTCACTGATTTTTGCGTAAACGTACGGCTGCTTTCCTTATTATCAGTCTTGCCCCGTCATACATTCTCCGACCTCAGAGGTACTTGTAGTTTAGATCATCAAGTATTAATCTATGAACAGAGAACCTATAGTACAAACCACAATGCTGTGAGATTAACAAAAATTGTTGTACAAACCACAATGCTGTGAGATTAAAAAAAATTGTTGTCCAAGATTCAGATCCCCGGAGAGTTCTACGAAAAGTAATAACTAGTGAAGATTCTAATTTATTATCGGTTTTCTAACCTCGTTTCTACCTGCGGTGAGGTCGTTCCGATAAAGGATGATGATCTTCTCAATTAATCTATCTTTTCTGTATGATTTCTGACATTGACAGTAATATTATTTCTCTAATGTTATTACGTTATTGTAAGATTGATTTTAATTTCCATGAAGATAATTAGTTGTTTAGATATTAATGTTTACATAATGTTTCTCAGCCTTATTTGTCAATTATACCCCCTCATCGCTTCAAATACCCCCTATTTATCCAAGTACTCGTATAATAGCCAACAGATTTCTGGAAAAAGTGTGATTTAAAAAAGCACATTAAGAAATAAAGGAACAAATACTTTGGCTAGTTTTATTTTAGCGTTGGCTTCAAATGAAACAAAGGCAAAACTGTTTTATTTTTCTCTCTTCAGTAAGTTTAGATCTTAAATTCCTCCGGTTTTTCTCTTTTCTCTCTGTCTCTCTATCTCTATCTCTCGCTCTTTCTCTCACATATTAACATGTGACGCCCTCGACGCTTAGACCAGCAACAAATTCATGCCATTATTCTCTGTTATTGACTATCCTATGTAATGTGCTCAAGATGTGATTCATTTCTTTCAGTTCCTATTCTATTTTTCTTTTCCAGGTGTTGTTGGGTTTTCAACGTTTTCGTTTACCGTCTGGTACCCATCTCAGTGCAGTTTTCATGACAGTCTCCATGCGTAACACATGTCTGATCCATCTCCATCATCTCTTGTTGATGATATCTCATATTCGCTTGCTGACGTTGTGTAAGCAGTTCTTGGTTAGAGTATGAGTAAGCACATTCGCAGACAAGTTGTATGGATAGTGGAAAGTGTATACTCTCTTGTACTATTTTATGAGGACGCTATGACATATATTGAAATGAACTCAAAATAATAAAGTTCAAACTAATGTGATCTTCAACTGTGCATCATTGAAGACTATGACTAAAATACAAAAGGTGGAGGTTTATTGGTCAAGTATATAGTATGTCAAGAGGAACATTGGCTATGCCAGGGTGGTCAGTGAATGTGAAAATAAGGTCTGGCCGTCCTAGGGAAACATGGTGAAGAAATGTGGAGTGATTTGAAAGATTGTGCTTGTACATGGGAAATAATTGATAGAGAAGCGGCAAAACGGCAACAATTAAAATCTTTATATGGAACCTAAGCGGGCACGCAGAGGGTATAGATAGATAGTATAATCTTTAAACTTGATCCCAAATAGTTTTTAGTTGATGAACTAATTTTGTCAAGTTCAGTCTCAAACGTACGACGATTTGTAATATTCAGATTAGTTATTTTTTTTTTAGCAAAGTATGTAATTTTTTCATTTAATAGTTTGTCCTGGGCAGAACTTTGTCCTTCTAATAGTACTTAGAAATGTCTCTCTTTCGTAGGCCAGATGTCTTGCCTCTGCAGCCGTCATGCTCAAATCATCAGTTTTATCATGATTCCATCCTCTCCGTGGTCTTCTACTTTTCTCATCTTTATTGAGAAGATTTCTTCCATAAGGCTCTGTTCCAACCGTTCGTGTCTTTTTATATGTCCAAAATACTTCAATTTTCTCTATCTTATTTTCAGCATCGGCCAATTTTCTTTGATAATAAGTTTGTTCTGGATATATCTATTTGTTCTCTTCTCTGTCCAATATATACGTAGAACTCTTCTATAACACTCACATTCAAACGCACACATATGCTTTTCTAACGCCTTGAAAATGTTATTGTGTTATATTGATGTCTTCTTCCATTTTCATACACTCTTCTTATAGTTATTTGAGAAAGATTTTACCTGCGTTGGTAGGTTAATCAATGCCATTGTTCTATATTAATAATAATAATAATTCCTCTCGTACATTTATACGTTACATTTATACGTCTACAAGCAATTTCTCCAGTCCGATCTATCCTGGGCAACTTGATAAATCTCCTCCGTGGAGCCGAGACCGATATTTTGTGCCTCTCTCGGCAAAGTTCGTTTCAGGTTTCCTAGATCGTCCTCTCTTTCTTGAACATTTTGCATCCCACTTCAATGTCTGCTTTGATATTATTGGATCATTTCTTCTCAAGGTAAGTTCTAAAGTTAGTACATAATTTAGTGTCTCCCTTTTTAGGCATGGGGTAAATTTTGATGCTTTCCATTTCTTTGGCCATATTTATGTTTCCCATAAATTTATACAAATTTCGTGATATATTTGAATGCTTTGTTCTCCTCATGCTTTGCTGAAATATTATAACATCTGGTGATTTTCCTGTCTTCAAGTTGTGCATTTCTCATTCAACTTCCTTTAACGATGGTTCTGTCTTCTTTTCTAAGATTATTTCAGTGTTTGCTCTACTGTCTTTTTCGTCTGTGTTCATTTATATTTTGTGGCAGTACTCTTCCCATCTATTGATAATTTCTTCTTGTTCTGTTAGGGTTCTTCCTATCCTGTCTATTATTGCGTTTATATTCGGTTTTAAAGTTCTGACCATTGATTTTATTTATTTGAATATGTCTTGTTTTCCCCCTTTCTTCTAGTGTTCTTTTAACATTGCAAAACGGTCTGGGGGTATATTGTTTATCTCTTCTTATGTTCTTTCTTATTTCCTTCATTATATTTTTGCAGGCTTTTCTACTTCCTTCATTTGTTGTTCCCTGTGTTTGTTTTCGCCATTTTATGTTGTGTTAACTCTAGTGCATCATTTGTAATCCACTCATACTTTCTGTCTTGTCTTCGTTGCACCATATCTTTGGCTGAGGAAACTAGAATGTACCTAGCAAGTGCGGCTAACTCATCTGGTGTCTAAAGAGAGCAAGACTGTACCTATCACGAATGTCCATGAAATTATAGTTAGACTGTACCTACCATACATATCCTTGAAGAGATAGTTAGACTGTACCTACCATACATGTCCTTGAAGAGATAGTTAGACTGTACCTACCATACATATCCTTGAAGAGATAGTTAGACTGTACCCACCATAAATGTCTTTGAAGAGATAGACTTTACCTACTATACATATCCTTGAAGAGATAGTTAGACTGTACCTACCATACTTGTCCTTGAAGAGATAGTTAGACTGTACCTACCATACATGTCCTTGAAGAGATAGTTAGACTTTACCTACCATGCACGGTAATAAAGAGATAGTTAGACTGTACCTACCATACACGTTCTTGAAGAGATAGTTAGACTTTACCTACCATACTTGTCCTTGAAGAGATAGTTAGACTGTACCTACCATGCACGGTAATAAAGAGATAGTTAGACTGTACCTACCATACATATCCTTGAAGAGATAGTTAGACTGTACCTACCATACTTGTCCTTGAAGAGATAGTTAGACTGTACCTACCATACATGTCCTTGAAGAGATAGTTAGACTTTACCTACCATGCACGGTAATAAAGAGATAGTTAGACTGTACCTACCATACACGTTCTTGAAGAGATAGTTAGACTTTACCTACCATACTTGTCCTTGAAGAGATAGTTAGACTGTACCTACCATGCACGGTAATAAAGAGATAGTTAGACTTTACCTACCATACATATCCTTGAAGAGATAGTTAGACTTTACCTACCATACATGTCCTTGAAGAGATAGTTAGACTTTACCTACCATGCACGGTAATAAAGAGATAGTTAGACTGTACCTACCATACACGTTCTTGAAGAGATAGTTAGACTTTACCTACCATACTTGTCCTTGAAGAGATAGTTAGACTGTACCTACCATGCACGGTAATAAAGAGATAGTTAGACTGTACCTACCATACATATCCTTGAAGAGATAGTTAGACTGTACCTACCATACATATCCTTGAAGAGATAGTTAGACTGTACCTACCATACATATCCTTGAAGAGATAGTTAGACTGTACCTACCATACATATCCTTGAAGAGATAGTTGGACTGTACCTACCATACATGTCCTTGAAGAGATAGTTAGACTGTACCTACCATACATGTCATTGAAGAGATAGTTAGACTGTACCTACCATACATATCCTTGAAGAGATAGTTAGACTTTACCTACCATGCACGGTAATAAAGAGATAGTTAGACTGTACCTACCATACACGTTCTTGAAGAGATAGTTAGACTGTACCTACCATACATGTCCTTGAAGAGATAGTTAGACTGTACCTACCATACATGTCCTTGAAGAGATAGTTAGACTTTACCTACCATACATATCCTTGAATAGATAGTTAGACTTTACCTACCATACATGTCCTTGAAGAGATAGTTAGACTGTACTTACCATGCACGGTAATACAGAGATAGTTAGACTGTACCTACCATGCACGGTAATAAAGAGATAGTTAGTAAAGTATATCAATGTTTAGATTGTCTTTAATCACAAGTTCGTGAAGACAAATGACATATAAATGTTTAAGTTGGTTTTACTTGGTATATAGTATGTACATGAAGTCAGCTAGTTAGTATATCAATAGTTATATTTACTTGACTTACCGACTACGTTGATGATGACAATTAGCTAGTTTGGATTCTGCAGCTGAGTACGATTTCTTTGAGAGAAAAAACTCACTGAAATTTGTGTAGTGTACGTGCTTCACTGCAGACGGAAATCCGTTTCTGAGTTAGTAAGTGGGAGTGACATGAAAACCCGTGACCTGAAGATATAATTAAATAACGAAGATGGAAAATTACAAGCACTTAAGATCATGCATCCTGGTTTATTTCTAGGGACCAGTGACTTCAAATTGTTAATTACATTTAATTTTTATAAACAGTATTAACAAAACGCACAAAGTGAGAAACTGTTGAACACCAAGCTTGATATACAACCTGTGGTATTTTTAACAGATACAGAATCAGCACACCAAGCACTTTATTTCAGAAAATTGTTAGATATACTGGTCCTACTTTCTGAACTGTGTAGACTGTGCATGGTTGTCTTGCAGTTGAATATCAGGAAATGAGATAACAGACCGACTGGTCATAGAAGGGGACTGCAGTAGAGCAAATGAGCGTACCAGTTACCCATCATCAAAAGAAAGGCCTTAAGGATGATTAAGTCAATCAGAAAGCCACCAAAACGAACACATGACAACTATCAAGGTATTAAAAGATCAGAACAAGTTGCCATTGACGCAATCCATTCCATAGCCACATACATGTATACAAAATTCAAGACTGGTAATTTAGCCATGTGCACATCTGAATCGGCACCCCATACTTCAAAGCTGTCCTAAATATGATTGACTGAAGCAAACTCGCTGTCCTAGTGAAACAACAAACGAAAGAAAACTATACGGACCTCTGTGTGATCTACAAATGACAGTGAAGTTTAGACAGTAGACAACATTGAATATGTAGATAATATTTCAAGAAATTGAAAGAAAGGAAGGAAAGAAACACACTATCTAGTTCTCTATGTATTTAATATTAAACAAATGCTCGATATTTTTCTCAATCTTGTTTATCATTGGAGAAACATTATCACTTTCTATATTTGGGATTTTAGCATTGGATAATTTTTGTACCACTTTATCTCTAGGTTGGTTTTTTTTCAACATTGATGAAATTCTGTTTCTTTTTCTCTGTATTTTTAACATTGAAATATCTCTCCAATTCTAAATTTGTGTTTTTTACTTTCAAGAAACACTTTATTACTTTCTCTATCTGTGTACATTCAATAAACGTTTTGTTGCGTTATCTATATGTGAAATTTTAATATTCAGGTGTGGTCACAGGCGCAGTCATAGGGACAACGTCAAAACAGTATCCGAGCTCCTTGCGGTGAACCTGGAAATATACAACAGCTCTTGTCTGGCTAAGTGGGTAGGGATCGAGGGAGAGCTACTCTAGCTTAAGTAGTTACTCAAACGCAGTTACGTTTTATGAGATATACTCAACGCAAACTAGCAGAATCCAGAGTGATTGTTTCTGCACGTCTCTTCCGGCCGATGAGAAAAACTAAATAAATTAAACCGAATCGTGAGAATTAACAAGTTACGAGTCGTCAGGAGGCACATATTCACGTTCCCTTGAAACAAGGGTCGCGCCATATTTGCAAGCTCTCGGCAAGAATCGTCCGAAAAAAAGCTGCATAGTGATGTGCTGACACAAGGAAAAAATGCAGTAAACACAGTATCGGAGGCAAAGCGCAGATACACCTATTGGGTAAGGTTGGCCAAGCGCAAAACCTAAGGGTGTGCCCTTGATCCTAACGAAACTACCCTCACTGGATCAACCGGACATGGTACTGTTGCACGAGTGCAAAATGAAAAGTTGCGTTTTAGTGCCGGCAAAAAACTGTCATCCCCGGATAACTGGGGTGGGTGATGTCGGCAAGAGCAAAATTTAAGTTGCGCTGCTAGCACCGAATGAAACGATACTCTGGATTATTTGTGTGAAGCCACAGTCCAGTATTTCCCGTGTCAGGAAAAAGGCAGAGTAGAAATTTCAAACTGTCAAGTGCCGACGCGCCTGTCGAAACGGTTGAGGATGTTCCTATTCTGAAATATACTCACCATGGCTAGAAAAGCAAAGTCGATAATGTAAACGTTTGCCCGGCTGCCCAGCGTGTTCGCAGCGCGTTGGACTACGGGTGACAAACTCCCTGTGAGTGCGTGTTCAATTCCGCGGGCTGGCAGAAAAGCTACAGGTTCACCGGATTCACGGTGTTCGTGGCACCGAACCGAAGGGTTACGATGTCCATGGCTCCGAGCCGAAGAGCTGAAAGCTCAAGTGCTTCTGGATTGGTTTTTTTTTTTTTAAATGTAAATGTTTGACAGGTCGTATAAACTTAAACATTTGCGAAAGCTGACACTTTTCGGATAAGATAATCCTATAAGAATAAGATGTCGTCCAAACACCATGGCTCAGATCAAATAAAGACTAGTTAAACATCCTAAAATTGATCGTTAGTGTAACAAACCCATGTGTCTTCAATGGCTCAAAATGTTCTTAATTTGGAACAACCTCACATAATCAGAAAGGGCACATAGTGTAGATACGCTCTTATGTGAAGATCATAAAGCCCAAATATACGACCAAAAAATGATCACTAAAGAGTAATGAAAGCACGAAGCAGACGAAATGTGACCGTTCCAATGACTAGCCCAAAATGGTGAGAATGCTCCTAATCTGGAACGACCTCACCCAGTCATAAATGTTGCAAAGTAGTAAATCCTCTTTGGTGTAGATCCGAAATCAAATATATGGCATTAAAAAGACAATTAACCCTTAACCATTGGGATAATGGGATTTCGATCATATATGATCGATGCAACATGCCTATTTAAGTAGCCATAATTTTGTATCCATTTTGCATTTAAGTTAGTAAAAGTTATGTTAACTAATGCAGAACATATGATAATCTAATAAAAATTATAAAAACTAATTATATATTTTTAGATGTCTAATCTCGTTGACTGGAGCACACCTCATTTCCCACTTTTCCATTTTATAGATACCCCCAAATTGCTCCATCCAAAAAACCCCAAATATGTGATAAAATAGATTCTAATAGCTCAGATTACTGTCCTGATGAAGACACCAGTGATTCTTGAAATATCTATGCTTGTGTCAGATGAACATTCTGTGCCTGTGTCACTTTGAGTCTGTTTGCAAGATGCCCGATAACTATTTTTCCTGATTATTTTGTCTATCAAATATCATTGCGTAATCATATTATCTATTACTTTCAATGTTTAGAAATTATATACCTATTTCATGTTTATGTATGATACTAGACCAATTCGGCGTCCTTTTCTCTTGAAGACCATATTTATTGACTTTTTATTTAAAATATGAAAATATTGAATATTATAAATTTCATGATTACTGCCTTTCATATTTTCCAAACATGTTTAAATTCATATATGTTTTGCAAATATGAAGACTTTAAAAGACTGTAATAAAAGATTCCATTATATTCGTCATACTTATTTGTTTTCCTTCTTTGTGATTGTAAAAAAATGTGTCATTTGTAGAATAATCTATTTTTAGACTTTTCATAAGTAAGTCACGGATATCATATATTACATCACACTTATGTTAAAACTACATATCCTGATAGCCCATCCAATTAGCTTTCCAACCATATACAACATGCCTATTTTCAATGCAAAGAATTAGTATGGTTGCTAAATATAGAGCAGGACATCAAAAATATCGAAAAACCTAAAAACATGCCAATGGTTTTAAAGAGTGTCTATCATACGATACAAAAGGAACGTCACACTCAGTCAGGACTCTAGTTGTTTTGTTAGTGTCCTTTGTAAACCGAATTTGTTTTTAACAGTGTTTGCTATTACAAGCTATTTAGCTGACATGGGGTTGTAAAAGGGACTGAGGTGTTGACCCAGATGTTGAGCCAGATGTTTACTTGCAAGAGTTACTGGGCTTTGGAGCATTTGAATGGGAGAGAACTAGTATTAGTAGTTGTGTACCAATTTATTTACCACTTGGGCAGACTCCACAGCATAAGTTTCACATGGAAAATGAAACGTGCGCCCAGTCAGTGAGAAAGCCATATCTCTCGTTAAAAGCAGGGTTCACAAGTCCAGGATGGGAGACTGCTGGTTAGAACTGATAGTTTTAGACAGATGCACATTTAGTAGTTGAAGAAAGCTAACGTTGAAAAACTGAAGTGATATTTCATATCATCATCATCAGGTGCCGTAACGGCTGGCGTTGGCGATCATTAATCTCAACAAATCTCTGTCTTTGGTGTTTGCTGTCAACTCAGATGTTGACGCTATACCGTGCCATAAAGTCAGGCTATCAAAAGTGTCTCTCTATCTTCCTCTGTCTCGTCTGGTAACTTTCTAACTACAGAAGTCAACATCAGCATGATCATTTGATAATTAATCATTCCCTTCCCTTCATTTGCTAGGTGTAATACTTAACAAGATAGGTCATATATTTTATATACGTTATTGAAAATGTTATGTCTGTGCCAGAAACTTATCAAGTTGAAGACTTGCTACGATATTACTGAATGAGCAACTTGTAGTTATTAGAGATATGCAACGTGAATTGTGAGGGAAGAGACGTATGTGATTGAGATGAGTTTTATTTTATACTGTATACTAATTGTATGTTGGTTACGTCGCAGAGACTAACCGAAGTGATATAACTTTGTATCATTTTCCTATTAGCCAAACGAACAAAGTGATGTATCGCAGAGATTTATATTTGAAGTATACAGAGCGATCAATTAAGTAGATGGCAATATCAAACTGGAACAGATGAATATTTGCTTCCTTCAATTATTGTTTTCAAATGACCGTATGTACCTTGATGTTAGAGGTCGGAAATCAATTTGTTTTTCTACAAGATAGATGTTTTATTCTAAAACGCGTAGATATCAAGAAGTTACCTTCATGTGATAGACTGATATGCTACGTGAAACCATAATCATCATCCTAGACTTAGGGGCCTACCAAACCAATGTGCAACGTATACACGTTCTTGGCAAAGATCAAACATATCACAAAAAGTTATTAAAATTGGTCGTAAAGAACGAACGCAAAGAAGAAGGAAGAAGATCATCCTAGACAACCAGATGACGGAGCCAGAACAGACGACGTTACATTCAGTCTCAATGGGGACCCAGGCATCCCTCTATATAGATGAACTCGAAAACAGAACTGGATCCAGGGAGACTGTCACAACGATGGAAACTTCTACAGGAGCCTAGACATCCCTTTGTTGACCAGGAGCGAACGACATTCATATTGTCCCAACAAATTATTGAACATTCTGTGTTTTCTTACATTTGAGCTTATCATTGAATGACTATAGATCTTTTGTTTTCATCACAACTAGACCGATTCTCTACAAGAACTGAAGAACTCTATCAGAACTTTTGTCAGAATGATAATTTATATGTGCCTACCTGCGAATAGAACGCTTCTGTGAGGGGAGTTGGTCAGACAGGGCCATTTGTGATTTTGATGACTCTTTACGATTTCCTTTTTGCAAGATATTGTAATGAAATCATATTTGTTTGCGACTTGTAAAACATGTCGTTACTTTGAACATTACCTATCTGAAGTAATCGTCGTTACTTTGAACATTACCTATCTGAAGTAATCCTAGCAAAAGAAAGGAAGGGAATGATTAATTATTAAATGAACATGCTGATGTTGACTTCTGTAGTTAGAAGGTTATGAAGATAATTGTCATGAAGTTTTCTCTTTTGCGTATGTGAATATTGTTGTTCAATATTTATAAGTTCTCAATTTGAGAGATGTCCTTTTCAGTAATTAAATAGATCTTGAATTGACATTTTGTTAATGTGTCATTATTAGAAGCTTAGTATTGTGTGTGTTGAGCTGTAACTGTTCAATGAGAAGATTAGTATTGTATGTGCTGAGCTGTAACTGTTCAATGAGAAGATTAGTATTGTATGTGCTGAGCTGTAACTGTTCAAGGAGAAGATTAGTATTGTATGTGTTGAGCTGTAACTGTTCAAGGAGAAGAGATCAGGCTTGTCGAAGACAGGGGATGTAGTATCACAAAATATTAAATTTGTTAGCAAATATAATGCAGTATTCACTATTAATTAAACATATTAACATATAAGCATAAAATAAATTGAAATTGGGAGAACAGAAGTCCAACTAACGAAGTCTCTTGTTGTTTGTTTGTTGGGTGGGGGTTAAGCCTCTATGTGGCCGAGGCACGCCCCTTTCAACCTAAGACATATGTCTCAAGTCTCTTTATAAACAATAGGTTGAATAAACAAGTTCGACTGATCTTTTTATATTGGTAATAAATTTATGAATATATAGACATTAAGAAAATTGTGAATGGATACATTGTTCCCAAACTAGCATTAATAAAAAATATCTAGTACTTTTTTTTATCGCAAAGTATCCTAGAATGAATGGTAAACTTTGTTTCACTTCTATTTCTAGCATAAGCCACGATATGTATTCGTTATCATTAACACTTAACTTCCAAATAGTTTTCACTTAATATAAAAGTCGAATAGGAACAGACAGTAATGAAAAAAGCAACACAATATGTCAAATCTTTATAAAGACCACACATCTCAGCGATAAGCCTTGTGGATCTTAAAGCGACGCCTCATACACAATCAATCAAGACACCAATTCTACTTTGAATTGTCAACATTTTTGTTAATATAGTACGTTTTTATTTGAGTTGTATCAATGCTGACTCCTAAATTGGGCAAATCTAATCAAAGCGTAACAATCTCTCGCTCTCGTTCTCTCTCTCTCTTTCTCTCTCTTCGATCACCACTTAGACTGATGTACCAGATTTCCCCACGAATTAAAATTTTTGTCTTTTTCATGTGGACATCTGATTCATGTAGCCTTAGCATGGGTGTGTGTGCTCATCACATCTTTAGCGTCATTTGGAACTCTGGTGCTTATCCATCGGCGTTTGTCCGGTTTTAGCCAGCATTTACAGGGTTCGCTCTCCGTCAGCCTTGGGTTGTCCCCAGCCGACCTGCAAGGCAGAAGGTTGTAGCAATCTCATCCCTGAAACTCCTCTATTCGAGTTTACACTTTCAGTTCGTTGTGTAGATAATTCTAGTCAATTGCATTATCCTCTGTCACTAGTGCCCCGCCAACAAAATGACAACCCAATAAGAATGCAATCAAATGTCACTGTATACAGAGTCTAATACAGAGAACATCAGGAAAGAATGCGAGGGAAAGACCACGAAAAAGATGGATATAGTATAGCATAATGCTGTCAAAACAAAAAACAAAAGTAACCAAGCAAAAATAACTATCACTCGAGCAGCACAGAACAAAAACTGGAAAACCACGACATTGGACAACAACCCGGTAACAGTGTGACAACAAAAGAAGAAGAACGATAGCCTATGTTTGTATCATGTATCAGTTTGTATATCATGTATCAGTTTGTATATCATGTATCAGTTTGTATATCATGTATCAGTTTGTATATCATGTATCAGTTTGTATATCATGTATCAGTTTGTATATCATGTATCAGTTTGTATATCATGTATCAGTTTGTATATCATGTATCAGTTTGTATCAAAGACAGCCTATAGTTGTATCATGTATCAATTTATATAAAAGATAGCCTATGATTGTATCATATATCAGTTTGTATAAAAGATAGCCTATAGTTGTAGCCTACATCATACAGTATGTTATATCAGGTTGTATCATATATCATACAGTATATTATATCAGGTTGTATCATATATCATACAGTATGTTATATCAGATTGTATCATATATCATACAGTATATTATATCAAGTTGTATCATATATCATACAGTATATTATATCAAGTTGTATCATATATCATACAGTATATTATATCAGATTGTATCATATATCATACAGTATATTATATCAAGTTGTATCATATATCATACAGTATGTTATATCAGATTGTATCATATATCATACAGTATGTTATATCAGGTTGTATCATATATCATACAGTATGTTATATCAGATTGTATCATATATCATACAGTATATTATATCAGTTTGTATCATATATCATACAGTATGTTATATCAGATTGTATCATATATCATACAGTATATTATATCAGATTGTATGATATATCATACAGTATATTATATCAGGTTGTATCATATATCATACAGTATATTATATCATGTTGTATCATATATCATACAGTACGATATATCAGTTTGTATCATATATCATACAGTAAATTATATCAGTTTGTATCATATATCATACAGTATGTTATATCAGGTTGTATGATATATCATACAGTATATTATATCAGATTGTATCATATATCATACAGTATATTATATCAGTTTGTATCATATATCATACAGTATGTTATATCAGATTGTATCATATATCATACAGTATGTTATATCAGATTGTATCATATATCATACAGTACGTTATATCATATTGTATCATATATCATACAGTAAGTTATATCAGGTTGTATCATATATCATACAGTATATTATATCAGGTTGTATCATATATCATACAGTATATTATATCAGGTTGTATCATATATCATACAGTATATTATATCAGGTTGTATCATATATCATACAGTATGTTATATCAGATTGTATCATATATCATACAGTATATTATATCAGGTTGTATCATATATCATACAGTATGTTATATCAGGTTGTATCATATATCATACAGTATGTTATATCAAGTTTTATCATATATCAAGTTGTATCATATATCATACAGTATATTATATCAGGTTGTATCATATATCATACAGTATATTATATCAGGTTGTATCATATATCATACAGTATATATCAGGTTGTATCATATATCATACAGTATGTTATATCAGGTTGTATCATATATCATACAGTATATTACATCAAATTGTATCATATATCATACAGTATGTTATATCAGGTTGTATCATCTATCATACAGTATATAATATCAGAGTGTATCATATATCATACAGTATATTATATCAGATTGTATCATATATCATACAGTATATTATATCAGGTTGTATCATATATCACACAGTATATTATATCAGGTTGTATCATATATCATACAGTATGTTATATCAGTTTGTATCATATATCATACAGTATATTATATCAGATTGTATCATATATCATACAGTATATTATATCAGATTGTATCATATATCATACAGTATATTATATCAGGTTGTATCATATATCATACAGTATATTATATCAGGTTGTATCATATATCATACAGTATGTTATATCAGGTTGTATCATATATCATACAGTATATTATATCAGGTTGTATCATATATCATACAGTATATTATATCAGTTTGTATCATATATCATGCAGTATGTTATATCAGATTGTATCATATATCATACAGTATATTATATCAGGTTGTATCATATATCATACAGTATATTATATCAGGTTGTATCATATATCATACAGTATATTATATCAGGTTGTATCATATATCATACAGTATATTATATCAGATTGTATCATATATCATACAGTATATTATATCAGATTGTATCATATATCATACAGTATATTATATCAGGTTGTATCATATATCATACAGTATATTATAGCAGTTTGTATCATATATCATACAGTATGTTATATCAGGTTTTATCATATATCATACAGTATATTATATCAGGTTGTATCATATATCATACAGTATATTATATCAGGTTGTATCATATATCATACAGTATATTATATCAGGTTGTATCATATATCATACAGTATATTATATCAGGTTGTATCATATATCATACAGTATGTTATATCAGGTTGTATCATATATCATACAGTATATTATATCAGGTTGTATCATATATCATACAGTATGTTATATCAGTTTGTATCATATATCATACAGTATATTATATCATGTTGTATCATATATCATACAGTATATTATATCAGGTTGTATCATATATCATACAGTATGTTATATCAGATTGTATCATATATCATACAGTATGTTGTATCAGTTTGTATTATATATCACACAGTATATTATATCAGATTGTATCATATATCATACAGTATATTATATCAGATTGTATCATATATCATACAGTATATTATATCAGTTTGTATCATATATCATACAGTATATTATATCAGGTTGTATCATATATCATACAGTGTATTATATCAGATTGTATCATATATCATACAGTATATTATATCAGGTTGTATCATATATCATACAGTATGTTATATCAGGTTGTATCATATATCATACAGTATGTTATATCAGATTGTATCATATATCATACAGTATATTATATCAGATTGTATCATATATCATACAGTATATTATATCAGAGTGTATCATATAACATACAGTATGTTATATCAGATTGTATCATATATCATACAGTATATTATATCATTTTGTATCATATATCATACAGTATGTTATATCAGATTGTATCATATATCATACAGTATATTATATCAGATTGTATCATATATCATACAGTATATTATATCAGGTTGTATCATATATCATACAGTATATTATAGCAGTTTGTATCATATATCATACAGTATGTTATATCAGGTTTTATCATATATCATACAGTATATTATATCAGGTTGTATCATATATCATACAGTATATTATATCAGGTTGTATCATATATCATACAGTATATTATATCAGGTTGTATCATATATCATACAGTATATTATATCAGGTTGTATCATATATCATACAGTATGTTATATCAGGTTGTATCATATATCATACAGTATATTATATCAGGTTGTATCATATATCATACAGTATGTTATATCAGTTTGTATCATATATCATACAGTATATTATATCATGTTGTATCATATATCATACAGTATATTATATCAGGTTGTATCATATATCATACAGTATGTTATATCAGATTGTATCATATATCATACAGTATGTTGTATCAGTTTGTATTATATATCACACAGTATATTATATCAGATTGTATCATATATCATACAGTATATTATATCAGATTGTATCATATATCATACAGTATATTATATCAGTTTGTATCATATATCATACAGTATATTATATCAGGTTGTATCATATATCATACAGTGTATTATATCAGATTGTATCATATATCATACAGTATATTATATCAGGTTGTATCATATATCATACAGTATGTTATATCAGGTTGTATCATATATCATACAGTATGTTATATCAGATTGTATCATATATCATACAGTATATTATATCAGATTGTATCATATATCATACAGTATATTATATCAGAGTGTATCATATAACATACAGTATGTTATATCAGATTGTATCATATATCATACAGTATATTATATCATTTTGTATCATATATCATACAGTATGTTATATCAGATTGTATCATATATCATACAGTATATTATATCAGATTGTATCATATATCATACAGTATATTATATCAGATTGTATTATATATCATACAGTATATTATATCAGGTTGTATCATATATCATACAGTATATCATATCAGATTGTATCATATATCATACAGTATGTTATATCAGATTGTATCATATATCATACAGTACGTTATATCAGGTTGTATCATATATCATACAGTATATTATATCAGGTTGTATCATATATCATACAGTATGTTATATCAGATTGTATCATATATCATACAGTATATTATATCAGGTTGTATCATATATCATACAGTATATTATATCAGGTTGTATCATATATCATACAGTATATTATATCAGATTGTATCATATATCATACAGTATATTATATCAGGTTGTATCATATATCATACAGTATATTATATCAGGTTGTATCATATATCATACAGTATATTATGTCAGATTGTATCATATATCATACAGTATATTATATCAGGTTGTATCATATATCATACAGTATATTATATCAGGTTGTATCATATATCATACAGTATATTATATCAGATTGTATCATATATCATACAGTATATTATATCAGGCTGTATCTTATATCATACAGTATGTTATATCAAGTTGTATCATATATCATACAGTATGTTATATCAGGTTGTATCATATATAATACAGTATATTATATCAGGTTGTATCATATATCATACAGTATATTATATCAGGTTGTATCATATATCATACAGTATATTATATCAGATTGTATCATATATCATACAGTATATTTTATCAGATTGTATCATATATCATACAGTATATTATATCAGGTTGTATCATATATCATACAGTATGTTATATCAGGTTGTATCATATATCATACAGTATATTATATCAGGTTGTATCATATATCATACAGTATATTATATCAGGTTGTATCTTATATCATACAGTATGTTATATCAAGTTGTATCATATATCATACAGTATGTTATATCAGGTTGTATCATATATAATACAGTATATTATATCAGGTTGTATCATATATCATACAGTATAATATATCAGGTTGTATCATATATCATACAGTATATTATATCAGAGTGTATCATATATCATACAGTATGTTATATCAGGTTGTATCATATATCATACAGTATATTATATCAGATTGTATCATATATCATACAGTATATTATATCAGATTGTATCATATATCATACAGTATGTTATATAAGATTGTATCACATATCATACAGTATATTATATCAGGTTGTATCATATATCATACAGTATATTATATCAGAGTGTATCATATATCATACAGTATATTATATCAGGTTGTATCATATATCATACAGTATATTATATCAGGTTGTATCATATATCATACAGTATATTATATCAGATTGTATCATATATCATACAGTATATTATATCAGGTTGTATCATATATCATACAGTATATTATATCAGGTTGTATCATATATCATACAGTATATTATATCAGGTTGTATCATATATCATACAGTATATTATATCAGGTTGTATCATATATCATACAGTATATTATATCAGATTGTATCATATATCATACAGTGTGTTATATCAGATTGTATCATATATCATACAGTATATTATATCAGATTGTATCATATATCATACAGTATGTTATATCAGGTTGTATCATATATCATACAGTATATTATATCAGGTTGTATCATATATCATACAGTATATTATATCAGGTTGTATCATATATCATATTGTATCAATAATTCACTAGCCCAGGTAAAGTAGTAACAATAACTTCCAGTTTTAACACTAAATTATCTCTTACATTAAATTATCTCTTACATTAAATTATCTCTTACTTGTTTGTTTGTTATGTAGGAGATTAAAGCTTCTTTGAGACTAGGCAAGCGATATTCACACAAAGAACAAGTCATTTTGGTTATATCAGGGCGTGTAAACACACAAACATAAAAAGTTAGAATTAACTACCTGCAGAGAATCCATTATCTAAATTGCCCCCAACTTTGGAATGTGTCAGCTCTGATGACCTCTCTATGAACAGTTAGATCTGATACCATGCTTCAGTATAACATCAGATATGGCACTTCAGAGTGAGATTTTTCTGTTTGTAAAATCTTATAGCTACATTCTATAAAAATGAAAGACCGGTCGCATAACTTGCATACACTCTCAGAAATTTGTAGGTGCATGTCCTACATGCAGTAAGGGCTTAATGGAAGCGCAACGTACTCACATTCTCAGTGCAAACCACACAGATTACAAAGAGTGGTTAACTTGATTGATAAGAACCGACTCAAGCAAACAACAACAAACGTCCACAACTTCTATCATCCATTTCACAAAATTTAACAATCATAATCCCATTTTTTAATTCACAAACAAAATTCACAAAAACTTTTGAAATGAATTATTTAAAAGATATTGTTGCCATAATTTATTTAATGTTATGAACTTCAGACAACAGTAAAAGTATTTTTAAAATAAAAACATAACAAAATATCTTAGATGAAGATGAGGAAGGGAGGATTTCGAAATTGAGGAATAGGAAGAGTTGTAACCCTTGCGTTTCAAGAAGGAACAAAAAATAAAAGAGATGATAAGAAAAATACAGCCAAAGACAGATTCTGAATGAAATTTGATATTGAATTTTAATCAATCATTGCTGTTTGGTAACAAAATGTGATATTTAATGTACAGTAATCTTCTTTCTTTTCTCCAACCATGTTTTGTCTCACAGCGTCAGGATAAGAAGACATTTCTAGAACGAGCTTTTGTGTGCGCTTTATAAACAGTGTCTTTCATCTGTTATCTCTGAGGTTCACCTTTTTGCGGGAAAGACCTTTTGCTTTATTCCCCCCTGTATCAGAGTAACATTGCTTTTTGAGGCACACTGTCTGCGGGTAATCTGCTTATGTGGTTGAACCATTTAATTTGTTGTTTTTTCAATGAAGCTCAGTACTGTTGTTGCACCCACTTTTTTCCTGATGTCTTCATTTCTAAATCGATCTCTTCTTGTTATTTCCAGCATTCTGCGTAGACACTTCATCTCTGTCGTGACTAGTTTTCTTCTATCATTTGATGTCAGTGTCCAGGTTTGGCACTGATAACATAATGTTGGGAGAAAGATTGTGTTGAACAATTCTCTTTTTGTGTTCATGGGGACTTCCTATCAAGATGGTGCAGCAAGCTGGATGTGACAGTAATCATGATTGCTTGTTAAAACAACTGCATATTTTCTTTACCATCCATCATGACTTCTGATTAAACATTATCAAATATAGATATATTGTGTTTCAAAACTTGACATTGAATTTACATTACACATGGATATTTTTTTAAACATTGGTTTTCAATTTACAATAGACATGGATATTTTATTAACAAAACTGAACATTCATTTACATTAAATATGGAGAAAAAATGTAATCTTGGTACTTAATTTACAATAAACATGGATATTTTGTTAGCAAAACTTGACATTCAATTTACGTTAAGCATGAATATTTCATTTAAGAAACTTGATATTTCATTTCCTTAAAAATTCATTTTCTGTTAACAAAACTTGATATTTAATTTACAGTAAACAAGGGTATTTTGTTAATACAACTTGGCGCTCAATTCACATTAAACATGGATATTGTGTTAACAAAACTTGAGATCCAATTTACATTAAACAAAGATAGTTTGTGAACAAATTTTGACATTGAATTTACATTAGACATGGATATTTGTTTTACAAAAGTTGACATCAATTTACATTAAACATCGCTGATTATTAGCAAAAAACATTTATTTACTATTTTTGATAATTAAGATTGTATTTTGAAAACTTTGTCATTGAGTTTACTTCAATTATTGTTGCATGTAAACAATCAATGGTTTTAACTTTCTATCAATCCTTACTGATTGCTTACATAACTTGACATTTAATTTACATCATTCATATCTTCTTGTTAAAAAATAATTGTCATTTAATACTATCACTCCTTAATTTATTTTGTTAATCTCTGAGCACATTTATATTACAATGTATACTGAGTTATCCAGTTTATTAGATTTGTGTTATCTTAAAATTAGCACAAGTCAGTGTATCGGATGTGATGGCAGAAGGAGTTAATGTAAATAAATAATAACTGTTTATTAGCAAACTTATCATTTAACTTCAATAAAAAATTGCTGTTTTTAAAAATGCATTTAATTTGCGTCACTCTTTGCTGATTATAAATGAAAGATGACATTCGAATCCATACATCATTAATTTTCCTTCACGAAATTTATTATATTAAATGTCTATCAGTCTTGTATTTTTTTATATTAATTGTCTATCAATCATGTATTTTTGTTATATTAAATGTCTATCTCAATCTTGTATTTTTGTTGTATTAAATGTCTATCTCAATCTTGTATTTTTGTTAGAAAACTTGATATCTGTGATCTAGTTCAGTTTAGTTTATTCATTCTATCATCATCCCTGCACATCCGCTTTCATTTATTTTCTATCAATTGTCTTACTGACTGAACACATCTTGGTGTTTAAATGACAACAGTCATTGCTGCATGTTGACAAAAACTTGACATCATTCACAGTTTCCTGTAAACAAAATTATTGACATTTCATATGCATTGACCATTGCTGATGTTTATCACAATTTGACATATAATTAATCATGGCTGATTATTAATAACAAATTACATTTAATTGATTTCAATTATGGCTACTTATTACAAAATTCCAATCATTTACTACAACTGTTGCAGGGATTGCCACTCCAGAATAGGCCATTACAGCCACAACAGACGTAATGATTCAACACAGAAAAAAATCACTTGACACAAAACCTATTGTCTCTTGAGACAAAGAAACCAGTGATTACAAAACTACATTTTATTCCTATCATTTATATATATTTATTTTTAATAAAATTAATTTCAACAATTTAAATTACACCAATCATGCTTTATTTGAGAAAAACATTTAATATTAAATATATATATAAATTATTGCTTGAGGTTTATCAAAATTTGTCATTTAATTTATATAAATTATGGCATTGATCATTATAAAAATTTGACATTAAATTTATTTCAGTTGTGGCCGAGGGCGTATAGAAATTTTACATCTAATTTAGATCAAATATGTTTGTAAGGTTTAGACAAATTTGACATTAAATTTACATCAGTTTTGGCCGTGGGCTTATATAAATTTTACATCTAATTTAGATCAAATACGTTTGTAAGGTTTAGACAAATTTGATATTAAAGTTACATCAATTATGGCTGTGAGGTTTATCAAAACTTGACATTCAAAAACTAAAGTAGACTGCTACAAGTAGTAAGGTTTATCTATGTTCCATGTTATCTAACAATAATGATGAAAATGAAGTAAGCGTACTTATATAACCAAAATGACTGTTTGAATTTAGTATGTCTCATTGTAACGGGTTTCCACATATGACCGGGTCATTCTTGTCATAAATGACATACCACTTGCCGAGAGTGTTGCACAAAGCATGAACTTCATAGCTCCAGCAATAATTCTAGGGATCTCCGGAAACTATTACATATGTGACTTAGTCCAGATTTGAATCTACAAACTTCAGAATGCAAGTCAAACGTCTTATTGGTTATTGGTTACTGAACTAATGTCACAGCACTCAGGACTGACTTATATATGCTCCGTCTCCACCAACAGATGTTGAAGGATATGCGCTCTGACGGTTCCTGTGGCTCGCTTGTTAAACACACACCTCTCTCTTTCTCTCAAAGCATCTATCTCTACTTGTACAATGTGTAATTCCAAACTCATTAAATAACTGGATTGGTTCAGCATTAATTTTAGTATCCTCATCCAACAATAGGTCACCAAGAGACCAAAGAACATTCCCCTTATCCATGCTAAATGTACGCTTTCCACTATCAATGCTTTTGATGCTAGCTTATCCGTTCACTTGTTTCCGCAAACACCTGCATGCCCAGAACAGTAGATCCACGTTGAATATCTGGAGGTTAGAAACCTCTATAGACTACTCATATCCACTCAAACCGCAACCTGCCGTTCTGTATCTTCCAAAGCATTGACTAAGAGTTCGAAACAACAACGCTCCCTGTAAATAGAGTCCTAGAGAGCCAATGGAGGGCAGCAGCAGTTACCTCCATCTTCATACTGAATGTAGTTGTCCTGTTCGCTCCATATCACTCTTAATCACTTGATAACTATGAATGATGTTGCCACCGGTAACAATAAGATGCTATCTGTATTCTTGAATCTAAATAGAAACAATAGCATTAATTTGTTGTCAGTTGATGTAAATTAGGTAGTGGAGAACGGGGCACATTGGATCATATTTTTTATAAATAAATGCAGTTCTGAGAGTTCTTAATATTTATTTAAGTTTATTGTACCAGTATATAGTGTGACCACTTAGGTTCATAGTAAAAATATATTTTGTATTAAACTAACAACTGTTAGGCATAAAATAAGTTACTAACACCCTACCCGATGTGACCCGCTGTACCCCAGTATAAGGGCACAGTAGTTCGATATTTGGGGCACAGTGGGTCAAAAATCAGCACACATGACAAGCTTCACAACAGATGTAAAAAGGTTTTTCTAACTCTTACATCTTTCACATACATGGCTGTACAACATGGAGATTATCTGCATCACTGGAGAATAAAATAGGACAAATCCACAGGAAAAATAAGCCGCTTTCGCATTCTTTCAGTCCCCACATGTTCAACAGGAGGAGGCAGTTTCATGAGGATATCAACGGCATCTGTGACATATTCCTCAAGTTCATCAGGCATAATGAATGCCTTTTGTGTTTTGTGATATTTCAAGTAATAAACCACGCATTCTTTACGACAGTTGTTGATGGATGCTAATTTTGCAGCATAATGAACTATTGACCTTTTGGTTGCAAATTTGATTAACACATAATTCTCTGGTTTTAAATGATCTATACCAGCCACTAAATCAATGTCATCAGATTCCAAAGTGCTAGGCAGATCTGACATTTCAGATTCATTTCCTGAATTGAAATCCTCATCTTGTTCACTATTAGAATCTTCTTGTGCATTACAAAGTTGGAACAGAATCTTCTTGTGTATTACAAGGTTGGAACAGAATCTTCTTTCAAATCTGCGTTAGGCCTACACTTTTTATTTTTTTTTTAAATTTAGATTTCTCTAGTTTGGAAAGCAGTTCTGCTTCAAACATTTATTTTACATGGGTATCAGGTAATATAGCTGTTTTGGTCCTATTTCTACCCTGACTTAGTGTGGATGGTTTTTAAAATGCTTGACTATGTGGGGACATTTGTGCTGGTGTTACTATAGAACTGTGTATCACTGTAGACGAAGTACAAACAGACAAACAGGGGGACGTGTAAGCCTACCATCTTGTCCTACGGTCAAAGGTATTGTAGGTCTACAGACAGTTTCACTAATATTATTTTCTGAACTGTGCTGGTAGATGCAATTAAAGTATGGTCCGTTACAGGTGAAGGTAAGAAATCATACTCAGTAAAAATCATTCTGTTGAAGAGATAGATACCACAAGCCTCAAACCAAGCTCCTGTGAATGGGGGTTCAATTCCGCGGGCTGACAGGAAAGCCACAGGTTCTCCAGATTTACGGTGTTCGTGGCACCGAACCAAAGGGTTACGATGTCCATGGCACCGAGCCGAAGAGCTTTCAGCTCAAGTGCTTCTGGGTCAGGAAAAAAAAAAGCCTCAAACCCATACTGAATATTGGAAGGAGTGAATGTTTGCACAATTGCATTTTCCCATGGGTTCTCCATCATAAATGGTAATTCCTGACCAAGAGGTCATGACCTACTGTGCCCCCGTTGGTGTGACCCACTCTGCCTCACTCCCACTCACCGTGGAGAAAACATTATCATTTCTCTCTTATGGTGAATACTAATTTTGTTCTTCATTAGGTGCATTCCTAATACTACAAATAAGATTAGAGCACTAAAATGAAATGGCTTGCTTAGGCAAGTTTTAAATCTTAACAATTTTTCCCGTGATGTCAATATTTAGTTCAGACACGTAAAACTAAATCTTAACTGTAAAAGTCTTAGTTTCAACACCAAACGTTCAAAATGACAATGATGGCATAATAAGCAAAGAGATGTAACTCTAGAATATTTTGTATTGTTTTTCACTGATTTCTGTACATAGTTATCCTTAATGACCGACTGTACCCCGTGACCCATTGTGCCCCGGTCTCCCCTATAGTATGAGAAGGTGACATACTAGAAGTGTTTAAGTGTTAGTTGTGTAAAAGTAAGATCAGTATGAGAAGGTGACATACAAGAAGTGTTTAAGTGTTAGTTGTGTAAAAGTAAGATCAGTATGAGAAGGTGACATACAAGAAGTGTTTAAGTGTTAGTTGTGTAAAAGTAGGATCAGTATTAGAAGGTGACATACTAGAAGTGTTTATGTGTTAGTTGTGTAAAAGTAGGATCAGTATGTGAAGGTGACATACAAGAAGTATTTAAGTGTTAGTTGTGTAAAAGTAAGATCAGTATGAGAAGATGACATACAAGAAGTGTTTAAGTGTTAGTTGTGTAAAAGTAAGATCAGTATGAGAAGGTGACATACAAGAAGTGTTTAAGTGTTAGTTGTGTAAAAGTAGGATCAGTATGAGAAGGTGACATACAAGAAGTGTTTAAGTGTTAGTTGTGTAAAAGTAGGATCAGTATGAGAAGGTGACATACAAGAAGTGTTTAAGTGTTAGTTGTGTAAAAGTAAGATCAGTATGAGAAAGTGACATACTAGAAGCATCTAGACATCATTGAGTTTCTCTTTGTTTGTTCATTGATCACAATTAAAATCTACACAGTTGTTGTTCTTGTTTGTTTATTCCTTGTCTATAATTGTCATCTTCTGTTTGTTGATTATTTATTTACTTTATTTCATTTGCCTCTTATTAATGCATGCGTAGTCATGGCACCTAAAATGGCACACTGACTGATTTTTTGGTGAAGGCTTGTTAAGGAAAACAATAATATCCCCAATCACTAATATCCCTTGCTATTCAGACAAGTCTTACTTCAGCTTTAAAAGCACTTGTAACTTAGATCCCCAAGTAAAGGATCAGGGTCTCCTGTAGTCCAACCATGAACCGTATGCAAACTGATAATTTTGTTTTCCTTTGTTTAAGCTGTCCTTGAATCCCAGAATGTCCATGGCATGTGGTCACTAGCGCAAACTGTTATCAACATTGGATATCAGTGATCATTTATTCTTTATTTATAATTAACATCTACCCAGAAATACTTCTGTTTGTTTCCTTATTCATTGTCAACCATTCACAATTTTAGAACAAATTCTTTGAAATGTTGACATCAGAAGAATGACTTGTTTTTTTAAAGAAATATTCAAGTTAACAAATTCAAGTTAACATATTTGAGTTAACATATTCGAGTTAACATGTTCGAGTTGACATGTTCGAATTGACATGTTCGAGTTAACACGTTCAAGTTAACATATTCAAGTTATCCTATACAAGTTAACGTATTCAAGTTAACGTATTCAAGTTATCATATACAAGTTAACATATTCAAGTTAACATATTCAAGTTAACATATTCAAGTTAACATACTCAAGTTAACGTATTCAAGTTAACGTATTCAAGTTATCATATACAAGTTAACATATTCAAGTTAACATATTCAAGTTAACATATTCAAGTTATCATATTCAAGTTAACATATTCAAGTTAACATATTCAAGTTAACATATTCAAGTTAACATATTCAAGTTAACATATTCAAGTTAACATATTCAAGATTAACATATTCAAGTTAACATATTCAAGTTAACATACTCAAGTTAAGTAGTAATGCAAGAATTGTTTTTACCCAGGATATTGTTGTCTATGACTAATCATCTACATCGCTGACATCATAATTAGTTTCATCATCTGTGTTAGGCTCCCTCGAATGATGAATAGAGACTGTACCATGCTGGCTGACAACATTAGCATGATCGATATTGTAGACAGTGCTCTTGTTGTTGACAATGTTTATAGTTGTTGGCCTAGAAACAATTTGTTGAGAAAGAAAACAGAATACAAATTACAAACTAGAACAACATAATTAGAAAATGGTGACACATTTCTAATGTTGGTAAAATGCTTCAAATAATTGAGTCTGGAGTCTCCGCGAGGTTGGGTGGACAGTCATTGGGGCGATCACATCTTAAGACCCTGACTTGGCTGTACACACTTTCACATGCTGGAGATCAGAGCAACAAGTGTGCTGAATTTCTTGCAAATACTGTCCCTACTAAAGTTGGCAGAAGTATGGACAGAGAAAATGTAATTAATACAGTAAGCACTCATTTATGTGACATGGACGAGTCAAAGACACTGGAATGATTAAGAGAATTCGGAGTTAAGTCTAGACATGCCAGACTGGGTTGTCTACATGGTAGAGAGAGAAGATATACGAATCCACTTCTCATGTGTACGGTGAGCGGGTGTACTTTGGGAAGGCTGCTGCATCGGAGAACGGAGCAAAAATGGGAATGCCCAATGTACCATGACATTGATCTCATAACATAACATAACAAGGTGGTAAAAGTTACAATGAAAGTATGATATTTCCACATGTCCAGACTTAAACTTTATATAAACAGTTTACAGGTTGGTGTGGTTCACAAGTTCTACATCTGATTGTCTACATTTGTATTGCAGTGAGTTCATGTTTTTGATGCATCATTACTGTCAGCTCCATTTGGTGCAGATATAGGTTAGCATTGCAAGTAAGCATAGGAAGACTACACCAAGCCAATTAAGTGCTTTTCATTGACTGTTTCTATAGCAGCATGTGTTACTTTGTAAAGCTGTGTGTACCACTTCTCAACACTTCTAAGTTCCTTTTTACGCTCTGATTGGTAGTGTTAGGTTTTTCCTCATATTTTCCTTAGTTGCTGTCTCTTCTTGGTATAGTGGGGTACTCATATTTTTCTTAGTTGCTGTCTCTTCTTGGTAGATAGTGGTAGACTCATACTTCCCTTAGTTGCTGTCTCTTCTTGGTAGATAGTGGTAGACTCATACTTCCCTTAGTTGCTGTCTCTTCTTGGTATAGTGGGGTACTCATACTTCCCTTAGTTGCTGTCTCTTCTTGGTAGATAGTGGTAGACTCATACTTCCCTTAGTTGCTGTCTCTTCTTGGTATAGTGGGGTACTCATACTTTCCTTAGTTGCTGTTTCTTCTTGGTAGATAGTGGTAGACTCATACTTCCCTTAGTTGCTGTCTCTTCTTGGTATAGTGGGGTACTCATACTTCCCTTAGTTGCTGTCTCTTCTTGGTAGATAGTGGGGTACTCATACTTCCCTTAGTTGCTGTCTCTTCTTGGTATAGTGGGGTACTCATACTTCCCTTAGTTGCTGTCTCTTCTTGGTATAGTGGGGTACTCATATTTTTCTTAGTTGCTGTCTCTTCTTGGTATAATGGGGTACTCATATTTTTCTTAGTTGCAGTCTCTTCTTGGTAGATAGTGGGGTACTCATACTTCCCTTAGTTGCTGTCTCTTCTTGGTATAGTGGGGTACTCTATATTTTCTTAGTTGCTGTCTCTTCTTGGTAGATAGTGGGGTACTCATATTTTTCTTAGTTTCCCTTTCTGCTTTTTCGAGGCGGGTTCGAGCATATTTTGCTTATCTGTCTTCTCTTCTTGGTAAAATGGAGTACTCATATTTTGCTTATCTGTCTTCTCTTCTTGGTAAAATGGAGTACTCATATTTTGCTTATCTGTCTTCTCTTCTTGGTAAAATGGAGTACTCATATTTTTTTCTTAGTTGCTTCTCTGCTTTGCAGGTTGCGGTACTTAACATTTTTACCTTAATTGTTTGCTTGATAGAATTATTAATGTCTTGATTAACAGCGTTTAATAGAGACAGAACTATGTGCAGAGACATGATCATCTATGCCTGTCCTCACATCACTTGAAAAAGAGGAAAAAGAAGAAAGGAAAGAGGTGACAGGAAGTAGAACAGACCAAAAAACGATATGATTAAAAAATGACAATGTGGTTATGGTTTGGTTGGAAGTTGGTGGAACAAAAATAAAAAAAGAAGAGCAACAAAAGAAGCAAAATTATGACGAAAAATGAATACAGCGCTGAGATAGAAGAAGAAAAAAAAAGTAGGAAACATAAGCCAAGATAAAAACAGACGGGAGATATGTAAGTCTGGGGCTTCAAACTGTTATTAAATAGTAAGAATTTATGTAAGTGATGAGCCCACCTGTCCAGCGTGTTCGTAGCACGTTGGAAGGCGGGTGACAAGCCCTCTGTGAGTGTGGGTTCAATTTCGAGGGTTGGCAGAAAAAGTCACAGGTCTTCCAGATTTACGGTGTTCGTGGCACCGAACCGAAGGGTACCGAGGTACCATGGTACCGAGGCGAAGAACTGAAAAGCTCAAATGCTTCTGGATCGGGAAAAAAAAATGTAAGTAATGAACCTGTTATACATACATTAGAATTCTTCCATCCTTAAATGCTGCTTTCACATCGGCAGAACATGTTGTTTCCCAACCTTCCTTAAGTTTAGGTGAAAACTGTGCACAGTGATTCTGGTATTGTTGTCTAATGTCGTTTAGCTCTGGATATTCTGTAGCAAGTGGGTCGTGTGCTGTTGCTAACAGAGATGCAGCAGGTGATACATTACATGTCGCCCCGGATTCACATACTGCTGTATTGGAAGTCAGAGAAGTTAAACTTTCTGTTCCTTCATCGTTAAGATCTGATAAAACAAGTTGCAACAATTAGCTATAACTGTAACCTTCAAGCACCATATACATAAATGAGAGTTTAACTTTATTGAACTATCAACAACAAACTGGTCAGCAACAGTAGGGATATCATAAAGCTTTTGAGGATTGCTTACGTCAGCTGCTGTGGTACATGAGAGGTTTATAATTGTATGTACTCGTATATAATAGAATTTATCAATCCTAACATATGTCAGAGAGAGTTGGAAAATAACTCAAGATATAGAAAGCAAGTTGATTGCATTTGAAAATAGATGTCTTCAACAATAATGAATATAAAATGGAACGAATTTAGGAGAAATAATAAAATCAGAGAAATCTCTGGTCAACCATTAGTGACAACTGTTATAAGAAGGAGAAGATGGAGATTTGTTGGACACACCTTGAGATGAAAGGATGAAAGAATATCAAAGCAGGCATTGAAGTGGGATGCAAAGTGTTCAAGAAAAAGAGGACGACCTAGGGAGACCCTGAAACGAACTTTGCTGAGAAAGGCAAGAAATATCGGTCTCATTTCCATGGTGGAAATTGACCGAGTTGCCCAGAATAGAGCGGTATGGAGAAATTGCTTGCATGCCCTATGTAACGTATAACGGTACGAGAGGAGTTATTATAATAGAATTTATAGGTTGTAACCAGGACTCGAGAATTAAAAACAGAACTGAAACCTGTCAATAGTTATGTTGATGTACATGCAAAGACGTAATTACGAACAGCAACAGCACACACAACATCACAATGAAATATAAAAAAAAAAAAAAAATTGACAGAAGATAGCTGAAGATTACATGGACAAAGAAGAAAACAAATGATGAGGCATTAAACAGGCCTGCACACAAAAAAACCTTATCAAAATAACACGAATCAGACAATCAAGATTCTTCGGACATATGATGTGAAGAGGTTTAGAACATTTGGTGATAATGTGTCAATTGTCAATTACAAGGAAGGAGAAATCTTGGAAGGCAGATGAAGAAGATGTAGGATTGTCTGACATCGTGGTTCGACTAAAGATCGACGTCAGAACTGATAAACTGCACCAGGGAGAGAAAGAGTTGTGGAGAGACATAATCGCATTACGCTGACAGGCATGGCACTTGATTGGTTGAGATTTTTTTTATTTGCCAGATCTGGAAAAAAACACTAAATTGAAAAACTAGAAACAGCTTGTACGGAGAGAAAGAAAGAGAGAGAGAAAGAGAGAGAGAGATAGAGAGAGCGATAGAGAGAACGCTCACAAAAGCGCACATAATAAATGTGAGTGGGCATGAGTCTGATAGACACATTATTCAGTTACAGGACAATTGTTAACGGCTCTGACTGGATGACAATATTGCAGATAGGCAGCCAAGTCTATCAGAATTGGTAGTACAGCCTACATTTGAATGCAGTAAGTGAGAAATGACAGTGTAGTAACAATGGACCTCAGAGATAACAGGGGCGACGAAAGACACTAATTGTGAAGCGTACACAAGGGTCCGCTCTGGAAGTCTCCTACAGCCTGACGCTGTAAAGGATAAAACAGGATTGGAGAAAAGAAAAATAGCAACAGAATATAACTAGATATGTGCTAGTAGTAGACCCTATTGTCATCCAGACTTGACAAAATACTAGTAGATCTACTATTGTACAGGATAACAGGAAAATGAAAAATGAAACGAACTATAGATTATAATCATAAGATTATTCTTTCCACTGTCCTTTTTGTACGTGAATTTTTATTTTTCCTATTTTGGTTACTTTGTCTCTTCCCTGTCCGATAACTTCTTCCCTACAAATTTCCTTTGGTATCATGACGCTGCTATGTTCGCCGCTGAACTGTTCTACACTTCGTCTACATTTATTCAACGCTAGACAGTCTTTTTTTCTACTTTTGGCACCATTATCTTGGTGCTATTTTGTCCTAATAGTATCTTTTGTATGGACCAGGGCATTGTACATTACCTTATCAGTATTGGTTCGATTTGGATGGTTTAAGCTGAACTTCAAGAAGTTCTTCTACTTTTTCAATTCTTCTCTACTATACATTTCTTCCTCATTGCATATCTTTTAAGTGGCACTGTTTTCCTATATATGTATATTTTCCCCTTCATTGACCTTCAGTTATTCCCCTTCAAATCACTCACATTTTTTTATTTCTTCCATTCTGACCAGGTTACTGTCATGCCTTCCATACAATAATGTTACATATTTGTCAAATTGGTTATTGATTACTGAATCGATGTCACAGAACTCCGGGAAGACCCATAGGTGCTCAGTCTCCCCCAACAAATATAGAAGGTTATGCATGCTGATCTTTCCCGTGGCTCGCTGGTTAAACACACTCCTCCCACTGTCTCTCAAGCATCCATTTCTACTTGTAAAACGTGAAATTCCAAACTCCTTAAATGGCTTCATTTATTCAACATCAATGCTAGTGTCCTCATCCAACAGGAGATCTCCAAGAGACCGAAGAACTACCCCTTATTCATCCTAAACTTCCCGACCAAGCGATGCCTTAGATGCAAGTATGTCCGCTCTATCATTATCGCGAACACCTGGATACCCAGGGCAGTAGATCCACGTGAGCCATGGAGGTTTGAACCCTCTATAAACAACATAGACTTATACTTTATCCAGTCATTCTGAATCTACCTGAAACATCGACTGAGATGCAACAACAGACAACAATTTATCAACTACCGCTTATTTACATTACATACTGCTTGTTTTCTCTGGTGTACATGTCTCACAAATCTCTTTCATAATATTTGTCTCATAATTACGCAAATTGAGTCCGCTCATTGCCTACCTGAAAGTTGCAACACTGCCCTCATTTACGTGATAATATCCGGTCTCTGGGTCTATATAACTTTCTGGTTGTGTGCTTTAGTAGACATTTGAATTTGACAATTTACTATTAGTTAGTTGACCATTCAGTGAGAGAAACGCATCAATCCGTATACTACTTAACGTATTACTATGTATTTTTTTTCTTGTTAAGTATTGATCTCTGCTTATTTTTATGTATTTATCTTTTTTGTTACCTTGGTAACGGTCCAGTGGCCGAAACGGTGGTTGTTCTTTTTATTAATTATTATTTTATTCACATTTACATAATATATTTTCTTGCTATGGTAAAATTGTAATTTACCTGTGTTGAGCTCATTACCAATTTTACCGCAGCCCACTAACCAGGTGATGGGGTGCTGATTGATTCTGGTGCTTCTTAAGTGATTATCCATTGGATATTGGTTACTGAACTGACGCCACAGCACTCCGTGCAGACCCTTAGATGCTCATTCTTCCCCAACATATGTCAGAGCGTATACATACTGATGGTTCCCATGACGCACTAGTTAAACACTCATCTCTCTGCCACTCAAGCATCCAGCTCTATGTGTACAACATGTAATTTCAAACTACTTAAATCACTGGATGATACATTGATATTGCGCCTTTGTGCCGTCACTGTTCACTATGTCAAACTTTAGTTCACCAGTGGCAGCAGTTAAGTCATTTTGTCAAATAGCTAAGTAGGACTGGGGGACACGTATCTAGTATCTCTGCTTAATCACTGCAACAATGACCTCTTCTTCTTCTTCTTTTCTATAATCCTGTTTTACCTTACAACTTCAGTATCAGAAGAAATTTCTAGAACATACTTTTGTGTGCGCAAAATAGACAATGTTTTCCGTCGCTTCGGTTATCTCGGAGGTCCACCTTTTCTCGTGGACGAAACTTTTGCGATGTATCTACTGTATCGGAGTACCTTTGCTCTCTGTGGTGCAGCCTGTTGGTAATCTTCTTATGTGACCCAACCATTTAATTTATTGTTTCTTGTTGAATTTCAGTATTGATGTTGTACCCACTATTTTCCCGAAGGCTTCATTTATAAACCGGTCTCTTCTTGATACACTCACCATTCTGCGTAGACACTTCATATCTGCCGTGACTAGTTTTTTTCTATAGTTTAATGTCAGTGTATAGTGTATACACTGATAGCATAATGGGATAAATATTATGCTCAAGAATGCTAATTTAGTGTTCAGGGCGATATGTTTGCATTTCGAAATTGACGCTATTTTTGTATGATTTGATTTGCTTTATTGCATCTATGTTGGATTTTGTTAGTTATTCTATTATTTGCTGAAAAAATGCTCCCTAGGAAAGCCTATGTATGTAACGTCTTTGAGTTGTTTTAACGGGCGTTTGTCGACGAATATATTGGTAGTGTTTTCCTCCCTAGCGAATGTCATTATTTCGGCATTGTCAGTGTTTATTCTTATATTGTATTCATTGCATGTTAACTGGGGGTCTGTTAATGTGATGCTGTAGCTTTTCCTCTGTTGTGGATATGATTGTTTGATCGCCGGCAAAAATAAATTTAAGAGTGCCCTAAGGTTATTTCACTCATTTGTGTTAGCTATTTTACAGATTTGATCGATATATGTGATGAACAACAGCGGTGAAAGTATACAACCTTGTCTTACTCCTGACCCAACATAGAACCTGGCTGATAGACCTATGTTTGTTCTAACTGTACACTGGCTGTTTATATAGTCTCTTGCATAGATTAATTAGGTGGTCATTAACTCGATAGATTGACAATATTGTCCACAGCTTGTTTCTATCTACTCGGTGGAGCGTTTTTTCCTGGTGCACGAACGCAACGTGTAGGTGTTTATCGGATTCGACAGTTCTTTCCACTAACTTCCTCAAAGTGAATATTGCGTCGGTACAGATTCTATTCTTCGTGAGTCCCTTTTAAGTGGTTCAGTAGAGTGGTGCAGTCTTTTTTATTTGTGAATAACTTACACAATATTGTTACTATGTGACTGAGTAGCAACACTGGCCAAAATAAGAATAAAGTGCTGTCCTATCAGTAGGGGAGTCAAGCGATATATATTTTTTTATTCTATAAGATCATTCACATATGTTCTTGACATATAAATTGTAGAGTTTTGTTTTGTATCTAAGTTAGGGACGGCTGTGGAACAATTTTCCCACCCCTCCCCTACCCACACACAACCGCCACTCAAATATGAAATGTTGTGTTCTATTAAAATTAATCTTTGAAGTTCTGTCGTCACGTTGTCTGATAACTTTCCATCTCAACAACTGTAAACATTTGCAACTTCTCTTTCACTTTGAGTTTGTTCCCATCTTAAAATGAAAATAAATGAAAGTGTTTTAGACACAATTTTTTTTAATTGAAAGACTGGAGATGACAATTATAGAGAAAGACATTCCGACCAGGGGCGGCTCGTCATTAAGGGCCAGTGGGGTCCGGCCCCACCCAAAATATTGAGTAACGGGTACTTATTATTTTAGACATTATTTGTTCCTAATTATTACTTTCAACGGGATACTGATTAGCTTTGAAAGTTGATATATAACGCTAAAATATCACACACAGTCTGTCGTCCCTTATTAGTTTACGCCCCTGGTCATTAGGGGCCAGTAAAAACAGGCCTACCAAACCAAAAATAATTATCTGTACTTATTATTTTCGAAATTATTTTTCGTAATTATTACTTTTAACTTGACACTGATTAGCTTTAAAGTTGAAAATATAGCCCTAAAATATAAATATTATATCAGAATAATATAACAATCATATTAATTATATAAATTTCCTTATTTACAAATATTATATAGGCAAACTCATAATTTTGCATCTAATGCTTCATGCATTGTGCCGTGTACTATTTATGGAGAGAACATTTTCCTATATAAAATATAACATTGCGACCTCTGACCTTTGATCGCTATTACAGTGATAATTGCCAAAACGATTACGTCATTTTCATTCAGCCGGAAGATATATTCATTCCTACGCGGCCAAACTTCTTTCCAGATAATCGAGGACTAGATTAAATAGTCTGTTTAATTATCGATGGAATCCCCAATTTGATATAAAAATAGTATAAAATTATAGAAAATAATAGTAATAAATAACACACCATCAAAGAATAAGATTAGTTTTAGGGAATTGTCCCTTGCATTAATACATCTTGCATACAGCAATTTCGATACAATCTCACCGTTAAAATTGGGTCATTCTAAATATTGCACAGAGGCTCCCCATTATTATACAGTCAACCACTCAGTTAACTTTGTTGATCCAAATACACTAATACATGCGCACATACACAGAACATGAACAAATGTGGACAAATAAAAGTAAATACTCCAAAAACCACAATTGTTCCGAAATTTTTGTCGTGCCCCACTAAGAAAAATAACCACGAGCCGCCACTGATTCCGACAAAGAGAATTGGAATATCACTGAAAAGATTGGGTGTGTTAGATTATTTAGCATGGCGCGAATCTTATGTGGGACATCTGGCTTACGAAAGAGAGAAATTCCGATGGACTGAAATGTTGCCAAAGTTATGATTTTGATGAAATCGTGTAACTAATAGTAACAATACAAACAAAATAGAGTTACCATTACTGAATGTGCTGCATTCACTTGTCAAGATCTGACTTTCTAATGTGGGAAATGTGGCGCTTGTAGCATCTGTACATTTAATTGTGGTTATGGTTGTGGTGGAAGTTGGACTTCCAGCTGATCTTGTGTTAGTTGTTACAGCATACATCCAATTTCGTATTCGTCGAGTGAACGTCCCCACAGATTTAGAGTCAGAACCGACTAATTGACTAGTATAACCATGTTCCAGAACAGGGTATCTTTTACGATCTTTTTTGCTGACCCTGGCTCCAGCTTTTAGAAGAACATCAATAATTTCATTATGACCATTCTCAGCACTCAGATGTAGTGGAGTGTCACTAAAGTTGTTTTTAGCATCAACAGTAGCTCCAGCTTTAAGAAGCATTTTAACGATTTCTTTATGACCATTCTTAGCACTCAAATGTAGTGGAGTGTAACGTAAGTAGTCATTGGCATCAATAGTAGCTCCAGCTTTAAGAAGCATTTCAACAATTTCTTTATGACCATTCCTAGCACTCAAATGTAGTGGAGTGTTATTAAGGATGTCTTTGGCATCAACAGTAGATCCAGCTTTAAGAAGCATTTCAACAATTTCTGTATGACCATTCTCAGCACACGAGTGTAGCGGAGTGTAACTTAAGTTACCTTTAGCCTCAACAGTAGCTCCAGCTTTAAGAAGCATTTCAACAATTTCTTTATAACCATTTCTAGCACTAAAAAGTAGTGGAGTGATGTTACTGTTGCCCTTATCATCAACAATAGCTCCAGATTTTAGAAGCATTTCAACAATTTCTTTATGACCATTTCTAGCACTCAAATGTAGGGGAGTCAAGTTAGAGTTGCCTTTAGCATCAACAGTAGCTCCAGCTTTAAGAAGAATTTCAGCAATTTCTTTATGACCATTCTCAGCACACGAGTGTAGTGGAGTGTAACTTAACTTGTCTTTAGCATCAATAGTAGCTCCAGCTTTGAGAAGAATTTCAACATTTTCTTTATGACCATTTCTAGCACTCAAGTGTAGTGGAGTGAAGTTAGAGTTGCCTTTAGCTTCAACAGTAGCATCAGCTTTAAGAAGCATTTCAACAATTTCTTTATGACCATTTCTAGCACTTAAATGTAGTGGAGTGTAATTATCATTGTTTTTAGCATCAACACTAGCTCCAACTTTAAGAAGCATTTCAACAATTTCTTTATGACCGATTTTAGCACTCAAATGTAGTGGAGTGTAACCTAAGCTGCCTTTAGCATCAACAGTAGCTCCAGCTTTAAGAAGCATTTGAACAATTTCTTTATGACCATTTCTAGCACTCAAATGTAGTGGAGTGTAACTTAAGTTGCCTTTAGCCTCAACAAAAGCTCCAGCTTCAAGAAGCATTTCAACAAGTAGTTCATTATTACCATTTCTAGCACTAAAATGTAGTGGATTGTTGCTATTATCATTGTCTTTAGCATCAACAGTGACTTCAGTTATAAGAAGCAATTCAACAATTTCTTGATGACCATTTCTAGCACTCAAATGTATTGGAATGTTGCTATTATCATTGTCTTTAGCCTCAACAGTGGCCCCAGCTTTAAGAAGAATTTCAACAATTTCTTTATGACCATTTCTAGCACTCCAATGTAGTGGAGTGTAACTTAAATTGCCTATAGCATCAGCAGTAGCTCTAGCAGTAAGAAGCATTTCAACAATTTCTTTATGACCATTCTCAGCACACAAATGTAGTGGAGTGTTATTGTGGTTGTCTATAACATCAACATCAGATCCAGCTTTAAGAAAGATACTAACAAGTTCTTGGTCTCCAATCTCAGCACTCAAGTGAAGTAGAGTTTTGTTAGCTGCTGTTCTCTCGTTAACATGAGCTGCAGAGACTTGAAGGATATCAATGTCATCTTCATGAACAGTTGCAGCTGCTATAATTAATGAAGTATCCTTACAGTTAGCTGCAGCACCAACAAAAGGCGAGTCAACCTGATGTCGTAACGCTCGGCTTTGAAGTACAGTTTTTTGTCTATCATCCAATTTATCAATACCATTTTCTTCAAATAAATGAAGCAATCTTATACCAACATCATTCTCTGCTGTCTCTTTGATTTCTAAACATTTTTTAGTCGTCAAATCATCCATCGTGTACTGTTTCAGAATCGAATCTATAATTCTGAAAATGAAAATAGAACAATTACTCTCTTTGATTAAATATAAGACAACATTTGTATTAATTTGTTTGTTCTGTTTTGTTTGCTTTCGTTAATTTCTAATCAACCAAATTAACGATTCATTACAATATGGGTGGTTTACGTTGAGAACGTGAGTATGTTCCGGTCCGTTAGGCATCTACGACATGTAGGATACGTACATCCTAATTTCGGCCACGATGCATGCTATATATCATCCTACAGGAAACAAATGTGTACAGATGTGTGGATAACTGTAAAATTTTACAGACATAAAAACCTTACTTTAAAGCGTCACATCTGGAGTTATACTGTAGTATGGTATCAGATCTAATTGATCATAGAGAAGGCTGTCAGAGTTGATGCATGCATGTTATTAATTGAAAATTGTTGAAATAAGCAATTTAAATTCCACAGCAAGTATTCTACATGTATGACTGAACTCTTACTTCTCATATTTGTCAACAAAAGTGATACACGTTTTGAACGTCAACAAAACGTGTCCAATGACATCCTTACAAACAACTTTGACATTATGGTATGAAGTTCCTGTTACTTTATCTTTCTAGACCCCAAGTGGGCAGGAGGTAGGAGCGCAAATTCCTTTCCTTACGCATAGAACATTGAGTGTGGGATTGAACTCACATCCCTCTTATTTCCGAGTCGGTAAGTCAACGTTTACGTATTACGCTAAACCCTCCCACATTATGTACCATAGTTAGTTAGTTAGTTTATTCCTTTCGAGCCAAAGGTGGCACATAGGGCAGAGGTTTTAGATCTCCATGTGATACGGTTCTTTGCTAGCAGTTGGAGATCTTGTATGGTTTTACATCCCAATAGTTTACTTTCTTGTAGGATGGTTCTTCGAAGAGTGGTCTTTGGTCTTCCACGTTTTCTTTTCCCAACTGGTGACCACATAAGGACTTGTCGATTTAGTCTCTTTTCGTCTGATCTAAGAACATGACCTAAATATTTCCATCTTCGTTTCCTTATAATATTTGATACGGGTTGTTGGTGTATTCTATCTCTCACTGTGTTGTTAGAAACGAAATCACTCCATTTTACTATACTCTTATAAATTATTTTTCTTTAGTGGAACATACAAATTTTCAGATTTTTGAATAGCACGGTATTATTTGATGAAAGTAAGCAGAAACTAATGTATCGACTAAACAAGAACTAATGTATCAACTAAACAAGAACTAATGTATCGACTAAACAAGAACTAATGTATCAACTAAACAAGAACTAATGTATCAACTAAACAAGAACTAATGGATCAACTAAACAAGAACTAATGTATCGACTAAACAAGAACTAATGTATCAATTAAACAAGAACTAATGTATAAACTAAACAAGAACTAATGTAATCAACTAAACAAGAACTAATGTATCAACTAAACAAGAACTAATGTATCAACTAAACAAGAACTAATGTATCAACTAAACAAGAACTAATGTATCAACTAAACAAGAACTAATGTATCAACTAAACAAGAACTAATGTAATCAACTAAACAAGAACTAATGTATCAACTAAACAAAAACTAATGTATCAACTAAACAAGAACTAATGTAATCAACTAAACAAGAACTAATGTAATCAACTAAACAAGAACTAATGTATCAACTAAACAAGAACTAATGTAATCAACTAAACAAGAACTAATGTAATCAACTAAACAAGAACTAATGTATCAACTAAACAAAAACTAATGTAATCAACTAAACAAGAACTAATGTATCAACTAAACAAGAACTAATGTATCAACTAAACAAGAACTAATGTAATCAACTAAACAAGAACTAATGTATCAACTAAACAAGAACTAATAGATCAACTAAACAAGAACTAATGTATCAACTAAACAAGAACTAATGTATCAACTAAACAAGAACTAATGTATCAACTAAACAAGAACCAATGTATCAACTAAACAAGAACTAATGTATCAACTAAACAAGAACCAATGTATCAACTAAACAAGAACCAATGTATCAACTAAACAAGAACCAATGTATCAACTAAACAAGAACCAATGTATCAACTAAACAAGAACCAATGTATCAACTAAACAAGAACCAATAAATCGACTAAACAGGAACTAATGGATCAACTAACCGTTCGTCACTGCGGACCAAAATCCGTTTATGACTTTAGAGGTGGGTGCGGCATGATGATATAACTAAATAGTGTAGATGACAAATAGCAAGAACTTAAGATCAAAGATTCTTGCTCGTTTCTACGGAACATTGATTTCAATTTATTAATCACATTACATTTTTATAAACAGTATTAAATAGTCGAACAAAGTGAGAAACTGTTGAACACAAAACTTGATCTACAACCTGGGCTATTTTTAACAGATACAGAATCAGCACACCAAACACTTCAGTTTAGAGCCCTACTTTTTTATATATCCAAACAGCGCACAGTTGTTTTGCATTTTAATACCAGGAAGTGAGATAACAGATCGACTGGCCATGGAAGAGGGCTGCAGTGGAGAAGCCGGATGCAACAGTTACCTATCACCAAACGAAAAGCCTTAAGGATTAATAAATCAACCAGAAAGCGCCAACAAACCTAACACATGACAACTACCAAGGTATAAGAAGATCACAACAATTTGTCAGTCTGTGCCTCAGAAAAGGACACAATCTATTCCATAGCCACATGTAAACAAAATTCAAGACTGGTAAATTAGCTATGTGTACATGTGAAAAGGCACCCAATACTGCAGAGCACATACTTCAAAGCTGTCTCGAATAGTATTGACTGAAGCAAACTCGCTGTCCTAGTGAAGCAACCAATGAAAAAAAAACTATACGAACCTCTGTGTGATCTACAAAAGATATTGAAATTTTGAAAGTAGACAACATTGAATATATAGATAATATTACAGTGATAATATCTAGTTCTCTATATCACAGTGATAATACATATATTACAGTGATAATATCTAGTGTATTTATCATTAACCAAATACTCGATAGTTTTCTCAATATTTTTTAAGCATTGAAGAATTATTATCACTTTCCATATTTGTGATTTTAGTATTGGAAAATTGTTGTATCACTTTGTATATTTGCGTTTTTTACATTCAAAAAACGCTTTATTGCTTTCTCTATCTGTGTTTTTCAATATAACAGGCATCCCTGTCGCACACCTGTTCCTATCTCCAAAGGATTCCTTTAATTCGAACTCTTGGATGACTCTGCATTTCATTTCTTCATTTCTTTTCTGCATTTCATTTCTTTATTTCTTTTCTTCATTTCTTTTCTGCATTTCATTTCTTTATTTCTTTTCTTCATTTCTTTTCTTCATTTCATTTCTTTATTTTCTCCAATCCTGTTTTGCTTCACAGACTCAAGGTAAGAAGAGATTTCTAGAACGAGCCCTTGTGTGCGCTTCATAAATAGCGTCTTTCGTCGCCTCTGTTATCTATGAGGTCCATCTTTTGCGTGGCCAATCTTTTGCTTTGTATCCATTCTATCGGAGCAACATTGCTCTTTGAGGTGCACTGTCTGTTGGTAATCTGTTTATGTGGCCGAGCTATTTAATTTGTTGTTTCTTGATGAAGTTCAGTATTGATGTTGTACCCACATTTTTAACCCACATTTCTTAACCAGGTCTCTTCTTGTTACCCCAGCATTCTGCGTAGACACTTTATCTCTGTCGTGACTAGTTTTCTTCTATCATGTGATGTCAGCGTCCAGGTTTGGCACATTTTAGCATAATGTGGGGAGAAGGATTATGTTGAACATATATTTTTTAGTTCTTTCAATCTTTTTGTTGGCTTCCTCATATACCTTGAAGGCTCTAACTTTAGCACATCTAGTTTTGCATCTGTTTAGTTCTGTGTTCGTTCTTTGTTCAGATTAAGGATATATGTTATTATCTAATCTTTGTTTTTACACTCCTTATGTTCCACAATCTCTGAGCATGTATCCTTCCATATATTTTGTATCTGTTGTCAATGTTAGGTTATGTTATGCGATCGACGTCATGGCACATTGGGCATTCCCATGCATGATCTGTCCTCCGCTGCAGCAGCCATCCTAAAGTCCATTTGCTCAAAGTACCCATGAGAAGTTGATTACTATAGCTTCTCTCTCTACCACGAAGACGACACTGTCTGCATGTCCACACTTAACGCCTAATTCTCGAACTCGTTCCAGTGTCTGAGACGTGCCCATGTCACATAATTGAGAGCGTACCGCATTGATGATATCGGCTCTGTCCATACTTCTGCCCGTTTGAGTCAGGGCATTGTTTGCAAGAAAGTATATGTTGTCAATGTTTCTCTATGCTCATATCATCTACAAGCTGTTGAAGTACTTGGTACTTATTAGATACTGTGACTGCAAATCTGTTTCTTACTTCCCGGTTCAAATGATCTTCTACTTTTCTGTAATTTTGGTTTGTAATTCTGGTATCTATTAAATTTCATCCCTACTTTGTTTAGCAGGAGATGGTGATCTGATGCCACGTCTTCCTCTCTGCACACTTTAACGTCCTGCAATGCGGTTCTAAATTTCCTATCAGTACATTTGTGGTCTATCTGGTTTGTTGTTTTGTGGTCTTGTGTTTTCTCTTATGCTAAAATATGCTGCTTCCCCTCCTATGATTAGCTGGTTTGAGGTACACAACGTTGCCAACATTTCCCATTCTCGTTCTTTATAGTTAGCCCATGCTTTCCCTTAGTCTCTTCGATACTGCTATTATCTTCTCATATCGTTGCTTTCCGTGATACTTTGTATTTTGGTTTAAAACCTCTCTTTCTTGGCTTGTTCTCTTCCAGTGGTTGGTGTACATAAACAGATGACCCTTTCCATCTGGTCTCAGAGATTTCCAGAATGTCTATCGCATAGTTTTTCATTAATGTTGCCAACTGGGCTTTTTTGACCTGCTCTAGCAACTTTCTTACGTTCAAAAGAACTAATTTTTGCAATTTTCCGTCAGGAATAAAGGTTAATAGACATTATCGGATCCTTTCGGCTTTCCCGGTGAAACTTCATCTGCCTCCCAATTGGGAACCTTCCCTGGTTCGAATGGTTGAGTTAGGTTTTTCTTTTTGATGTACTATAAATGTTTATTAGTGTTTTTTGAACTCTTAACCGTTTATGGGTTTTTAAGGTTTTTTTGTTATTTTTGATGGCCTGCTCTATTACTAGAAGCCATATATACTCCATGAACATAATATAGGCATGTTATATATGGTTGGAAGGCTAATTGAATGTACTATCAAGATATGTACTTTTAATATCAGTGTCATGTAATATGTGATATCAGTGACCTAATTTTGGTGATGTTAAAAATAGATTTTTCAACAAATTTCAAAAATATTTACAGTCACAAAGAAGAAAAAAATAAGTATGAAATATATCATGAAAACTATTAATACAGGCTCTCAGTACCTTCATATTTACACAATATATCCAAACATGAAGTTGTTTGGACAGTAAATAAGACAGTAATTATGAAATTTGTAACTTCTAAATATTTCCATATTTTGAAGACACCAATTAATAAATAATAAATAAATAAGAGAAAATAATGCAGAACTGGTCTAGTAAGCAACCCATAAAGAACTAACACTTATAGTCTTGATTAGGACAGTAATCTGAGTCATTAGATGCCATTTTATAAGCAATTGTATGGTTTTTGACAAGAGCAAGTGAAAACTAGTCTGCAGAGATTATCCAAAATGGCGGCCGATCAGAAATGTCGGTGTAATAAAAGCATGCTCTTACCACTGAAGTGGTGGAAGGTTTGCATGAATGGCTAGGGACACCTTACACACGGTTAGTAGGCTTTCACGCAAAAATCAGTCAGATGTGCCATAAAAGGCTCACTGAATACGCATGAATTCATAGTGGGCGGAGGCAGAAGAAGAATAATAAAAAGGCATGCTTTTTTTAACAAAATTAGACATCTTAAATATTAAAAATATATTTTTTAAACAATTTATTATGGTAATGTCACATGTTTTACAGTATGAAACATATATTATATGCTTTCAAATGCATAAATAATACACAAATATGGCTAGTTCCGGAGTCATGTAGCCATCCCATTTATAAATGAGATTTTCTTAGTACCCGAACGTTACAGGGTTAAAAACTCTTGTCTACGGGGTGCGGTAGCCAGCCCTATGATTTACCCACCTAAGCGCCTCCTACGACAGGCTTGGCAGATACACAATGCTGCATATTCTTTCCTCCCCCTTTGAGCCCAGGTAATACAAGGGCGTTTCCTTACCTTACTTTCCTCTTACGATACGCCTTGTAGATCGCAGTGTTACTATTCTTGTCCCCCCTTGCGAGCCCCGGCAACTACACAAAGCGTCCCTATCCAAGCTGATAACACATACCTTTTAGCAATGACTCAGAATGTATTCCTAGTCCTACACATTCGTTATCGGATAAGAACCAGGAATTTACTACACGTCACGTGCGTTAGTTTATGTGCGTTGATTTATTGGTTCTTGTTTAGTTAACGATATGATTCGTAAAGTCGAAAGAGAAATATTGAGACGAAACTGGGTGGAGGTACTGGTACAGACAGGAACCAAAGAAAGCACCTTCATTTTTGTCCCTGGACACGCAGGAGTCAGGGGTAAGGAACGAGCTGACAGATTGGCTGGTATGGCCACGGTATCAGAGGGAGCTGCAATGGACCGAAATGACATTCACGCACTGAGAGAGTCCTTTCAAAAAGAAGAGTTTCAGGGTTGCGAGTCCCACTCGCTGACAAGATTGAGAGAGATGGGTGTCAATATTGATACAGCCCGTAAAGAACGACATACCAGATATGCAAAGAGACTGATTAATCAACATCGAACTGGCGTGTTAGGCCGCTGGACGCTGCTGGCTTTATTGAGGCGGAGATCGGAGCACCTATGGACATATCCGGAGTGCTATGATGATAGTCCTCTGATAACGATACGATGACGAAAGGTGATAATTTTATATCGATTTATATAGTGTCTAGAGCTGGTGCACGAAAAGTAAATATTGTCTTGACCTGAAAGTACTGAATTTTAGTATTTTTACTATTAGTTTACTTTCGTACAGGTATATCTTACAAAGATGAGATGATGTGTCTTAGAAGAGCTGCAGGTGTGACAATTAGAGACAAAATTAGAAATGAAGAAATCAGAAGAAGACTGGATGTGAAATCAGTTATGCAATTCATAAAAGAACAACAGATTAAATAGTTTGGACACCTAACACGAATGCCCTGGTATCGCCTACCACAGAGAGCCACACAGAAAAAGTATAATGAGTACAAAGCAAGAGGAAGACCACGCAAAGATGGAGTGACGGCATCAAGAACAGCCTTACAAAAATGAATATCAGCTTACAAAGTGCCTTAAAACAAGCACACACAAGATCACTACGCCCTCCCCCAACACTTCTTTAAAGAAGTAAATGGTGGAAGAGAAGAAGAAGATACGTTACAAAGACTTGAAAGTAATTGCTCCATACCGCTCTATACTAGACAACTCGTTCAATTTATTATATGGAATTGAGTTTCATAATTCCGCTCTCTCTCTCTCTCTATGTAGTTCATTTTATGGTTTCCCTATGGTGTGGTTTCTTTCTTGAACTAGTTGCTTCCCACTTCAATGTCTACTTTAAAGTAACGAATAGCACCTAGAAAACGTATTCGTTACTTTAACGCTAATATGTCCCTGCAAGTATGCCAGCACATCCGATGTATGCGGTGCGTTTTATTTACTGGGGCAATTTCCCTGTCCTACATCAGTCGCCTCTAACTTCTTCTTCTTCTTTGCGTTCGTTTTTACGACCAATTTTAATCACTCTTTGTGATATGTTTGAACTTTTGAACTTTGCCAAGAACGTGTATACGTTGCACATTGGTTTGGTAGTGTCGCCTCTTACAACATACCTTGTAGGTCACAGTTGTAATATTCTCTGCTTTCCTTGCGGGCCCCGGCACCACACGGGCGTTATCAGTTATATGACGAACTTCATCACAGCACTCTACATAAGACAATAGATACAGTTATATGACGAACTTCATCACAGCACTCTACATAAGACAATAGATTCTCTGATCTCTGTCTCAACATACTCAAACTAGATGGTGCGGTTTAACCCACTCGCACATGTATCAACATACTGGCTCTCTGTATTTTTTAAGATGACACAAAAGCAGTGGTATCGCCTACTGATTAATTCTGTATTCACTGCAATGTACATCCTTCAGTAAGTAACAATAATTACTGAGTAAAAGAGTTAAGACACCAGTTCTAAAGCAACGGTTCGTGCACATTAAATTAAGACACCAGTTCTACGTTACATTGAATGGTCGGAATTTTTTTATATCTGGTACGTATTTTATTTTCAAGCAGTACCAAAACTGAGACATAACTTTTTCAATCTAATCAAATCATGCCAATCTTTGAAACTCTGAAACTCCTTCATTCCAGCCTACACTTTCAGTTCATTGAGTTGATAATTCCAGGCAATTGCTTTATACACTGTCACTAGTGCCCCACCAACTAAATTCCACTATATACAGAGTCTACTACAACAAAGAATCAGGAAATAATGCAAGAGGAAGATCACAAAAAGATGGATAGATGTCATAGTCAGTGGCGGCTCGTGGTTATTTTTCTTGGTAGGGCCAAACAAACATTTCGGAAAAATCATTGGGGGAGGCTTTGGTCTATTTACTTGTCTATTCCAGGAAGTTATTCCCACTTTCGAGAAAATAACAATTGTAAAATAACAAATGCCTTTTGCAGATGATCAGTTCCTGATACACCAAAATGAAACAAGATCTACAACGACATATTGACACCCTGAACCAAAATAGTATAAATCTTGACATGAAAATGAACAACACTAAAACATAATTAATGAATATGGGAAGAAAAAACAATAAACTAGACATCCATGTCAATGGCACTAAATCAACCAAGTGAAAGAATTCAAATACTTAGGAAGCATATTCACAGAAGACGAGATAGAGGCTAGAGAGCAAATGCTGTAACCCACCAGCTAGCCCCATTGTTAAGGCACCTAAAGTGGTCAAAGGCTCATATGGACAACGTCGCGTCAGGATTAGTGAGCTGGCACTAATCAAGATCCTAACCCACCTTCACGTGGTTACCCTGGTAACAGACAACGGTTCCGGTCTGGTTAAGAGGGTAGGGATCGAGGCAGAGCTACAGGTAGTACTAGTAGTGCAAGCACGGAAAAACACTGCAGGTCCACAATTCATGAACAAAATGCGCGCATCTCCCGGCCGATAAAAGTTGCCTAAATAGTTGCTGAAACGTAAAAAACAGTATGTGAACGAATCCCAATTCTCCCGGAGTAAAGGGCCACAGGCAAATTGCCAGCTGTGGGGCAAGAATCAATAAGAACGATGCGTAACGAATTAAAAGTCTTGGCAAGTGTCTCTGAAAACGTTGTAACATATTGTGTCGACACACGAGAAGATTGCGGTAAACTCTATATCAAATGCTTAGTGCAGATACATTTACTGGGTAAGGTTGGCCAAGCGCAAATTCTAAAGTTGCGTTTTAATGTCTAACGAAACTGACCCCCTCCCACCCCACCGGACAAGGTACTGTTGCATTAACAACTAACATCCCCGGAAGAACTGTGGTGGGTGATGCCTAACGGGACTGCCCTCACTGGGACAACCGGGTAAGGTGCTGTTGCATTTACAACTAACCGGAATAATTGAGGTGGGCGATGTTGGCGAGAGCAAAATTTCAGTTGCGTTGCTAGCGAAGATTGAGACGATCCTATAAAATATCTGTGCACAGTCCAGTGTTTCCCGGGGACAGGGAAAATGCAGAGTAAAACTTTCCAAATCGCCAAGTGTCGATAATTTCAGATGTGGTAATTCAGAGTGAGGTTTTTCTGTTTGTCAAATCTTACAGCTACATTCAGTAAAAATGTATGTATAATGGTAAAAATTGCATAACTTGCACAGACAGAAATTTGTATGTGCATGTCCTACATGCACTGGAGGCCTAACGGGAGCGCAATGTACTCCCATTCTCAATGCAAACCACACAGATCACAAAGAGTGGTTAACTTGGTTGGTAAGAACTGACGCAATCAAACAACAACAAACGTCCACAACTTCTATCATCCATTTCACAAAATTATAACAATCACAATCCCAAATTTTAATTCACAAACAAACTTCACAAAAACTTTAGGCCACAATAAAAGTATGTTTAAAATTAAAAACAAAACAAGATATCTTAGACGAAGATGAGGAAGATGTTGAAATTGAGGAAAAGCAAGAATTGTAGCCCTTGTGTTTCAAGAATGAACAACAAAAATAAGAGATGATAAGAAAAATACAGCCAAAGACTGATTATGAATGAAATTTGATATTGAATTGTAATCAATTATTGCTGTTTGTTAACCAAACTTGATATTTAATGTGCAGTAATTAATCTTCTTTTCTCTAATCTTGTTTTGTCTCACAGCGTCAGGATGAGAAGAAATTTCTAGAATAAATTTGTGTGCGCGCTTCATAAACAACGTTGATAAATAGTAACACAATTTGACATTTAATTTACATTAAACATTGATAAATAGTAACACAATTTGACATTTAATTTACATTAAAAATTGATAACTAGAAACACAATTTGACAGTTAATTTACATTAAACATTGATAAATAGAAACACAATTTGATATTTAATGTACATTAAACATTGATAAATAGAAACACAATTTGACATTTAATTTAAACATTGATAAATAGTAATAAAATTTGATATTTAATTTACATTAAACATTGATAAATAGTATAAAATTTGATATTTAATTTACATTAAACATTGATAAATAGTAACACAATTTGACATTTAATTTACATCAAACATTGATAAATAGTAACACAATTTGACATTTAATTTACATTAAACATTGACAAATAGTATCACAATTTGACATTAAATTTACATTAAACATTGATAAATAGTAACAAAATTTGACATTTAATTTACATTAAACATTGACAAATAGTATCACAATTTGACATTTAATTTACATTAAACATTGACAAATAGTATCACAATTTGACATTAAATTTACATTAAACATTGATATATAGTATCACAATTTAACATTTAATTTACATTAAACATTGATAAATAGTAACACAATTTGATATTTAATTTACATTAAACATTGATAAATAGAAACACAATTTGACATTTAATTTAAACATTGATAAAAAGTAACAAAATTTGACATTTAATTTACATTAAACATTGACAAATAGTATCACAATTTGACATTTAATTTACATTAAACATTGATATATAGTATCACAATTTGACATTTAATTTACATTAAACATTGATAAATAGTATCACAATTTGACATTTAATTTACATTAAACATTGATAAATAGTATCACAATTTGATATTTAATTTACATTAAACATTGATAAATAGTAATAAAATTTGATATTTAATTTACATTAAACATTGATAAATAGTAATAAAATTTGACATTTAATTTACATTAAACATTGATAAATAGTATCACAATTTGACATTTAATTTACATTAAGGTAGATCTATCCTCAGGAAGGCTATAATTGTTAATATAGTTCCCAGCTTAATTTAAACCACATAGTTACACTTAATAGGGTTTTAAAAATTATCTGATGAAAAATTGTTTTTCTTTAATATGCAAATTAGATTACAATATGGCCGCCGTTACTAAAAATATATACTTTTTTTCAAACAAGATTACTCAGGAGCCAATTGTTTGAAAGCCTTCATTTTTAGCATACATGTTCGCAACAGTCAGTTGGTTAATGTGAAGTAAAATATTTGAATTTCATAAAGAACTTTTTTAAAATGAATTTAAATGATATACCACTCCCAAAAGTGGTAAAATTTCCATTGATCAAACTTGCTTAAATTGAAGAAAATATAGCTATTTTTATTGGTTTGAGATTATATTACTTCAGATTAAGCATTGCATATCTAAGAATATATGTGCCAAATTGCAAGTCAATTAGACAAAAAATGTTTGAGATATCATGTTTGAAAGTTTGACAACAACACAAAAATACAATTGACAGGAAACTTGAAAAACGAAAACTTTCCACTATTTTACTTACCAGAGTGCTACTAATGACCACCTGTTGTGTACATATCTCCTTCTCTGGCTTCTGTGGTATCTAGGAAGCCTTTTCTGATGGCTCTCAGTGTTTTTCTTCTTTTCTGTGTTGCTTTTGATGTCTTCACCGCCGAACAATTTATTCGAATGGTGTCCTTGATTTTACAGCTTTCCACAGAATAGTATCCACTGGGAAGCCCAAGTTTAGAAAATAACTTGATTATTGATGCTGCACCATCTCAAATTCACTTCTTTGTGTCCACTTGTCTCTGCTTCTCCACTAGTTGCCAGTTTTGTCTCCCATTCATTACAATTTGTGCACCTTAGTGTTATGTGAGAATCCATTTCGTGACTTATGATTCAGTTCACATGACACAGTATATTGACTGCACACATCACATCTTATAGTAGAAGTAAGAAAGTTGAAGAGATGATCCATATCAATAAGGATAAACCCATTATGTCTACTATTCTGCTCATTCAATAAATATTGTTCTTGTGGGGAAACTTTCTCTGCAGAAGGGCAAGGTTTTACAGCTGTATCAATAACAGGTACGGAAACCTCATGTTTTTTTCCTTGAATATTTGTTGCCACAGAATCTTCGTTTATTTGATTTACCAGACTTCTGTTTGTTACCCATTCTACTTTTAATTAAATATTAATATCTAGCTAGTATAATTTACCTTCCAAACAATGAATCAACGTTCATTTCAAATGACAAAAGCAATGCCTCAAAAGTTTAAAAAAATATTTTTACATTCAGAAGTGTCCACTAGTTTCATTCAGTCTTCATGAGAACTTTGGCGAGAATCTAACATTATTAGAGTAGTGTCCCTTAGTGGATATGTCATCGTTCTTGTTATAAATCAATTTTCAGAATTAAATCGCATTTTATGTGAGGGGATGGAGTGTAGAAACATAGTAACTAAGTGTAAACAATGGTTGCTAAGGAAAATTGTGAGGAGGGTGATCACATAAACATGCATGTAATGAAAACACGAAGGCATTTAGACGTTCCAAAACAATTTGAAGTTGTAGTCAAATGCATGTAGTTTCTAAAAATGCAATAAACTAAAAATGGCAAATGGCATTTTTTTCGTCATTTGGTGAGGATAGATCTACCTTAAACATTGATAAAAAGTAACGAAATTTGACATTTAATTTACATTAAACATTGATAAATAGTAATAAAATTTGATATTTAATTTACATTAAAAATTGATAACTAGAAACACAATTTGACAGTTAATTTACATTAAACATTGATAAATAGAAACAAAATTTGATATTTAATTTACATTAAACATTGATAAATAGTAATAAAATTTGATATTTAATTTACATTAAACATTGATAAATAGTAATAAAATTTGACATTTAATTTACATTAAACATTGATAAATAGTATCACAATTTGACATTTAATTTACATTAAACATTGATAAAAAGTAACACAATTTGACATTTAATTTACATTAAACATTGACAAATAGTAACACAATTTGACATTTAAGTTACATTAAACATTGATAAATAGTAATAAAATTTGACATTTAATTTACATTAAACATTGATAAATAGAAACACAATTTGACATTTAAGTTACATTAAACATTGATAAATAGTAATAAAATTTGACTTTTAATTTACATTAAACATTGATAAATAGAAACACAATTTGATATTTAATTTACATTAAACATTGATAAATAGTAACAAAATTTGACATTTAATTTACATTAAACATTGATAAATAGAAACACAATTTGATATTTATAATTTAAATATTGATAAATAGTAATAAAATTTGATATTTATTTTACATTAAATATTGATATATAGTATCACAATTTGACATTTAATTTACATTAAACATTGATAAATAGTATCACAATTTGACATTTAATTTACATTAAACACAAACAGTTTTTTTTTAAAAGGATTGCATTCAATTTTTATTAAACATGGATATTTTGTTTTAAAAAACCTTCAGCAATGAATTTACATTAAACTTGAATATTTTGCTAACAAAACTTGGCATTCACTTTACATTAAGCATGGCTGCTAATTAGCAAAATATTATTTAAGGGGAGACAGAACAAATGGTTGCTAACTTCCTTATTTCTCAGTCAAATGAGATATTGTTTATCAGGTAGTACCAGGGACGGTCTGGTATGAAATATTATATAACTTTAAAATTAATTACTTGTTGTTACAATGCCGTAAATTAGGTAAGTACTCACAACTAGTTCATATTATTCTTTTTCTTACATTGAAATACTTATATAAGCCAAAGTTCTAGGCAGCTAGCAACTTTAAATTGTTCTGGGACAGATAACAAGCAGATAGAAGTGAACCGAATAATACATACAATTTTTATCCAAAAAATAGGAACCTATGGTTACTATAAATATTGTGTTTAAAAATATATTTCTCAAAACTTGTATTTCTATATCTGACTGCCCTCAGTATTGATAGATCTATATGTATGCCAAATTTCATATTTATATCTTGAATGGTTACTGAGATTAACCTACTGAACACTTCCTAAATTAGTGAAAATCACAATTGTGAGAAAACTGCAATTTAAAAATATTTTTGGTGAAATATGAAAAGATCTTTAACTTATCAAATAATTTCAACATAAATCGCTTGTATGATTGACAGAACATCCGTCCTGTATGGTTATATGTTAAATCCACCTGTATTATATGTGCCTCCTTCCTTCTGAGATATCTCATGCTCTTTGATGTGGAGCATGGGAGAACTACTATTTTTTTAATATAGGCAAATATTGACGTAGACTAATGAGATAACGTTTTTAGCTATGCGATTGATAAAATCTACTTTGACAATTTGAATATCATTGTTGAAAGATGTATTTGTCTGTACAAAAATTTTGGAATCTCCATCACAGAGCAACTGGTAATAAACAAGTTGTCTCTTTCTCACTGACCTGGCAAAAATAAGCTGGCAGCTTCAGTTTCCATAGAATTGGATGAACTCTCACAATTTTCTCACACTGGTACTTTACAATGATATATAATTCGATATGTCTTATAGAATAGAGATCCCCATCACTAAGTACCAACCAAACGGTACTTCTAGACATTACCTCTTAAAAAATACGTTAAATATCCGAGAGGGTGGGCTGTTTAAAAACTCATTTTCAAATTTTAGAAAAAAAAACTTTTTACTGATTTCAATTCTAGAGATATAAAACTAACAGAATAAAACATATTTGGAAAATCGATATTTTAAAGAAAATATGTCATTTAGTGAGTTCTGAGACCCTTAATATCTATCTTATCAAGATAGTATTTTTGAAAATTTTGTTATTGAGTTTGCTTCAATTGTAGTTGCATGTAAGCAATCAATGGTTTTAACGTCTATCAATCCTTACTGATTGCTTATAAAAGTTGACATTTAATTGCATCATTCACATCTTATTAAAAAACAATTGTCGTTTAACACTTTCACTCTGTAAATTTGTGTTAATCTCAGAAAGCATTTATATTGCAATGTATACTGAGTTTATACATGTTTATTAGGTTTGTGTTATCTTAAAAATTAGTCCAAGCCAGTGAATACATTTTTTATGAATTTTTGGGTAATACACCCCCCAAAAACAGCTATTTTTTACCGAATTTTGAGGGAATTTTTATCAAAAATTTATAAAAATCAAATATTTAATATATCCTAAAATCATGTGTAATATTTTAGATATTACAATTGCGCACCTATGGAGTGAAAACAGAATTCATTTATATTCATTAGATTCAGAGCCTTAGGGATTTGAAATTTTGTTTTTGGCGGCCATTTTGTATTGTTTCCATGGCAACGCTTTGACATATTTTTGTACTAATTTTTCTACTATTCTAAGTCATAATCTTTCAAAATGGTTATACAAATTTTACATTAATGTGAAAACAACGAAAATAGCTTCATGATCCCCATACCCCGAATCCCCCCTTAAATGACAACAGTCATTGCTGTATGTTAACAAATCTTGGTGTTTAAATGACAACAGTCATTGCTGTCTGGTAACAAAACTTGACATTTAATTTACATTATTCACAGTTTCTTAAAAACCAAATTATTGACATCTCATATGCATTAATCATAGACGCCTGTTCATTTTTGCATATTTGTATATTTTGCAAATGAATGGCAACAGTAACGGCCTCAACCTCCATACTCATACTGGATGTAGTTGTCCTGTGTGCTCCATTTCATTCTTAACCACTTGATAACTATGAATTATGCTGCCACAGGTAACATCAATATGCTGTCTGTATTCTTAGATCTAAGTAGAAACAATACAGTATATTTGTTGTCAGTTGAAGAAAAGTAGAATCAGTATGAGAAGGTGACATACAAGAAGTGTTTAAGTGTTAGTCGTGTAAAAGTAGGACCAGCATGAGCAGGTGACATACAAGAAGTGTTTAAGTGTTAGTTGTGTAAAAGTAAGATCAGTATGAGAAGGTGACATATAAGAAGTGTTTAAGTGTTAGTTGTGTAAAAGTAGGATCAGTATGAGAAGGTGACATATAAGAAGTGTTTAAGTGTTAGTTGTGTAAAAGTAGGATCAGTATGTGAAGGTGACATACAAGAAGTATTTAAGTGTTAGTTGTGTAAAAGTAAGATCAGTATGAGAAGGTGACATACAAGAAGTGTTTAAGTGTTAGTTGTGTAAAAGTAAGATCAGTATGAGAAGGTAACATACAAGAAGTGTTTAAGTGTTAGTTGTGTAAAAGTAGGATCAGTATGAGAAGGTGACATACAAGAAGTGTTTAAGTGTTAGTTGTGTAAAAGTAAGATCAGTATGAGAAGGTAACATACAAGAAGTGTTTAAGTGTTAGTTGTTTAAAAGTAGGATCAGTATGAGAAGGTGACATACTAGAAGTATGTAAATGTGATTAGTTAAAAATTACGATAATATTGTCACAATTTATTTCACATGATTAAAGTAACTCCACATAAAACTCTCCTTAATTATATATTTTATGATATGCATAGTAGGTTGTACTGTTATAAGAAAGAGAAGATGGAGATATGCTGGACACACCTTGAGGAGAAATGATCAACGAATATCAAAGCAGGCATTGAAGTGAGATGCAAAGGGTTCAAGAAAGAAAGGACGACCTAAGGAGACCCTAAACGAACTTTGCTGAGAAAGGTAAGAAATATCAGTCTCAGTTTCATGGATGAGATTGAGCGTGTTGCTCAGGATAGAGCAGTATGGAGAAATTACTTGCAGGCCCTATGAAACGTATAACAGTACAAAAGGAATTATTATTATTATTATTATTATAGTAGGTTGTGCTGCTATTACCTCTTCCCAATGATGGCCCACATAATAAAAGCAACAAACCTATCTTCTTTTGTCAGCACACTGTTACTGGGTTGTTAACCCAGTGTCGTGGTTTTATGTATTTGTCTTGCGCTTCTCTGGTGACTTGTCAGCACACTGTTACTGGGTTGTTAATCCAGTGTTGTGGTTTTATGTATTTGTCTTGCGCTGCTCAGGTGACTTGTGTGATGGTTTTCTTAGTCCCCTGACAGAATTCAACTACATTATCTATCCACCTTTTCCTCGGTCTTCCTCTTGCTTTCCTTCCTGATATTCTGTTGTGGAGAGCTTCATAGGCAGTTTGGTCTGTTCGCATTCTTACTAAGTGGCCAAACCACTTCATTCTCTGTTTCCTATATAATTCAAGCATGGTCTTGTTCCAACCTTTTCTCTGATGCTGATATTCGTTATTCTGTCGATTCTTGTGTTGTTGGTGACTTTGCGGAGGCATCTCATTTCGCATGTTGCTATTTTCTGTGTATGTTTCTTATTCATTGTCCCTGTTTGGCATTGGTAACATAGAGTGGGTATGAAGATGCTATTGATCAACTGTTGTTTCAATAGCATCCTCAAACCTATACAGAAATATTATTTCATTTAAAAAGTGAAGCAGGATCTATGTGTCTGTAACATTTCTTATCTGTCTATTGTTAGTTTAGCCGACTCTGAGGTGTCATATTTCTGCTACTGCAGCAATGTTTATTTTCACATATTCTTTGTCCATGATTCACATCCATGTAATATTTCTGCTACTGCAAGCAATGTTTATTTTCACATATTCTTTGTCCATGATTATCATCCATGTAATATTTCTGCTACTGCAAGCAATGTTTATTTTCACATATTCCATGATTATCCATGTAATATTTCTGCTACTGCAAACAATGTTTATTTTCACATATTCTTTGTCCATGATTATCATCCATGTAATATTTCTGCTACTGCAAGCAATGTTTATTTTCATATATTCTTTGTTCATGATTCTCATCTACATAATAGTACGAGTTTTTTAACATTCTTTATTCATGACTAATATTTACACACAAGTTTTTTGTTTGTTTATCATATCCATGAATAAAATCTACATTTTAAAAATGTTCTCTTTGTTTATCTATTGACCATAATTAATATATACACGGTAGTTCTTCATTCTGTTTATTTATTTTTTAATTTACTGTTATGAATTCACGAATGGTCATGGCAAATAATATGGCACCTCTGACTGATTTTTGCGTAAAGTCTTCCTTTCCTTGTCACCAATATCTGTTGCCATTAAGGCAAGTCTTACTTCGGCTTCACAAGCAGTTGTAACTTATATCCCCAAGTGGGGATCGCGAGAGAGATCCCCAAGTAAAGAATCAGGGTCTTCTGTAGTCCAACCATGTACCGTATGCACACTGATAATTTTGTTTTCCTGTGACCAAGCTGTCCTTGAATCCCAGAATGTCCATGGCATGTGGTCACTAGCACAAACTGTTATCAACTTGGATATCAGTGACTATTTATTCTTTATTTATAATTAACATCTACCCAGAAATACTTCTGTCTGTTTCCTTATTCATTGTCAACCATTCACAACTTTAGGACAAGTTCTTTTAAGATGTTGACATCAGAAGAATGGCTTCTGTTTTTTTAAAGAAATATCAAAGTTAACATTTTCAAGTTAACATAGTCTAGTTAACATATTCAAGTTAACATATTCAGGTTAACATATTCTAGTTAACATATTCAAGTAAACATATTCAAGTTAACATATTCAAGTTAACATATTCAAGTTAACATATTCAAGTTAACATATTCAAGTTAACATATTCAAATTAACATATTCAAGTTAACATATTCAAGTTAACATATTCAAGTTAACATACTCAAGTTAACATATTCAAGTTAACATATTCAAGTTAACATATTCAAGTTAACATATTCAAGTAAACATATTCAAGTTAACATATTCAAGTTAACATATTCAAGTTAACATATTCAAGTTAACATATTCAAGTTAACATACTCAAGTAAACATATTCAAGTTAACATACTCAAGTTATCATATTCAAGTTAACATATTCAGGTTAACATATTCTAGTTAACATATTCAAGTAAACATATTCAAGTAAACATATTCAAGTTAACATATTCAAGTTAACATATTCAAGTTAACATATTCAAGTTAATATATTCAGGTTAACATATTCTAGTTAACATATTCAAGTTAACATATTCAAGTTAACATATTCAAGTTAACATATTCAAGTTATCATAGTCAAGTTAACATATTTAGGTTAACATATTCTAGTTAACATATTCAAGTAAACATATTCAAGTAAACATATTCAAGTTAACATATTCAAGTTAACATATTCAAGTTAACATATTCAAGTTAACATATTCAGGTTAACATATTCTAGTTAACATATTCAAGTAAACATATTCAAGTTAACATATTCAAGTTAACATATTCAAGTTAACATATTCAAGTTAACATATTCAAGTTAACATATTCAAGTTAACATACTCAAGTTAACATACTCAAGTTAACATATTCAAGTTAACATATTCAAGTTAACATATTCAAGTTAAGTAGTAAAGCAAGATTTGTTTTTACCCAGGATATTGTTGTCCATGATTAATCATCTACATCGCTGTCATCACAATTAGTTTCATCATCTGTGTTAGGCTCCCTCGAATGATGAATAGAGACTGTACCATGCTGGCTGACAACATTAGCATGAGCGATGTTGTAGACAGTCTCCTTGTTGACAATTTTCTTGTTGTTGACAATGTTTATAGTTGTTGGCCTAGAAACAATTTGTTGAGAAAAGAAACAATTACAATTACAAACTAAAACAACATAATCAGAAAATGTGTGATACAGTTGTCATGATGGTAAAATGCTTCAAAGGATTGGGTCTGGAAGTCTCAACGAGGATGGGTAGATAGCCATTCAGGTCATCACATCTCAAGAACCTGACTTGGCTGTACACACTTTCACATGCTGGAGAGCAGGACAACAAACGCGCTGAATTTCCTGCAAATAATGCCCCTTCTCAAGCTGACAGAAATATAGATAGAACTGATACCATTAATGCAGTACACACTCATTTATGTGATAGTGGCGAGTCAAAGACACAAGAATGATTACGAGAAAAAGGAGTTAAGTCTGGGCATGCCAGACAGTGTCATCTTCATGGTAGAGAGAGAAGGTATTGTAATTCACTTCTCATGGGTAATGCTCAATGAACCCTGACATCGATCGCATAACATAACAAGTTGGTAAAACATAAAATGAGAATATTATATATCCACATGTCCATCATGTTTGGTAAAATGGAGTATTCATATTTATCTTAGTTGCTTCTCAACTTTGCAGGATAAGTAAAAATAAAAGTAAAAGAACCCTTTCATACCTCGTGGTAAATAGGGCAATACAGTGTTACCTGAGAACCGCCGCAGTCTGGAAAAATTCCACACCCACTGCGGGAGTTCAACCCGGACCACCAGCCTTGAGAAGTGAGTTCACTAACAACTATGCTACCACAGCTCTCACTTTGCAGGGTGGAATAAGTTAAAATTTTCTCCCCTTAATTGTTTGCTTGATATAATTATTAATATCTCGATTAACAGCGTTCAATAGAGACTGAACTATGTGCAGAGACATGATTATCTATGCCTGTTTTCACATCACTTGAAAAAGAGGATAAAGAAGAAAGGAAAGAGATGACAGGAAGTAGAAGTTTTTTAAAAACAATTCTACGGTAAAGAAAATAATGACTGTGATTATGGCTTGGGTGGGAGTAGGTGGCACAAAAATAAGAAAGAAAGAGCAGCTGAAGGGCCAATAGAGTATACAGAAGCAAAATGATAAAATGATGACAAAAATAGAATGCAACGCAGAGATAGAAGAAGAAAAAAGTATGAAACATGAGACAAAATCAAATCAGACGACAGATATGTAAGCCTGGGTGTCTCAAACTGCTATAAAATAGTCAAGACTTTATGTAGGTGATGAAACTGTTATACATACATTAAAATTCTTCCATCCTGAAATGCAGCTTTCACATCGGCAGAACATGTTGTTTCCCAACCTTCCTTAAGTTTAGGTGAAAACTGTTCCCAGTGATTCTGGACTTGTTGTCTAATGTCGTTTAGCTTTGGAAATTCTGCTGTACATGGATCATGTGTTGTTGCTAACGGAGATGCAGCAGGTGCTACATTACATGTCGCCTCGGATTCACTAACCACTATATTGGAAGTCAGAGAAGCCAAACTTTCTTTTTCTGCATCTTTAAGATCTGATAAAACAAGTTGCAACAATTAGCTATAAATGTGAACATCATGAACTACAAGCTTAATCTCATTGAACTCTCAATAACAAACTGGTCCACAATGGTAGGGATATCATTAAGCTTTTCTTCTTCTTCTTGTCAATTGTTCTTTTTGACCATTTTGATCATTCTTACTGTGATATATAAACAGCCTTTGTCAAGAACATTTTGTTAAGTCACATCATTCAGCGAGATTTGGAGCTCTGGTGATTATCCTTCGACAATGTGTCTGGTTTCAGCCAGCGTTTACTGGGTTCGCTCTCCGTCAGCCTTTGGCTGTCCCAGCCTACCTGCAAGGCAGCAGGTTGCTATTTTCTTTTAGGGTAGCAACCCTTAGACAACCTTCCTCCCGGGGTGTTGAGCGTCATCTGCCCAGGTCTGTCTTTTTTTGGACTACTTGGTTTGCTTACCGTCCAGTTTTGTGTATGGTTTGCTCCACTAGCCTTTGATTGTTCCCAATCTAACTACAAGGCAGTAGTTATTAAGCTTTTGAGAACCATGATTGCTTATGCCAGTTGCTGTGGTTCAAGAGGGTTTATAATGTTATGTGTATAACAGAATATTTACAGTGTGTCACCTTGACTTGAAAATGAAAGACAGAACTGTAACTTGCCAATAGTTATGTTGAAGTGCAGAAAAAGATGGAAAGACTAGCAGTAACAGCTCATATATGAGCTTAACTGAGAGCAGCGAGAAATATCTGGCTCAGTTTTACAGAAGTTTGAACGAATTGTCCAGGATAAATCTATCTATCTATATACTCTTTGTGTCCAATTGGCACATAAGGCTTTCACAAGAGACTTCCACTGTTGCCGTTCTGTTGCCTTTCTACCAACCGTCTCCCACATTAGGCCACACTCCTTCAACTCTCTCTCCACCATTCTTCTCCATGTTTCCTTTGGACGTCCAGGCCTTCTCTTCCCATCCGCTGTCCATCTGAGAGCTGTCCTAGCCAATGTTCAGGATAAAGCAGTACGGAAAAATTGCTTACAGGCCCAATTTAAAGTGTAAAGTATACAGTGCAATAAGAATACGATGTATGTATGTATATGTACTAAGGGACAAACATTTCCTTCTCATTTGAAATTGTGTTTAAATGTCTTAGAATTTGAAAAGTACGCAACACGAGTATGAAAATCATATTCAAAGATGGCTGCTTTTTTCCCCCCTAATTGTGCTAGTACAGCGTCCATCTTAGCAGGTTCACAACATCAAAGTTACTCACACAGCACTACACATTGCTTCTATCGTTTTTGACAGTGAAGGAGCTGGTACAGGTTCTGGTTCATCACATCTTTCTTTTTGTCCTTTCTTTACATTCTACTCCCCAAGGATTTCGTCTATTGTCATAGACTGGCTTACTGCAAAATTATAGTCACAATCAGCATATGCTTGGCAACTGGCATCGTCTTTCTCCTCCAATAATTGCTGCCATTCTTCAGCCATTTCAATGTAAATAAGATTTGAGTGGCCAGAAAAGAACAGCACAACAGGTGTATTAGTAGGCTCATCAATCAACATCGAACTGGTACGGTTAGTCACTGGATATTGCAAAAGAGATCGGAGCACATATGGACATGTCAGGAGTGCAATAAAGATATCCAAACTGAAACTATAATGTAAGTAAAAGAATACATGAAAAAGAAACATATAGAAACTGACTTTTTTTGTGGCCATGCAGATCCATCTTAACTCATTCATAAAATAATCAGTTTCCCTTTTTTTGTGCAATAATATTTATAAAATCTTATGTTAGTAAGAAATTGTATGGAATTCACTGAAATATTTTAAATAATGGCTCCGATACAATGGGTACAAAGCAAAAGGCCGGCCAAGCAAAAAATGGACCTCAGAGATAACAGAGGCGACGAAAGAGACTATCTACGAAGCGCATACTAGGGCCCGTTTTAGAAATCTCTTCCTGACCTGACGCTGTGAGGCATACAGGATTCGAGAAAGAAGAAGAACTACTAGATTTTCAACTTTCCACCGATTTTTCTCATTGACAAGATTTTTGAAAAATCGGTCATATCTGGAAGAAAAAAACTGAATTGGAAACAACAGAAATAGTTTGCAGGGGAGGGGATAGAGAGAGATAGCCCGTAAGTACACATGTTACAGATAGATGTGGGCATGAGTGATAGACACATTATTCAGTTACAGGACAATAATTAGCGGCTCTGACTGGATGGCAATATGGCGGATAGGCTAACAAGTCTAACAGAATTGGTAGTACAGCCTACATTTGAATGCAGTAAGTGAAAAACGACAGTGTAACAACAGAATATAACTAGATATGTGCTAGTAGTATTGCCATCCAGACCTTACATAATGGTACTACTGTCTGGGATAGCGTGAAAATGAGAAATGGAGCGTACCAACGAGATTATATTAAACGTCATCATCACCAACCCTCCTTTAAAAAGATTGTTTTTCTGTTCTTCCTGTCTTGTCTATCCTTCCACTGTCCTTTTATATACGTTTTTCTTTAAGCTACAGTTTCATATAACTACAAATCACGCAATAATACAGGGAAGAACAAGTTTAAGGCTTTCACCGTGGGCACATGAAACATGTGAACACTATTACTAATAGTATACTATTAGACATCTACCTAGTCAAAACAAAACATCATGGATGTATCCTCGTTCGAAACAATGGCACCTCATGGATTATATGTTATCACTAGAAAATGCGACTGACAGGATGTCAGAGTTACGAAAGCTATGTGCGGAGCAGAGTATTGGACCGATCATAGATTAATCGTGTCAAAATTCAACCTCAGCATCAAGCCTGGGAATGGTCACCAGGGCAGCAAACCAATGAAAAATCTCGCAGTTTCCAAATTGAAAAGCTCAGCTGTCACTGAATGTCACCGATTGATTCTGGTCCTTCTTAACTGATGTCACAGCACTCAGGGCAGACCCATATAGGTGCTCAATCTCCCCAACAGATGGTGAAAGGTGTGCATAGTAATACTAAGGGTTAGTGTGGCTAGCTGGTTAAACACACATCTCTCTCTGCCCCTCAAGCATCCAGCTCTACTTGTCATTATCAAGGTGTGTATCCTTCATATATGAAATTTACTCTGTCTAGCCAGTTCACCCACTTCGTCGATGGTCATATTCATGGTTTCTTTAATATCTTGTAGCCATCTTCTTCTTGGTCTACTTATACAACATGTAATTTCAAACACCTTAATTCGCTGAATGATACATTGATATTATGCTTTTGTGGTCGTCACTGTTCACTATGCCAAACTTTAGTTCGCCAGTGGCAGTTAAACCCTTTTGTCCGATAACTAAGTAGGACTAGGCTACACTTAGCTAGTATCTCTGCTGAACTAATGCAACACTGACTAGAATTAGAATAGATTGCTGTCCCATCTGTTGGGGATTCGACCGGAAAACGGTATATTTATATATTATTCCATATGAGCATTCACAGCTGCACTTGACATATAAATTGTAGATTTTTGTTTTCAATCTACATCAAAGAGGGCTGCGGAACAACTTTTTCACACCTCCCTACCTACACACAACCTTCACTCAAATATGAAATTTTGCTTTCTATTAAAACTAATCTTCGATGTTCAGTTGTCACCTGATCTGATCTAATAATTTTCCTTCTCAATAAATGTAAACATTTGTGACTTCTCTTTCAATTTGAGTTTATTCGCATCTTAAAAAGAAAATAAATGAAAATGTTTTGGACAACATTTTTACAAAATGAAAGATTGGAGATGACAATTATGGAGAAAGACATTCCGGCAATGAGAATGGGAATATCACTGAGAGGATAAATTCTAGATGTGATAGATGATTTGAGCATGGCAGGCATCTTAGACGGGACATCTGAACGAAAGAATTCGAAAGGACTGTAATGTTGGCAAAGTTCTGTTATTTTTATGAAAATCGTGTAACTAATAGCAACAATACAAACAAAATAGAGTTACCGTTACTGGATGTGCTGCATTCACTTGTCAAGATCTGACTTTCTAATGTGGGAAATGTGGCGCTGGCAGCATCTGTACATTTAATTGTGGTAGTGGTGGAAGTTTGACTCTTAGATGATCTTGTATTAGTTGTTACAGCGTACATCCAATTTCGTATTCGAGTGAACGTCCCAACAGATTTAGAGCCAGGCCCGACCAGTTGACCAGTAAAAACATGTTTCAGAACAGGGTATCTATCAAGATCTTTTTTTCTAACACTAGCTCCAGCTTTTAGAAGAGTTTCGATAATTTCAATTTGACCATTCTCAGCACTCAAATGTAGTGGAGTCTTATTGTTGTTGTCTTTAGCATCAACAGTAGCTCCAACTTTTAGAAGAAGTTTAACAATTTCTTTATGGCCATTTTCAGCACTCAGGTGCAGTGGTGTATTGTTATATTCATTTTTAGCATCAACAGTGGCTCTAGATTTTAACAGAATTTGTGTGATTTCTAGATGACCATTCTCAGCACTTAAATGTAATGGAGTTTGTTCATGGTATCCTTTTGTATCTATACTAGCTGCAAATATTAGAAGAAGTTCAACAATTTGTTGATGATCATTCTTAGTACTCAGGTGTAGTGAAGTGTCCATATGGTTGTTTTTAGCATTAACATTTGCTCCAGCTTTTAGAAGAATTTGAACAATTTCTTTATGACCATTTCTAGCACACACAAGTAATGGAGTGTTATTTTTTATGTCTTTAGTGTCAACATCAGCTCCAGCTTGAAGAAGAATTCTAACAATTTCTTCATGACCATTCCTAGCACTCCAATGTAGTGGAGTGTTTTTATAGTCATTTTTAGCATCAACAATAGCTGCAGCGTTTAGAAGAATTTGAACAATTTCTTTATGGCCATTTCTAGCACTCCAGTGTAGTGGAGAGTTATAATTTGTATCTTTATCATCAACGGTAGCTCTAGCCTTAAGAAGCATTAAAACAACTTCTTTATGACCATTCCTTGCACTCCAATATAATGGAGAGCTATTAGCGTTGTCTTTAGCATCAACGTCAGCTCCAGCTTTAAGAAGAATTTCAACAATTTCTTGATAGCCATTTATAGCACTCAAATGTAGTGGAGTGTAACTTGAATTGTCTTTAGCATCAACAGTAGCTTCAGCTTTAAGAAGCATTTCAGCAATTTCTTTATGGCCATTTATAGCACTCAAATGTAGTGGAGTGTAACTTGAATTGTCTTTAGCATCAACATTAGCTCCAGCTTTAAGAAGCATTTCAGCAATTTCATTAAGACCATTTATAGCACTCAAATGTAGTGGAGTGTAACTTAAATTGTCTTTAGCATTAATAGTGGCTCCAGCTTTAAGAAGCATTTCAGCAATTTCTTTATGACTTTTCCTAGCACTCCAATGTAATGGAGTATAACTTGAATTGTCTTTAGCATCAACAGTAGCTCCAGCTTTAAGAAGCATTTCAACAATTTCTTTATGACCCTTTATAGCACTCCAATGTAATGGAGTGTAACTTAAGTTGTCTTTAGCATCAACAGTAGCTCCAGCTTTAAGAAGCATTTCAGCAATTTCTTTAAGACCATTTATAGCACTCAAATGTAGTGGAGTGTAACTTAAATTGTCTTTAGCATCAATAGTGGCTCCAGCTTTAAGAAGCATTTCAACAATTTCTTTAAGACCATTTATAGCACTCAAATGTAGTGGAGTGTAACTTAAATTGTTTTTAGCATCAACATTAGCTCCAGCTTTTAGAAGAATTTCAACAATTTCTTTAGGACTATTTCTAGCACTCCAATGTAATGGAGTATAACTTGAATTGTCTTTAGCATCAATAGTAGCTCCAGCTTTAAGTAGCAATTCAACAATTTCTTTATGACTTTTCCTAGCACTCCAATGTAATGGAGTATAACTTGAATTGTCTTTAGCATCAACAGTAGCTCCAGCTTTAAGAAGCATTTCAACAATTTCTTTATGACCCTTTATAGCACTTAAATGTAGCGGAGTGTAACTTAATTTGTCTTTAGCATCAACAGTGGCTCCAGCTTTAAGAAGTATTTCAACAACTTCTTTATGACCATTCCTTACACTCCAATATAACGGAGAGCTATTAGAGTTGCCTTTAGCATCAGCATCAGCTCCAGCTTTTAGAAGAATTTCAACAACTTCTTTATGACCATTCCTTGCACTCCAATATATCGGAGAGCTATTAGCATTGCCTTTATCATCAACATCAGCTCCAGCTTTAAGAAGCATTTCAACAGTTTCTTTATGACCATTTCTAGCACTCAAATGTAGTGGAGTGTAACTTAAGTTGTTTTTAGCATGAACATCAGCTCCAGCTTTAAGAAAGATACTAACAAGTTCTTGGTCTCCAATCTCAGCACTCAAGTGAAGTAGAGTTTTGTTAGATACTGTTCTATCGTTAACATGAGCTGTAGCGATGTGAAGAATATCTGTATTGTCTGTGTGACCACTTTCAGCTTCTACAAATAATGAAGTATTGTTACAGTTTGCTGCAGTACCAACAGAAGGTGAGACAGTCTGATTTCGTAGCGAATGACTTTGAAGAACTGTTTGTTGTCTATCGTCAAATTTATCAAAACCAATTTCTCGAAATAAATGAAACAATCTTATACCAATAGCATTTTCTTCTGTCACTTTGATTTCTAAACATTTTTTAGTCGTCAAATCATCCATCGTGTACTGTTTCAAAATCGAATCTATAATTCTGAAAATGAAAATAGAACAATTACTCTCTTTGATTAAATATAATACAAAATTTCTATTAATTTGTTTGTTCTGTTTTGTTTACTTTTGTTCTAATCAACCAAGTTCACCACTATTTTCTATATGGGTGGTTTGCGCAGAGAACGTGAGTACTTTGCATCCCATTAGGCCTCTACCAATGGTAGGACAAGCACATCAAAATTTCTACCAAAGTATATATCTATATTATCCAACAGGAAACAAATGTGTACAGATGTGTGGGTAACTGTAAGATTTTACAAACATAAAAACCTTACTTTAAAGCGTCACATCTGGAGTTATACTGTAGTATGGTATCAGATCTGATTGGTCAGAGAAACGCTGTCAGTGCTGACTCATGCCAGTTATTAATTTAAGATTGTTTAAGTAAAGCAATTTCAATTCTACAGCGAGTATTCTACATGTATGTTTGAACTCTCACCTCTCATATTTTTAAAAAGTGATCATCATCAAATAGCTTGTCCTGAGCAGAGCTTTGCCACCCCAACAGTCCTCCGGAATTTCTCTCATAGGCCAGATGTCCTGCCTCTGCAGCTGTCATGTTCAAACCATCAGTTACATCCTGAATCCATCTTTTCCGTGGTCTTCCTCTTCTTCTCTTTGCCGGTATGCCTCCTTCCATGATGGTCTTCTCAGCCCTTCATGTCTTTTGATATGTCCAAAATATCTCAATTTTCTCTTTCTTATTTGTAGCATCAGCCAGTTTTCTTTGATTTTGAGTTCTTTCTGGATAGATCTATTTGTTCTCTTCTCTGTCCAAGATATACAAAGGACTCTTCTGTAACACTTATATTCAAAAGCACTTATATGTTTTTCCACTGTTTTATTAAATGTCCATGCTTCACACCCATATGTTGCCACTGGGAATATGCATGCTCTTAGTATTCTTATCTTTGTTTTCTTATCAGTTCCGTTCCATTCTGTTTTTAGTTGTTTAATTTTTGTAAAGCCATGTTTGTTCTTCTTTTAATTTCCTTCATCCCATTTCCATCTGTTGTTAGTAGTGAACCAAGATATTCAAAACTGTTCACAATTTCTACTTTCTCTCCATTTATAAGAATATCATTTGTCATGTTCGTTTTAACTGTTGTCATTATTTTGGTTTTTGTCACATTGAGATATAGATTTTGTTTTTCGCTTTAATCTTTCACTTCTCTTAATAATTTCTCAATCCCTTTTTGTGATGTTGACAGTAACACTGTATCATCAGCATATCTTAGTTCAGGTATTTCTCTTCCTCCGATTATAAAAAAGTGATGCATGTTTCAAATGTCATCAAAACGTGTCCAATTACATTCTTACAAACAACTTTGACATTATGGAATGTATAAAAATAAAATGTACCGCTGCCTTTTCAAACCTTATGATATGAAGCTCATGTTACTTCACATTTCTAGTCCCTAATGTGTAGGAGGTAGGAGTGCCAATTTCTGTCCACATGCGTGGATGGTCGAGTGTGGAATTTAACCCACAACCCTCTTTTGTCTGAGTCGATAGGCGGATGATTACTCAAGTCCGCCTCACATTATGTACTGTACTCAGATAAATTATTTATCTTTATTGGAACACATAAACCTTTTAAGATTTTCGGATGGCACAGTATTGTTAGATGAAAGTTTGCAGACATTGCAAGAACTAGTGGATTAAATGAGCAATAATTTCTTCTTCTGCTTACCTTCACCTGTTATGAATTCAGGCGAAGTCAGAGCGTCTGGTATGGCGTTTCTGACTGATCTTTGCATGAAGGACTGCTTTCCTTATTATCAGTGTTTCCCCATGCATTCCTTCTTTGACTTTAGAGAGGTACTTGTAGTTTAGATACTCAAGTATTGATCTGGGGTAGAGAACCTAAAGTCCAAACCAATATGCTGTGAGCTTACTGAAAATCTTTGGTCCAAGCTTCCACACCCGGAATTTCTTTGACAAGTGATAACAGTCCTTCTTGTTTGTACATACAATTACATGAATGTTTCTTTATCAGTGCAAAAAAGTAGGCTGTTTAATTGTTGTAATCCCCAAGAATATAATACTCTGGAAGATATGTTATCTCACTTCACTTGTAAGCGTTTTGAAAAGACACCATTCTGCTGAGCAACATTGTAATTTTGTTTATCCACGAACTAACTTTCGACACAACCCTACATTTTTTTATATCTATGTACTTTTTGCCTTGAGCCCATGCAAGGTTCCTTTTATTACCAATCCAAACTGCAGGAGTTCTTTCTTTTCCATAATTTTTTTTTTAAAATATCACTGTGTCTATCTTTTTTTTCCCAGTTCTTCTTAACTTGAAGCGCATCACTCTAAGTAGTAAGCCATTGTTGTTTACTAAAATATGGCAGCAAGAGAAAGTATGATTCTTCTTCTTCTCTTCCACCATTTACTTCTTTATAGAAGTGTTGGGGGAACGTAGTGATCTTGTGTATGCTTGTTTTAAGGCACTTTGTAAAATGATATTCATTTTCGTAAGGCTGTTCTTGATGCCGTCACTCCATCTTTTGCGTGGTCTTCCTCTTGCTTTGTACTTATTATACTTTTTCTGTTTGGCTCTCTGTGGAGGACAGTACCAGGGCGTTCTTGTCAGGTGTCCAAACCATTTAATCTGTTGTTCTTTTATGAACTGCATGACTGGTTTCACATCCAGTCTCCTTCTGATTTCTTCATTTCTAATTTTGTCTCTTATTGTCACACCTGCAGCTCTTCTAAGACACCCCATCTCTGTCGTTTTGCTTTTCTGCTCATTAGCTGCTGTTATTGCCATGTTTGACACTGGTAACATAGTGTCGGCCAGAAAATCGTTCTTATGAGATTTGCTTTAGTTGTTAGCGGTGTCTCTTTATGTGACAACAGTGGTGTTAACTGTCCCAGTACCTGGTTAGCTTTTGTACAACGATTGCTGATTTCGCTATCGATACTTCCATCTGCTGTGAAAATTGCTCCTAAGTATTTGGCCTCAATTGTTTGTTTTATGTCTACGTTCTGGTATGATTGGCAGTTGAAAAGACAGATGGTGCACTTTAGCCAATTATAATCGCGTTTGCTACAATCACAATGTCTTGCTACCATGGCTACCATTATGGGATTTTTTTTTCGAACCAGAAGCTCTTGAGCTTTCAGCTCTTCGGCTCGGTGTCATGGACATCGTAACCCTTCGATTCGGTGCCATGAACTCCTTAAATCTTGAGAATCTGTGGCTTTTCTGGCAGCCTGCGGCGCACTCACAGGGTGCTTGTCACCCGTCGTCCAACGTGCTACGAACACGCTGGGCAGTTCACCCAGAAGTGATTCTCTTAGTTTTATCTCAGTCTACAATGATACAAATAAAAATGTTGGGTCTATTCCACAACAAAGAATTTTTGAAGGTACCAACTACATGGTTCCAGCTATCGTATTTTTTTTTAAAAAACATTTTGAAGGAAAAGAAGGAGTGGGATAGGCCCGTCATCCAACAACAAGTCCTTCAAGTATAAGTCGAGTATGTACAATTTATAGGAAGCCAGATAGTTAATATATCAATAGTTATATTTACTTGACTATGTCGGTGATGACAGATAGTTAGTTTGTTTGGATTCAGCAGCTGGATACCATTTCTCTGTTTGAAACTTGTGAAGTAGTGTAGTGTACATGTGTCACTGCAGACGGAAATCCGTTTATGACTTAAGAAGTGGGCGGGGTAAGAAAACAAGGGGCCTGATGATATAACTAAATAATGCAGATGGAAAATGACAAGAACTTAAGATCAAACATTCTGGTTTGTTTCTATGGATCATTTACTTCAATTTATTAATTACACTTAATTGTTTTTTTAATTAAAGAGACGCGCAAAGTGAGGAACCGTTGATCCTCAATCTGTGGTATTTTTAACAGATACAGAACCCACACCACAAGTTCCCAACGGGGGCGGTACCATCCACCGGGGGGCGCTGAGAAGTTGGCACTGGGTTGGAAAGTTAATTTGGGAGGGGGGGGTTGAGGACCATTCGCCACCCCCTTAAGCTGAAAATTCAAAGTCACACGGGTACTGCCCACGCGCAACGATCAATGGTGCAATAGACAAAATCTATGCATAGTGTGCCAGGTTGTGTCGGTATCAAAGAAGAAATTCAGACAGTATGATGTCGACTATTTGAAATATGTTTTATTCAGTCACCCACAAATAAGACATTACCAATGTGTCTAAATTGCCACAGGATGTTTTCACACGAAGCTATGAAACTTTCGCGATTAAAAGAACATGTGAGCAAAATACATCCTGGCAGAAAAATGTATCTTACGTTCAAGCTTAGAGATCAACATTCGAGATGTCCAACTTTGTCATGTATGGTTTCGGCGGCAGCAAAACTAGAAAAAGATTGGTTACCTCTTCATGCAACATTTCCTTACTTATTGCTAAATCTTAAAAAAAACAGTACAATATTGGCGAAGAATTAATATTGTCAGCTGTGAGTGAGCTTCTGTGTACTGTACTGCATACGCCACGGTCTGAAATTATTTTTAACTCTCATTGAGAAATGACACAGTGTAGAGATGAATTGTCGAAATGATGTTTTGAAGACTACTTTTGAAGCTTTCTTTATAACGCAATGCATCTTCTTTACCAACAAATGAGTCTTTACCTCTGGCACATGTTCGCTTCATAAAAGATGAAAACATTTGTCAAGAACTATTATTTGCAAGAACATTAGAAATGGACAATAAAGAGAAATCTATATTTGACGTATTGGAATACCATTTTAATGAAAACAGAATTCCGCTGAATAATATCTGCTGCCTGTGGTGCTCTAGCAATGGTTGAGCGAGAAGAGTGAGATCGACGAACTGCGCAACTCTTTCTCACTTTAAACCAAAGAATCGCGCAAGTCACCATTTCATCCATCCATCAAACATAAAGCCACAAAACTGAAGGTATATCAAGCTGTCATGCTCCCAGTCCTTCTTCACACATGTGAAACTTGGACTGTATATCAGAGACATGCAAGGAAGCTAAACCACTTTCACATAGTCTGCCTTAGAAAAATAATGAACATCAAATGGCAGGATATGATCCCAGATACAGAGGTACTAAAAAGAGCTGCTCTCCCCAGCATCTATACAATCTTGATGCAGTCCCAGACAAGATGGGCAGGACATGTGGCTCGAATGCCAGATTGCAGAATACCCAAACGACTCTTTTATGGTGAGCTGCAAAGCGGTAAACACTCACAGGGGCGGCCAGAAAAAGCGATTCAAAGACACACTCAAGAACTCGATGAAATCCTTTGGCATAGATGTCAACAACTGGGAGAATGTTTCTCAAGACAGATCAGCCTGGCGCACACTTCTTCAACACGGTTCCTCGGCCTGCGAGGCAGGTAGAACAGCACGGATGGAACAAAAACGTCAAAGTAGAAAGGCAGTAAAACTTCTCACAAGTGCAAATATACCTTGCCCACACTGTACAAGAACATTTCAAGCCCGTATCGGGCTCACTAGTCATCTACGCACACACAGACAAACATAACGCAACTACATTCCCTTGGATGAAAATTTGTGTTGTCATCATCACCCGTGATGGATGAGCATCAGCAATGGTTGGACACTACATCTAGTTAATTTCATATTTGAAAAACTGTCCCAAATGTAGTCGCCGTGCATTGTCTGATCACCGAAAATGTTGTCACACAAAATCTTAGTAATTGCCTTCATCGATCACTACAGTATGTAATTACATCAGTTAACATGACCAGAAGAATATACTCTCGATGAAAGATTATTTAAAAAGCTTTGTGATGAAAACGACGAAGACCTCAATAGTTTACTATTGCACACAGAAGTTCGTTTTCTGTCAACAGGTACCTCTCTAGAATGATGTTAGAAACTCTTTGAATCAATTACAAAGTTTTTTTGGAAAACAAAAATGATTCTTTTAGATAGATTGTATTGAAAGGTTATGGCAATATTGCTTATCTGACAGATTTATGCAACAAATTTAATGAAACGAACTTACAACTGTAAGGAAATTATTCTAATTTGATCAAAGCATGATTGTCTCTGGAGATGGTGATAGTCTTGTTATCGAGGTCTGTCTCTGGAGATGGTACTAGACTTGTTATAGATGTCTGTCTCTGGAGATGGTGTTAGACTTGTTATAAATGTTTGTTTCTGGAGATGGTGTTAGACTTGTTATAAATGTTTGTCTCTGGAGATGGTGCTAGTCTTGTTATAGATGTTTGTCTCTGGAGATGGTGCTAGACTTGTTATAAATGTTTGTTTCTGGAGATGGTGTTAGACTTGTTATAAATGTTTGTCTCTGGAGATGGTGCTAGTCTTGTTATAGATGTTTGTCTCTGGAGATGGTGCTAGACTTGTTATAAATGTTTGTCTCTGGAGAAGGTACTAGACTTTCTATATATGTTTGTCTCTGTAAAGGGTGCTATAAAGCATGTTATATAATTTATTTTTCTCCATAACCTTTCGTAAAGAGAAAAGGACATAAGAAAGGATTGGAGGACAATGTAATACAATTGACATTATTGTCTTTCGCAGAATCACATCCCAACTAACAAAACCAAATGGAATATTAGGTGATAGTCTAATATTCTGCAGCAGTGGTGTTCCAAAAATCATCGACAATATGTGATTAATAATAATAAAGGTGGTTATTTGTTACTAAACTAACTTCACAGCACTTCGTACAGACCCATAGGTGCTCAGTCTCCTCAACAGATGTTGAAGTGTATGCATTCTGATGGTTTCCGTGTCTTGCTGGTTAAACACACCCCTCTCTCTCTAAATAGTGTTTTTCATTTCCTCTTATATTTTTGAGTCCGCCTTTTCAAAGGCGGCCTTTTGCTTTGTATCCGCTGTATCGGAGTAACATTGCTCTTTGAGGCGCATTGTCTGTTGGTAATCTGCTTATGTGACCGAACCATTTATTTGTTATTTCTCGATGAAGATCAGTACTGATATTGTAACCACTTTTTCCCTGACGTCTTCATTTCTAAACTGGTCTCTTCTTGATATTCCCAGCTTTCTGCGTAGACACTTCATCTCTGTCGTGACTTGTTTTCTGCTATCGTCCAAGTAAGGTTACTCAAAGAAAAATATATTAAATTAAACATATCATTTATATATAATATATTTCAACTTAACGTGATACTGGAACAAATTACCAACAAAATAAATCATTATTAGACACACATGAACATTTGGTATCTCAATTTGAAACCAGGAAATAAATTACCTGACAAACTTTAACTCATATTTTTAACAATAAATTATTGTACAAATCTTGTCTACTGAATCCCATTTTATGTCTGTAGTAAACATATATATACAAATATTTATCTATAAAATATGTTAAATTTACTTACAATCATCAGTTGTTATTTATTCATGCTTACAAATGACGTTCGTCCTTATATTGTTCTAAGCTCAAAATGGATGAGCTACTCTGTTATTGCTTACTGTCCATGTACATATCGGAAATTCCCAAAGAAATGTGGCAGTGTGCACATACGTCGAGGTTTTTTTTTTCAATTTCAATAAAGATAGTCGCCCGAGTGGTTACCAATGCCCAAATTTGGGGTGTAAAGAATAGAACCACTGTTACCTGCCACACATGTCGTAAGAGGCGGCTAAGGAGGTTTGTCTAAAATCGGATGCATGTTTCCTAAACGTGTAGAAGTCTATGCGTTTAGGGCCTACCAAACCAATGTGCAATGTATACACGTTCTTGGCAAAGATCAGACATATCACAGTCATTAAAATTGGTCGTAAAGAACGAACGCAAAGAAGAAGAAGAAAAAGATAATGGCATTCTCCAACACTGTCCATGTCCAAAATACTTCAATTTTCTCATTTTTATTTGTAGCATCAGCAAGTTTTCTTTGATTTTGAATTCTTTCTGGATATATCTATTTGTTCTCTTCTCTGACCATGTTAAACGGAGGACTCTTCTGCGACACTTATATTCAAAAGCACAAATGTATTTTTCCACTGCCTTGTTAAATATCCATGCTTCACACCCATACGTTGCCACTGAGAATACGTACGTTGTTAGTATTCTGATCTTTGTTTTCTTATTAGTTACATTCCATATTGTTTAAAAAAAATTTTTTATTGAAGTCCATATTTGTTTGTCTTTTCATTTCGTTCATCCAATTTTCATCAATTGTTAGCAGTAAACCGAGATATTCAAAACTGTTTACATTTTCCATTTTCTCTCTGTTGTAACATTGACAGCTTTTCTTAAACAGTTAATCTTACATGATGTGATCTTTCTCACGTTGAGTTTTAGTTGGTGACCATATTTGACATTGATAACAAAGAGTTGGTAGAATTTTACAGTTTATAAGTTGTCGCTTGATTACCACAAATCTAAACCAAAAGAGATGTATATTAAAATCCAAACAAATGAGAGATACAATAAAAATGGGAGTCACCAAAAGCTAACCATATGTTAATGTCTTACTACTTAAAAACTTGGATGTCCAACATGCAGCTGAAATACATCACTGTTGTATTTTTAAAATGAGTTCATTGTTCATTTGAGGATAATCTACAACGAACATGAACATAACTGCTCTGATCTCCTCCCAAGCATGTTTAGACCATAGGTTCCCAACGGGGGCTGTTATGTTATGTTATGTGATCGACGTCATGGCACATTGGGCATTCCCATTCGTGCTCTGTCCTCCGTTGCAGCAGCCATTCCAAAGTCCATGTGCTCAAAGTACCCATGAGAAGTTGATTACTATATCTTCTCTCTCTCTACCACGAAGACGACACTGTCTGGCATGCCCAAACTTAACGCCTAGTTCTCGAACTCGTTCCAGTGTCTGAGACCCCCATGTCACATAATTATGCGTACCGCATTGATGATATCGGCTCTGTCCATACTTCTGCCCACTTGAGTCGGGGCATTGTTTGCAAGAGAGTCAGCACGCTCGTTACCTCGCACTCCAGCATGTCCAGGCGTGTACAGCCAAGTAATTTTCTTGAGATGTGATCTCCGAATGATGTCCACCCATTCCACACGTATACTTCCAGATGCAATCAGTTGAAACATATTCATCGAGTCTGATATGATGATCGTATGGTAACCTGCTGCTCAGCCACCCATGACAGCCCTGGAGGCAGCGGTGATCTCCATAATCATGCTCGATGTCGTTGTCTCAAAAGCCCCACAGTCCTCATGAAGTGTGCGACCGTTTCGTTGTGCTGAGTAAGCCCACGATGATCTGGTGCCACGTTTGACAGAGCCATCGGTGTAGATAATGATATCACCTGGATGGGAGTGCTGATCCACGAGTGCACGAATTTCCGCATTGACGACGCCCGGGGCCCATTCTCTACAGCGGCGTCCAAGTGTGCTGACAACCCTGGCGTAAGCAGTCATATCCTATGATATATGCATCTATTCCTCACCATGCCTCAACTCATCTAGAGTACAGACCTGTTTAATAACATCCTCTGCCTCGGCCATCCTGGATCGCCCTCTCTTCAATCGCCTGCCCTTGTTTTCATTTATGGATTTGTGCAGAGGGTGATTTGTGTCAGCAGAAACTCTCAGATAAGCTTTTACCTGTGCGACTTTGTCTCATGGTCATCGTTGGCAATCCAAGGACATAGCGCATTGCCTCACATGAAGTGTCACGTGTGCAACCAAGTATAACCCTCATCGCTTCATTTTGGATCATGTCTAACTTATCCAGCGATGTTCTGCTTACTGTTAGAAGACCAAGGCCATAGTCCACCACGCTCAGCACTAGTCCCTGATAAAGAGAAAGTAGCAGGCGTTGTTCAATATCCGCCTCCGCTAATAACTTTGAGAGCGGTTAGTCCTTTTCTTGCCTTTAGGATTACGTTATCTACATGACTCTTAAATGACAGGCTTCTGTCAACTGTTATTCCAATATATTTTAGTGTTTCGTTTCTGCCAATGTCTTTGTTACACATGCTGACAACTGGGGTAGGTGTCTTTACTATGTGAGTGTTAAGAGAGAACCAAGTCAGAGAGGCCTTTGCTGGGTTCACATTCGCTTCGAATTCGTTGCACCAGTCACCAATCCTATTCAACTCACATTGTAATGCTGATGCGATCTTATTTCTGTCCTTGCCCATGCGATACACCAGGATATCATCGGCGTACGACATTGTTATGCCAATTCTGACCCTTTGTGTGCTGGTTACCCCGGTGGTGTATACATTGAACAGAACTGGCTAGAGTGGTGATCCCTGAGGAAGGCTCATTAGGACCTTTAGTGGTTGTGATGCCCATAAACCACAACGCATTGATAACGTGTGCTCAGAAAGTGCAGCAGCAATCTACTTGACCAAGCGTGATTCCACCTGCATATCCATCAATAACTGCATAAGTAAGATGTAAGAGACATTGTTATATGCGTCCTGCAAATCAATGGTGGCTGCTGCCGTTTCCATCCCCATCTGAAACCCCTCATACGCATCATATGCAAAAACCGCTGCATTGCACAAGGTGCTCTTTCCTGGACGATAGCCGCCGAGAGTGGAAGGGAAAAGACCATTTGTCTCCATTATATTTGAAACTCTACGGGCTATGAATTTTTCAAGCAGTTTGCCGATAGTGTTTTGCACGGTAATAATTCTATATCCATTTGTGCCTGTGAGATCTTTCCAGGCTTAGGCAAGGGTCTCAGATAGCTGTGCAGCCAATCATTAGGAATAGTGCCAGTATGGATACTTTTATTGAAAAGCTTGCATAATTCAGCAAGATCTTTGTTCTCCAGACATTTTATGTGACTGTACCGAACACCATCAGGACCAGGCGCTGTATCAGAGCATGTCTTTAGTATTGATTTGATATTGTCGTCTATGACAGTTTGCATCTCATGCGAATGGTGTACGAACGGGGGCTGTGCCGCCCACTGGGGGGCGCTGAGAAGTTGGCACTGGGTTGGAAAGTTAATTTTGGGGGGCGTTGAGAACCATCCGCCATCAGCTAGGAGACAGTGACCACAAACCTGTCAAGCTCTCCTTGAAGATTAGGCATTTTACCCAAGTACCAAAAAAATAATGACCAAGTGGAACTACAAAAGAGCTGACTGGGCACACTTTTCGAGGCCCAGCGACATCTACTGTGACACCATAAATACACACCAAGAAACGATAAGGAACATGACAGACCTACTCAACATTATCCATTTTGAGGGCAGCAAGAGAATCAATTCCCAGAGGTGCAAGAAGAGACTGCAAACCTTATTGGTCAGAAGAGGTCCAAAATGTTGAAGATGAAGTGAGTCGGGTCAGAGAAAAAGTAGAAACTGAGCAGAGCATAGAAACCAACATAGCACTCAAGGCAGCCTCGACTAAATATAGGAGAGCAGTTAAGAAAGCCGCAAGGCAGGGCTGGAGAGACAAGACGTCTCAACATGAACAGATGTGAGTCCAGGGTCTTAACCTTAAGTAGTCACCAGGAAAGTATAGCATCACAAATGAGATGCTCATCAACCTAGCAAAAAGCCAAGAAAAAACTGCTAAAAGTTGAGAGCGAGCTGGAAAGTCGCAGAAATACCTAGTGAATGGAAAGAAGCTATCACAGTGCCCAATCTAAAATAAGAGAAAGACGTATTCGACCCAAGCAATTGTAGACCAATTAGCTTCTTTAGGTGTGTTGGAAAAGTGATGGATAGGCTTCTCAATAGAAGACTCATGAGGCAACTGGAGCAAAAGCAATTGATATTACTACAGCAGAGTGGATTCAGTCAGCATGGATCAACAGAAGACCAAGTAACTTACATTGCACAGAAGATCGAAGGTGGATTTCAAGAAAAGAAACATACACAAACGGTATGGATTGACATGGAGAAGGCTTTCTCTCTCCCCCCTTTCTCTCTCTCTCTCTCTCTCTCGATCGTTCTTTTACGGCCTTTTTAACATTCTTATTTTGATATATAAACAGCCTAACACCAAGAACCTTTGTGATACGTTCACATCTTCAGTACCAATTGGAGCTCTAGTGCTGATCCTTCGGCGACGTGTCCCATTTCGACCAGCGTTTACTGGGATCGCTCCCCCCAGCCGACTTGCAAGGCAGCAGGTTGCTATTTTCTTTTGGGTAGCGACCCTTAGACGACCTACCCTCCCGGGCTGCTGAGCGTCATCTGCCCAGGAAACCGGTCTTTTTGTGAACTACTTGGTTTTCCTCCCATCCAATTTTGTGTACGGTTTGCTCCGCTAGTCTTTGATTGTCCTCAATCTAACTACAAGGCAGTAGTATTTTCCTGAGAGCGGAAACGTGCACTGTATTCAAGCCTCTGCTGGGCTTTCTAGTTTTTCTGCACAATTGGTTCCACCGTTCACCCCTACGATTGCTTTGGTGCCTGCCCACCGTGTCTATCAGCTCCCACCGTGCTCACATTCACAATGCCTCTAGGTTGTCCGGATATGTAGCTCAACTCGAATCCCCACCTCCGGGTCCGAGTATTGTCCCGCACGGACCCAGTCTCCTCTCTAGATGCACCTCTCCTCCATTTTTTGTTTATCCACTTAGCTTTTCCATTCGGCCGGGAGAGACGTGCATAAATAGTCACTCTGGGATTCCGCTCGCCTGTGTTGCGGGCGGATCTCATCCAACGTGATTACGTCTACATCCCTACCTACACCAGAGTAGCTCTCCCTCGATCCATACCCGCATAGCCAGACAGGAACCAATGTCTATTACCAGGATCACTGCGTGAAGGTGGGGTAGGATCATGATTAGTACCAGCTCACTAATCCTGGTGCGGCGTTGTTCCCATGCGCCTTTGACCTCGAAAAGGCTTTCGACAGGGTCTGGAGAGGGGGACTCAAAATCAAACTGCTCAAACACGGAATCAAAAGGCGCATGTATATCTGAATATGTCACTATCTGGTAAATAGAACAGTCTAAGTATAGGACCAGGAAAAACAAAATAAGAAGGCAATCATAAAACATGTTGTTCCCCAAGGAGGGGGTCTGTCTCCACTCTACTTCGTTTTTATAAATGATTGTGTAAACAGAGTGCATGGTGCAATCTACGCTGATGATCTGGCACTGTGAATAGTTTCATCACATCTAGCTCCGCTCTAATTAATACATTATAACATAAACTGTGTCAATGATACTGTGAGGAATACAGTAATATTGGTATTATCTCCAAATAAAATAACTGAAAAATGTGTCCTTGTTTTCCATTTATAGTATGTACAATATAGTTTACTCAGGGGAGCGATAGCGAATTATTCACTGAAAAAGGGTGCGATCATTCAAAAAAGGTTGGGAGCCTGTGATACACACACCAAACAATTCAGTTCAGATAGTTGCCAGGTATACTGGCTTGTGGCCACCGATTTCAGTTTCAGTTTGGAATATCTTCATTGCACTCCGGACATGCCCAAGGCCAAAGGTGCTCCGATCTCATTCGCTATATCTCCAACAGCGTCCAGCGACTGACCGTAAGGAACCCTTTCATACCTCGTGGTATATAGGTCAATAAAGTGTTAGGCCTGTATTTTTCATTAACCGTCGGCACACGATGGGTGATGTGGTCAGCATCACGCCGGCCGCCTTTACTTTCCCAGAGCATGTCTGGTACCCAGTTGAGGCTGGGTCGACCTGAGAGCCGTCGCGGTCGGGAAAAATTCCACGCACATTGCGGGAGCTGAACCCAGACCACCAGCTTTGCGAAGCGAGTTCACTAACAACTACGCTACAGCGGCTCTAGCGACTGGCCGTACCAGTTCGATTTTGATTGATGAGCTTACTCATATACCTGTTGTGCTGTTCTTTTCTTGCTACTCCAATCTTCAATTCCAGCTCTTGTAATCTAGTAGTTGACGTGGATTGGTTTACATGAAAATTTTCTTTGTGGCCACACTCTATGAGGGCGTTCAAAATGTCAGCTCTATCAATTGGCTGGCCTTCTGATATGGTGGCAGAGCAAGCCCAGTCTGTTTGCTCTCTCATTGCCAACGACACCCATGTGCCCCGGAACGAAGATAAGTGTGATGCTGCAAATTGTTGACGCGTGTAGTGATTCAGTTCATTGGCTGCGCACCGAACCAGCCTCCACCTTGCGGATCATACTCAATGAATCACTGAGAATGCACGCATGAGTGTAGTTTTGTGACGGCAGCCAACGTAATGCATCAGTTACCACCAGTACCTCCATTGTCTTGCTGCATGTTGTCATACGAAATGCACCTCTGGCCTCCTGGACCATCCTACCACATGAGCTTGCAGAGAAGGCCCATGCAGACTTTTCATGTCGAGCTACCGATACATCCATGTCAATCACAACGTCCCCTTCATTGTAGTTTTCTTCAATGATAGCCTTGACATCTGCATCCAACGCCACGGGATTCCTCTCTTTGCAACTTTTGTCAAATTTAATGATGGTGGAAAGTGTTCCCGTATATTGAAGGCATCGGTATCCATTCTTCCCCATAATCGATATTTGTGAGTCCGCACACCAGCTGAACAGTGTCTGCAGCACGGCCAACCCACGACATGTCCTGCTTTAAACGATTTCCTTCACTGGTGCTGAGCAGCTCGTGCAATGGGTGATCCTTTTAGCACTTATTTTGAGGTACGCACGTGCTCTAGCTATCTTGAGTCTATACTCCATGGTCAGGAAATCCAGGAGAAATCTTATCGCCACACAGGGTGTATCCCGCGTGCAACCGAGGATGATACGCATAGCTTCATTCTGTGTTCTCTCCAGAATATTTGGTACGGTCAGTCGATGGACGCTGTTGGAGATATTGCGAAGGAGATCAGAGCACCTATGGACATGTCCGGAGTGCAATGAAGATATTCCAAACTGAAACTGTATTCTCTCCAGTCTGTCAATTTGTGGTTTACTAACAGTGAGGACGGCCATTGCATATTCAATGATGGAAAGAACAAGCATCTGATACAGGACGACAAGCAGCCGTTGCGCGATATTAGCTGCCGCCATAACTCTCATTGCCCCAAATTCTTTACGTGCCTTGACAATGACATACTCAACATGTTCCCTGAAACACAGGCTGCGGTCAAATTGCACACCCAAAAATTTCATCGATTTAGCTCCAGACAAAACGACACCGCAGTTCTACAATAGGCGTACATGTGTTAACAGTGTGATTATTGAGTGAGAACCATGTTACTGTCGCTTGTATAGTGTTAACTAGTGCCCCAGAGACATCACACCAGTTTGTGGTGCGATCTAGTTCCTTCTGTATCTCATCGGCAATTGCATCCCTGTCTTTACTCTGTCTATACATTAGAATGTCATCAGCAAACGACAACGTTCTACCTCTGCCATCGAGTTGTTGTTCTGTGATTGACACCGTGTGTATGTTGAATAAGCCAGATGAAAGAGGATTGCCATGTGGCAATCCGGAATATACAGTCACCGGTTCAGAAAACCAACCTATAACATATGTTATAGTAGAGTAGTATCGTATACTACTGTGTCCGGAGTATATGATAGTGTTCCCGCGTCATTGCTGGTGATAACAACATAAATGTAATTATATAAAATTTACGGATTTATCTGCACGGATATACACTAGCACATAATTTAAGGGCAATATCGTTTGCTTCTAGTACTTATTAAAGTTCTAGTTAAAACTGTAACGATCGTTTTAAGGTCCGTGTACTTGTGGGAGGGGTAGATATTCTGGAAGAGGAAGGTGCGAACATATGATAAAATTATCATGCAAAACTATTGCAAGAAAATGGACAAAGAGATTAGATTTTTGACACTTTATGGCAATGACTTGGTGGCAATGAATGCAAAAGTGTAAATAATAGCTTTTAGTGATAAAATAATAAAGACGAGACATAAAAACAAATCATTTTTATCCTTTAACATCCACTTTCATTTTCAATCAGAAAGTTTCTGATTGAAAATGAAAGTGGATGTTAAAGGATAAAAATGAATATATATTTTTAAAGTATCAATTTTACAAAACAAAACAAATTGCATAACCAGTAATCTATTTCATTAATTCTTTACAAATATGTATAGTTCAAACGTTTATTTGATCTAACTTAAGAATTGTTTGATGTTGTAAACATGCATTCAATAACAATGGTGGGGAAGCATATGTGAATTGTCTACGAGGAACTCGATTCCGCTTTTTGTGAAGTTCTTGTTTTGTTTTTTATCAAATCACAACATCACAGTTAAGATGGCGGCGTCCTCAACTACGGTTTTGCCTTTGCCTGAAGAAAATAGTGAATCGCAGCCAGTAAGTATTTCTTTCATATTGGATATGTGCTTACTAAAGACTAAATATAGTGTATTTCAAAGTACACGATTTGTATGTTTATGTTTTTTCGTGGAATACAGTAATAAAACTTCCGTTCTTATTAAAAGTCGACTACGGCCGTGAAAAATGTACACTTTAGTACTTTAGTTTAAAAACTAAAAAAGAATCACGAAGATATACGTGATTTTTGTTGGCAAATGAGGAAATGAAAAACATACGTTGTACTGTCCGTATCATGACATATTAAGTATATTTGCTTTGAAAATGTCAAATAAAATATTAATTGGGATATTTGATAGCAGTTGCAGTTGGTCTTAAAAACTTGAGAGATCAGAGAAATCATAAACATGATTTAAGAAACAATTTGCTAAAATTTACTGGATATACAGTTAAGTACAGTTACTTAAAAAAACACCCGGATTTCATGGTATCGTGTTAGTCCTGAGTCATAAGTAATGTATTTTATTTTAAGTGTCTAGTGTATCAATGATAATTAACAGTTTGGTGGTGATTAACAAAAAATATTATTAAACTTAAACTAGCACTAAACAATTCAATTGGCATGCATGAGAACTCCTTCCTTTCTGGCTGCTACACCAGAGCCAACTATAAACTACTGGGCCTTCGGCTCAGGTAAGAATTGTGGGAAATCAGACCCCAACTACACCACGTAAACTCGCATTCCAGTATTGGTGTATATAGACGAATTCATTTTAAAATCAACACAAAATGCTAACTCAAGTCATATTATCCAACAAGTTAAGTTTAACAATAAGGAATATCAATATAATGAATATGTTTCACCAACAAATAACCATAGACTCACCGAATTGAGTAAAATTGCAAAAAGCGTGCAGTGTTCTATCAAACATCTGTATTTTCCAGATCCCTTTTCTTATCTAGGTCAGGGAATACCCGGCCAGTTGTCTGGCCTGTGCTAGAGCCAGGCTGTGGCTACACCCATGACTCAGTAGAGTAGGAGCGTTGAGTCATCACTAATTGACCTCCTTGCATGAAAACTACACCAGATCATTTTAATTCTCTTTTGATTGTGCTTTCTCTAACAATTTATTTAACATGATGAGTTTGCTAGCCCTGTTAACTCTTTCCATGCGTAGTTATTTCCTCAACTTTTAAACAGTTAATTCAAGGGAGATAAAAAAAAAACTTTTAAAAAAAAATGATCCCACCTACTCGTCAATAAATAAACATATATATATTATTATATACTAAATTGAATAGGTGTATTAAATACTTTGGTCACATCAAGCATCATGATGGCCTGGAAAGAACAATAATAGAGGGCAGGGTCCCAGGACACAGAGGCAGACCAAGAAGAAGATGGCTACAAGTTATTAAAGAAACCATGAACATGACCATCGACGAAGTGGGTGAACTGGCAAGAGACAGAGTGAATTTCAGATGTGCTGCAAAGAGAGCAACGTCATATAAAGGATACGCACCTTGATGATGAAATTGAATAAGACTGGACAGCCTAATAGAATAACAAGGTTGAAAAGTAGTAGAAGTAAAACAATAGAAGTAAAACTAGAAAGACTTTTTATAAGGGAAGCAACTCTATGGCGCAGTGTGCGGCTAATGGCGTGCAACGGACTTCCGCCATGGTGCAGTGTGTGGCTTAAAGCGTGGAAAGAGTTAACAACCCTCACTAACCCTTTCACTCTGCACTTTGAAACTCCCCATACAACGTCTAATACCTTAGACCCACCCATCTTCAGTATTATTTCACTAAAGTATTAAGTTCTTCAGTGCCATATAGAGCCTGTACCAATATATGAAAGTGAGCCATGGACATTAAGTAAATAGACAGCAAAATATATTTACACACAGAGATGGTTTTATATAAGAGTATTGAAAATCCCATAGACTGCTAAAATGATTACTGTTAATGTACCGAAAGAGGTCAGCGCACAGAATAAGCTCCGCTAATTGTTTATGATATCAAATTTACAAAGATATCATGCATCAAACGGAGGCAATATTCATTTTTCAGATGTTGGGATTTAAGGTTTAAAACACATGGTGACAGCTTGCAAAATCTTTGTGAGGTGAGACAAAGGAAAACAGAGAAAGAAAATTCTTAGCAGCCTAATAATTTCATGGACAGGAAAAATGTCAATATTTGAAGTGATAGTCAGTTTTCAGAGTTAGACGTGGAGATCCATGATCTCTAATGCCTATCTATATTATTTGTCATGATATTCACATTCGTTTACTGTGGTTGATGGTTACGTCCTGTAAAGGATATGCCACCATTTTTTGTATATTAATATAGAACTATATAATTTTTATATGGTTGCATGCCAGCCTTCCCAGCGTGTTCATAGCGCGTTGGACTGCGGGTCACTAGCCCTCTGTGAGTGCGGGTTCAATTCCGTGGGCTGGCAGAAAAGCCACCGGTTTCCCAGATTCACAGTGTTCGTGGCACCGAACCAAAGGGTTACGATGTCCATGGCACCGAGCCGAAGAGCTGAAAGCTCAAGTGCTTCTGGATCGGAAAAAAATAAAAAATATGGTTACATAGAACTGGTTTTGAGGTAGAACAAAAGGCACAAGATCAAATTGAGGAATTTGTTGTCTCTGCCTTAGGTGCCGAGGACTTATAAGGATGATAATGATAATATTACTTAACTCCTGTATTTAGGTAATAAGATATTACTCGATTGCAGCCACTCGCCACATAGTTGTAATTATTTATAACTATTGGCTTGATTTTATTCTTTACTTGATGGTTCAATAAAGTTGCTAGCATCATAGACAACACATTGATCACCTCTTACAGTGGTAATTTTTATAACAATATGTTTGGCAGGAAAAAGTAATTAGCCCCATGCACAAGTCACCTTACAACAGAGTTGCTGTAACAATTTGTTTGACATGATAAAGTTACCAGCTCCATGCACAACTAATCTTTCTTACAGTAGTAGTTTCTGTAACAATTTGTTTAATATGATAAGCTACTAGCTCCATACACAACCCACCTTACAACAGAGTTTCTGTAACAATTTGTTTAATATGATAAGTTACAAGCTCTATACACAACTAATCTTTCTTACAGTAGTAGTTTCTGTAACAATTTGTTTAACATGATAAGTTGCTAGCTCCATACACAACCCACCATCCAACAGAGTTTCTGTAACAATTTGTTTAACGTGATAAAGTTACTAGCTCCATACACAACCCACCTTACAACAGAGTTTCTGTAACAATTTATTTAACGTGATAAAGTTGCTAGCTCTATACACAACCCACCATCCAACAGAGTTTCTGTAACAATTTGTTTAACATGATAAGTTACTAGCTGCATACACAACCCACCATCCAACAGAGTTTCTGTAACAATTTGTTTAACATGATAAGTTACTAGCTGCATACACAACCCACCTTACAACAGAGTTTCTGTAACAATTTATTTAACATGATAAGTTACTAGCTCCATACACAACCCACCATCCAACAGAGTTTCTGTAACAATTTGTTTAACGTGATAAGTTGCTAGCTCCATACACAACCCACCATCCAACAGAGTTTCTGTAACAATTTGTTTAACATGATAAGTTACTAGCTGCATACACAACCCACCTTACAACAGAGTTTCTGTAACAATTTATTTAACATGATAAGTTACTAGCTCCATACACAACCCACCATCCAACAGAGTTTCTGTAACAATTTGTTTAACATGATAAGTTACTAGCTGCATACACAACCCACCATCCAACAGAGTTTCTGTAACAATTTGTTTAACGTGATAAGTTACTAGCTGCATGCACAACCCACCTTACAACAGAGTTTCTATAACAATTTATTTAACATGATAAGTTACTAGCTCCATACACAACCCATCTTACAACAGAGTTTCTGTAACAATTTGTTTAACATGATAAAGTTGCTAACCTTATGTATAATTCTTCTTAATCATTTTTAACATGCTCTTATTCTGGCATTTTATGCAAGCTGAAAGAAAGTGTGTGCACCTATAGGAGTGTCTTGATCACTGTCAATTTGTTCAATTTTTTTGTCCATATAATTTATTGTTTGATTTTGTCAGATTATAGATTCATAGTTATTGTTAGAATTATGTCAATTTATATAGATTGTGATTTATATTTATCTGTCAGTTTAAACTTCTTTTTTTATAATAACTGAAAAAGTAGCACAGATAAAGCATAGTTCTTTAGGGTTAGTTCTATGTGAACCAGGACAAAACCCACATTTTTTACAAGCCATTTTTAATCACATATTTTTATATAGACAGCTTTTATTAGTTTTGTCATATAACTTTTATTTGTTATATACTCACTGTCACAAAAATTGCACAGAAATGGAAACCAGAGGGTAAACGAAAATATGGAAGACCCAAAATAACTTGGAGGAGAACAGTAGAATAAGAACTGAAAGAAAGGGAACAGATGAAATACAATACAGAGGTTGGTCAAGAATAGAGAAGAATTATGTGCGTTTGTTGCTGCCCTAAGCGCCACGGGCATATCTGACTAGAGCGAGTAGCAAACACATATTTGAGGGTAAACTAGGAAGAGCAACAATAAATGGTGAATATATTTTGAACATTGTCTGAATGTTTTATCTGTAGATAAATGCAAGAGAAACAACTTTAAATGGTCCTCGCAGGTGGGAACAGCCATGGTCTGTTCAAGAGATACATGCTGAAGCCGGAAAATGGTCTCTTGCTGGAGATGCAGGTGTAAGTTTATATTTCTCATCTAATCCAACATTTTTTATTTCTCACCTCATCTGGCAATTTTTATTTTTTGCCTTATCTGACATTTGTTTTCTTGTCTAGTAGAACATTTTTTAAAATTTATCTTCTGGTCCAGCATTGTTTTTAAAAATCTCCATTTATGATCTCATTACTTTTTCTAATTTCCATATATTGTCTCTGATTTCCATTTATGATCTCAGTAACTGTTCTAATCGTCATTTATGATCTCATCAGCTCCTCTGATCTAAATTTTTGATCTTATCAGCACCTCTGATCTTCATTTATAATTTTATTAACTCCTCTGATCTCCATTTATAATCTCATTAACTCTTCAGATCTCCATTTATGATCTAATCAGCTTCTTTGATCTCCATTTATGAAATGATTTATCTTATTAATAAAATGTGAATTTCAGCTCCTTCAACATTTGCAAGAGTTCTCTCAGCGGATGGTGTCACACACTCATCACCTCGGCAAGGAGGTGGACGATTTAGTTCATGAAGCTAAGGTGAGTCTAATAGAAGCCAGAAATCTGCATGTTCCTGCAACAGACGTCAACATCTATTGATACAATTAGTCTGATAACGCTGAGGAAGATAATACTATTGTGTATACTTCTAGCTCTGTGCAGTGTCTGGAAATATGCATCACATTTATGTCACTGCATTCTTCTTCAGCTATCTCTGGTCGTGGACTTAGTTTACTGTGGACCACAAACTGGACAGTCAGCTTGAGGTCTGTCAGGTTTCCTCAAAGCTTAGTTTTTAGGTTGACTGGGTTTGGTCACATGTTGCTTCTAAACTCACCTAGGAGAGGACAGTTTTGCAGGGCATGCTCCGGTATCTGTTCTGCCTGCTGACACTGGCAGAGAGCTGTTTGACTTATTCCTAGTCTATGCAAGTGTCTGTTGAGTCTGCAGTGTCTGGTACGTATGCGAAATATAATAACCCAGTCTGTTCTACTTAGGTCTTTGAGAAAGTCTTTTCCATAATCATATTCAGTGTTTGTCTTTTTGTCTACTGCAGATTCTTTCTGTATGAGGGTTTTGATCTCTTGAAAAGATAGTGATTGGTAAATTTGTTCATTGGCACTGCCTTCGTTAACAAAGACATTGGCGTGAGGATGCTAAATTGGGATTTACCATGGACATTACCAGTTTATAAAACAGGAGAATAAACAGTCTCGAGGAGTGCTATTCAATAACTTGAGAACTGTGAGATAACATTCTATTATTTTTCCAACACGATTCTTGGAAGACATACACTGATCAACAAGTATCCCAAGATATATTGAAGTCAGGCATTGACTGTTTGATAGTGGTTAGATGATTGGTCAGGATTCATTCCTAAGACTAACCAAACTTGGTATTAAACATAGCTACCAGTTTGTACTGCAGTCAGTTTTTATCTGTTGTCTCATTCTCTTCCCCAGTTGATGGATGTGAGAGTTAACAATGTCATCAATGACTTTATCATGCTGGCAAACACACAGTTTGTCGAAAATGTAGGTATTATGTCTGTCAAATATCTAAAAATGTAAACATTGCTTCCGGCAAATACCCAGTTTGTAGAAAGTCTAGGTATTCTTTCTGTTAGCATATTAAATACCCAGTTTATAAAGAAACTAAGTATTGTTTTTGTCATCATAACAAATACCCAGTTTGTAGAGAATCTAAGTATTGTTTTTGTCATCATAACAAATACCCAGTTTACCTAAGTATTGTTTCTGACGACAAAAATACAGCAGTCAAGGTAGCAGCTGAGAAACTATTGAACATCAACCTTGGTCCACATCCTGTGGTATTTTGACAGAGTTAAGATCAGCACTCCAAGCACTTTAGTTCAGAAAATTAACTACACATTCTACTGTCTGTACTTGTACTGTTCAACCAGAACAAGGCTATCATGCAGTGAATACCGTCTCACTGGAAAACTGGGAAACAAGATAGCAGATCAACTAACGAAGCAAGGTGCTGCAGATAAGCAACCAAGTTTATTATCCACATATCTTCAGAAGAAATATAGGGTCAAATTAACCTAATGCCACCACTCGAGTTGAAGGTCAGGGGTTCGAATCCGGACCGCGCCATTCTGTTCATGAGTGCATTTTTTCCAGAGACCCCTAGGATTGTTGCAGGAGCTACGGAGTTCGTGCTTTATGTAATGCTCTTAACAGGTAGCGTGTCATTTCTGCAGAGAGGGACCGAGCCATATGGGATAAAATCTGGTGCAATGAAGTGAGTTCTTCGGATTTAAAACCTTATTAAAACTTAGTTATTTAGTTAGTTAGTTTGTTCCTTTCGTGCCAAAGGCGGCACATAGGGCAGAGATTTTAGATCTCCATGTGATGCGGTTTGTTGCTAGCAGTTGGAGATCTTGTATGGTTTTACATCCCAATAGTTTACTTTCTTGTTGGATGGTTCTTCGAAGAGTGGTCTTTGGTCTTCCATGTTTTCTTTTCCCAACTGGTGACCACATAAGGACTTGTCGATTTAGTCTCTTTTCGTCTGATCTAAGAACATGACCTAAATATTTCCACCTTCGTTTCCTTATAATATTTGATACGGGTTGTTGGTGTGTTCTATCTCTCACTGTGTTGTTAGAAACGAAATCACTCCATTTTACTTTTAATAATTTTCGGAGACATTTATTCTCAAAGCTGTCCAGTTTCTTATCAATTTTCTTTGTTGATTTCCAACTTTCACAACCGTAGATCAGTACAGGAATCACACATGGCCTAAACAATTTAACTTTTGTGCATATACTAAGGTCTTGAGATTGCCAGATATTCGTTAATTTAGTGAAAGCACTAGCTGCTATAGCAATATGTGAGTTTTTTTCTTTCATCGTGTCTCCGTTGTTTGACACTTTACTACCCAAATATGTCAAATGTTTAACTTTCTCCAGTGTTTGGCCATTTATTATGATGTTGTCTATCGAGTTTGTGAGGTCCATAATTTTGGTCTTGGTAGAATTAATCTGGAGACCAACCTGTTCTGCAAGTGTACAAAGATTGCTTGTTAGTTTTAGGGTTGCTTGTGTGGTTGAATTCAATATGGCCACGTCATCGGCAAAGTCAAGATCAAATAGTCTGCTGTTATTAAGCCATTTAATGCCTAGTTGATCATCTTGGGTGCATTTGCGCATGATCCAGTCTATAGCTATCCCAAAATTAAAACTAGACAACTGCCAAACTATGAACTTCTCAGTGCAAACCGCTAGAGTAAATATTTTCTCTGTTTGAATATTATTGTCTTATTGAACATGCAGTTTGTAAAAAAAACAGGTGTTGGTTTCAATATTCATATCATCGGTACCACCAATACATGGATGTCATCCTCATTAGTGCCACAGTTGCAAGATTATCATCATCATTTGTCACAATAACAGAAAGATTATCCTCATCAGTGTCATCATAACAGTAGGAAAATTATCATTATCACAATAACAAGGATAGTATCCTCATCAATGTATCCTTAACAGGGAGATCATCCTCATTAGTGCCACCATAACAGGGAGACTGTCCTCATAAGTGCCATCACAACAGAGAGATTATCCTAAGTGCTACCATAACAGGGAGATTATCCTCAACAGTGCGCTCCACCAACAACCTACACCAACATCATAAATACTATGGGTCAAAGAAGAAGCATAGTATTATTTTTCCATACAGCCACCAAAAAATCATCAAAGTTTTCACTGACTCGATGATATCTCCATGATAAGAAAACATATGGACATATTATCTAGCATCCATGTGAAACATTCTTTACACTGTTATACATACTATCTTCTTGTTGTCTTATATTTCTGCTTATCTTTAGAGAGTGTACGATGAAGATGTGACAGAGATGACAGAGAGTTCAAGCACAAAGGTAGAAAAGAAAGTAGACCAGGTAAGAGCTGCTTTCTCTTTATCTTTTTTAATTTATATGAGAAATGAAATAACAACTGTTGAAACTTTATATTAGAGTCAGTGAGATTACATGAGACCCTGCATGCATTTATGTTGATTCTATTGAGTAGAGAGTCAGGGAGATTACATGACATTCTGTGTGCATGTGTGTTGATTCTATTAACTAGAAAAGTCAGTGCTGTGTACATTTATGTTGATTCGATTGAGTAGAGAAGTCAGTGCTGTGTACATTTATGTTGATTCGATTGAGTAGAGAAGTCAGTGCTGTGTACATTTATGTTGATTCGATTGAGTAGAGAAGTCAGTGCTGTGTACAATTCTGTTGATTCTATTGAGTAGAGAATTCAGTGCTGTGTGCATTTATGTTGATTCGATTGAGTAGAAAAGTCAGTACTGTGTACATTTATGTTGATTCTATTGAGTAGAAAAGTCAGTACTGTAGGCATTTATGTTGATTCTATTGAGTAGAAAAGTCAGTGCTGTGTGCATTTATGTTGATTCTATTGAGTAGAGAAGTCATTGAGATTACATGACATATCTATGTTTGATCCACAGTATGTCATTCAGATTTAAAATCAGCACTCCATGCACTTGAATTGTGAAAATTGTGACATCAACAGGCCCTACTTTCTGAACTGTGCAACTAACGTAAGGTCATCATCCATTGTATACTTTCTCATTATGGAATATCAGGAAATGAGACAGCAAACCAACTGGCCAAGGAAGTTGTTGCAGGAGAGCAATCGAATATTGGATGTACCAGTTATGTATCATGAAAAAAGGATGATTGAATCAATCACAAAGCCACCATTACTAACACAGTACAACCACTAAAATATATGCAAATTAGAGCAAGATGCCATTCTATGCATCAGAACAGAACACAATTGACTCTACATCAAAATGTATACAAAATTTGAAGTTCACAGTTCAGCCTTATGTTCAGACCTCAGAACAAATGCTGGAAGATTGCCCAAAATAGAATATTTTATTTCTGATTATTTAAAAAAAAATTAAACAACTAAAGACAGTATGGAATGAAACTGATAGGAAAACTTCTTCTTCGCTCTGCTTCTCACTAGATTGGGATTTCGGCCTCAAGATTATCAGCCACTCCATACAGTTTGTCTTGGACACTGGTGTAAGTGGGCAACCTCTTTCTTCTCAAGTCTGCATACTGGGGCAGTTCTGTAGGATATAATTCCTATGATTTCTGCTTCCCGTTTGTGCCGACCTCTTCCGCAGTAAGGCTAAATCTCCGAGGCAGATTGGCAACCATAGAATCCATTCCTCATTGTGAGGGGTCGTTGCACCATGATTTGCGCCTTATGGCCTGGTACATCCATTTACTGCAAGCATTTATTTCAGGTTAGCATTCCCTAGCGGACACATGCATCCGATTACAGCCAAACTTTCTTTTGTCGCCTCTTACAACATGCGTGGCAGGTAACAGTGGTTATATTTTTTACACCCCAAATTTGGGCCCTGGTAACCACTCGGGCGGATAGGAAAACAAAGATCAGAATACTAAGAGCATGCATATTCCCAGTAGCAACATATAGGTGTGAAACATGGACATTTAACAAGGCAGTGGAAAAACGTATACATGCTTTTGATTATATGTGTTACAGAAGAGTCCTCCGTATATCACGGACAAAGAAGAGAACAAATAGATCTATTCAAAAAGAAATCAAAATCACAGAAAACTGACTGATGCTGCAAAAAGAATTAGAAAATTTGAGTATTTTGGACAAGTAAAGAGACATGAATGGTTGGCGAAGACCATTATGGAAGAAATCATCCCAGAAAAGAGGAGAAGAGGAAGACTACGGAGAAGATGGATTAAGGATGTAACTGATGATTTGGTACTTGTCTACAATTTCACCGTTGAAAAAGGGAAACCTCGCTGACCTAGGTCAAGTGACGTCAGTCCGCCTGTCAGAGTTCACGACATGTGGACGTAGAAGAGAACCACGTTCAAAGGTCATGGAAGTGGTGTTTTTTGTGTGTTATGTTTGTAAATACGCAGTTTTGATTGAATTGGGAGCCCTGAAAGGGACTGTATGTGGGAATGTGAGGTGGTAGGAGGCAGGAAGGAACTATGATTGTTACTGTGGGGGCCAGAAACTTATACAGGGTGTTCAAGATAATTGCAGCCCCATTGACAATTCAAAAGTTGCCAGGTACAAATTGAGTTGTATTTATTTACTATTTAAACCGGTTCTGACTAGCTCGTCCTACGTCACATTTGTTCATCGCCCTTCCCGCACTACAATTACACACCATCACACAACCTTGACCTATACTACGTCATAACTGAACCTTCCCATTTCCATACATATATGCCAGATTAGCTCCATTCACGGGCTGCAATTATCTTGAACACCCTGTAGTATCAGCAATAATAGCTAGGAAGGGGTCCAAATATCGGGATTTAGTCTGACGACGCCACATGAACTTGTGTATGATTCCAATAGATGGAGATGTGTCCCATTTTGCCTCTTATTCCTTTCCTTTGCTGTTTTCCACAAACGCTCGATGGTACTGTTCTGTACGCTCGCCACTTGTTGAACATGACCGTCATACCGGGCAAATGTGCGCCCTAATGATAGGTAGAAGTGTTTCAGCTTTCTCACACACTCCATGAAACATTCTCCTGTGCTGTGTCAAATACCACCGAATACCCACTGTTGTGGCAAAACTCGATCAACATGATCTTTTCTCCGGCTGTCTCGTTATTTTTACATTTTTGCAAAATACCATGCTCTTGTAGAAAAGCAACTCTACTTTTCTTGTCATGAACAGTTGCTGAAAGAGACAAACAATCCATCTCCATCTTTATGTATGTATCAGAATGACCGAGTTAACGTGCAGGGAATGACGGGATTTTCCGTCAAAACAAAAATAATGGGGAACCTCAGCGCTATATTTAGAACAACGTTTGAAAACAGTCTATATTTAGAATGACCCCATTTTAACGGTGAAATTGTAGACAAGTGCCGATGATTTAAACATGACAGTTGTAGAGGTGGGACATCTGGGCTATGAGAGAGAGAAATTCAGAAGGACTGTTATGGTGGCAAAGTTCTGGTCAGGACAAGCAAAGTTTGAGAAGGGTTTTTTTTTAATCAGAGTAAAGTATCATGGCATCATCAAGGTGCGTTCCTTTATAGGACGTTGTTCTCTTTGCAGCACATCTGAAATTCACTCTGTCTCTAGCCAGTCCGCCTACTTCGCCGATGGTCATATTCATGGTTTCTTCAATATCTTGTAGACATCGTCTTCTTGGTCTGCCTCTGCATCCTGGGACCCTGCCCTCCAATATTGTTCTCTCCAGGCCATTGTGGCGCTTGATGGGACCAAAGTATCTAATTTTTCTGTATAGTATATTGTTTATCAGCCAATTGTCTTTAACATTCAGTTATTTCAGGACATCAGTGTTCTTCCTTTTTTCTGTCCATGGTATTCGTAGAATCTTTCTGTAGCATTTCGTTTCAAAGGACTGGATTTTCGTTCTTGTTGTTTGTGTAATGGTCCATGATTCTCAACCATAAGTATCATGTACTATAGCAAATATCATCTTTAATTTAACTGCAATGTTTTTACTAATTTTGCTAATTTTGTCTCAGTGTATCATCAAATACATCGACTTTAATTTGATGGTCATCGTTATATAACTGTCATGTACAGGAGAAAACTAAAGAACAAAGAGAGGCAGAGCTAATCCCCAGAGTAGCCTTTGCTCTCAAGCTTGGTGTTGATGTTATTGACATGGCTTTTGAGAAACTGGACCCACGGATTGTTGATTCTGATAGCGAAGAAGAGGAAAGTTCCTACATGGCAGAAGCTATTTTAGAAGCAAAGGTTGGTCATTTGATTGAAAATTGTTACATTTAATAAGGAACTCTTAGATGATAGTCTCTATGTGTGTGTTTTGCTCCAATAAAATGCTCTTGAATGATAGTCTGTCTCTGTGTGTGTTTTGCCCCAATAAATTACTCTTGAATGATAGTCTGTCTCTCTGTGTTTCTCTTGTAATAAGGAACTCTTAGATGATAGTCTGTCTCTGTGTGTGTTTTGCCCCAATAAATTACTCTTAGATGATAGTCTGTCTCTGTGTGTGTTTTGCCCCAATAAAATACTCTTGAATGATAGTCTCTCTGTGTGTGTTTTGACCCAATAAATTACTCTTGAATGATAGTCTGTCTCTGTGTGTGTTTTGCCCCAATAAAATACTCTTGAATAATAGTCTCTCTGTGCGTGTTTTGCCCCAATGAAATACTCTTGGATGATAGTCTGTCTGTGTTTCTCTTGTAATAAGGAACTCTTAAAAGATAGTCTGTCTGTGTTACTGCTCTAATAAGAAACTGAGATGTTGGTCTGTATGTGCGTGTTGCTGCCATAATAAGTGACCTTAGGGTTCCCATTGTGCTGTCCAATATTTGTGTAATGTATAGAATGTCCATCGATTTTATTGCTGTCTATACTCACTAATCCTGATTATGATCTTCACTTCATTAACTAATCCTGATTATGAAGTTAATCTTCACTAACTAATCCTGATTATGAAGTTAATCTTCACTTCACTAACTAATCCTAACTAAAATGTTATTCTTACTTGTCTCACTAATCCTTATTATGATGTTAATCCTCCCTGCACTCACCAATCCTGACTATGATATTAATCCTCTTTGTACTTACTAATCCTGATTATGAACTTAATCTTCCTTGCACTCTCTAATATTGAATAGGACTAATCCTATCTGTAACCTCTGAAATTGTGGATGTTTCAAACTCTAATTGACTGTTACTCTGTATTTGACAGGATCCATATGCACATCGTCCGCTGCCATTCTTGATTGGAACTCCTCAGTTTATGGAAGATGATAATATAGGACTTTTGGATGAATTATCAGGTATCATACGGATTATGCATTTTTCTGAGTATTAAAGGTTGATAAGACAAGTCCAAACTAAGTAGAATCACTACCTATTATAAGTATAAACACCACTTACAAGTAGAATCATCACTTACAAGTAGAATCATCACTTACAAGTAAAATCACCACTTACAATTGGGAATCACCACTTACAAGTAGAATCACCACTTACAAGTAGAATCATCACTTACAAGTAGAATCACCACTTACAAGTAAAATCACCATTTACAGTTGGGAATCACCACTTACAAGTAGAATCACCACTTACAATTGGGAATCACCACTTACAAGTAGAATCATTGCTTACAAGTAGAATCACAACCTGCAAGGAAAATCACCACGTGCAAGACGAAATACCAACGTGCAAGATGAAATACCACTTATGCAAAAATCGGATGAGTTGGCCTACTTGTAGGCGCATAACTGGCGCAACATACAATCACTTTTAGGCTCAGATCACATACAAATCACAAAAAGTGGTTAACAAGGGGTCAATATGGTGCGTTTGAAGAAGAAGATCAGTTGCAACATTCTAAAGATCTATTACAAAATACAAAAGATGTATTACAATATACTAAAGATCTGATGCACCATCCCTAACATCTGTTACAACATACAGAAGATGTATTACAACATACTAAAGATCTGATGCAACATCCCTAACATCTGTTACAACATACAGAAGATCTATTACAACATACTAAAGATCTGATGCAACATCCCTAACATCTGTTACAACATACAGAAGATCTATTATAACATACTAAAGATCTGATACACCATCCCTAACATCTGTTGCAACATACTGAAGATGTATTACAACATACTGAAGATCTGTTGCAACATTTCTAAGATCAATTACAACATTTTGTTGATTGTAGTAGATAATACTTGTGTTGGCTGTTCTCAACAGATGAGGAACAAGACTCTGACCAGGGCAGCATAAGTGTCAGTGAAGAGGTGGAAGATGATAAAGACAGTGACGATTCAGAGGTAGAGAGCTATTTACTACTTGTTTGTTTGTTTTTTGTAACAAGTAGTTTTCACATCTCATTCATTTTCACTGTTCGTTGTGTACTTTTTTTTCCACATTTCTGTGTTCATTTCCAAATTTCTTTTTTTTTCACATTCATTTTTATTTTCAAATTTCTTTGTTTTCACATTCATAATCTTTGTTTTCATGTGCATGTTTTGTTTCTATTCTCGCTCAATCTTTCCTCCCACTCTATGCATATTCTCTTTTCCCATCAATCTTTCCTCCCCCTCTATGCATATTCTTCTTTTTCCCCATTCAATCTTTCCTCTCACCCATGTCCATTTGTATTCTCTTCCCACTCAGTCACTTTTCTCTATAACCTACTCTATTGTAAGGTATACATAATAATAAGAATAATAATTCCTCTCGTACGTTATACGTTACATAGGGCCTGCAAGTAATTTCTCCATACCGCTGTATCCTGGGAACTCGCTCAATCTCCTCCATGGAACTGAGACCGATATTTCCTGCCTCTCTCAGCAAAGTTAGCTTCAGGGTCTCCTTAGGTCGACCTCTCTTTCTTGAACCCTTTGCATCCCACTTCAATGCCTGCTTTGATATTCTTTGATCATTTCTCCTCAAGGTGTGCCCAACATATCTCCATCTTCTCTTTCTTATAACAGTTGTCACTAGTGGTTGACCAGACATGTCTCTGATTTCATCACTTCTCCTGAATTCGTTCCATTTTATATTCATTATTTTTCGCAGACATCTATTTTCAAATGCATTCAACTTGCTTTCTATATCTTTAGTCATTTTCCAACTCTGCTGGCATATGTTAGGATTGATACAACATTTGAATTGAAGATTCGTAATTTAGTTTTAATACTATATAACTTGCAGTTCCATATTTTATTTAGACTTTTAAAAGCTGATGTTGCTTTGCCAATTCGTATCATAATTTCTTTTTAACATTTCCTGTGCAATCAAAATTGCTACCCAAATAGGTGAACTGCTCTGTTATTTTTATCATTTTAGATTCCAGTGTGATATCTGCATTACTTGCCATAGGTGTCTTCATTATATTTGTTTTGGGTATACATAGTGACTTTAAAAAAAAATCATTTTTCAGTACTCTACTTCAGAGGAGGAGTCGAGAGAAGATACCAGGAAGAGGGTTACTGGAAGAAAACAGAGGGCACGAACAACATCATCAACAGCTTCAGATCTTAGTGTATGTATTTGTTTATGATAGTTATGTACCTTGGGCGTCTGTGACTTAACGATAGTGAGCTTGATTACAACCCAAGACTCCAGAGCGGGCAATTGGAAAACAAATTTGTGCCCATGGATGGTAAAAATATACCTCATCGCTCTGAAAGCAATAGCAAACTACTGAACGTATAAGTGGTGCCTATAAAATCAGCAGCTCATTTACTGTGGTTGATGGTGACATACTGTAAAGGATATGCCACAATTTTAATTTCAGTTATCTACCAGTGTGTTAATACCAGTGTGTGGTAACAGTAGATCTCATTCAGTCTTGATGGTCCATAGAGTTGTGCTGCTGGATACTTACTTGGTTAGGAACTCTAAAGTCCAATGCGGGAGTGACAGTCATTGTCCCAGTTTTCACATCTAATTGATGAGCCAGGTCTCTCAAGATAATATTGAATCCTGGAGTAAATCCTGTTTTCCTCTGCATGTTTGATCACCATTGTCTCATAAATACCATCATGTCCCGGAAGATGAAATATTTTGGCCTGTAATGGAAATGAGAGAACTGTAATGGAAGACATGATTTCTGGAGTACAAAGCAGGTAGTGACCAAGACGAATGTGGTAGCATAACATCAAAGAAACCTTGAACATGATTCTGGAGGAGGTGGGAGAACATGCTAGAGACAGAGAGTTTTTCAGGCAGGCTGTGATGAAGCGATGTTCCACAAGGAAATGCTACTACTTCAAATTTGAACAGACTGTGCTCAAAATAGAACAGCCTATTCCACACCTCCGTTCTCCACGTACATCGGTCTGTGACAACTGTTTCCCACATACATGTGTTTATATTAAGTGTGTGGTGACTGTGTGGTATTAGTGTTTGATTCTGGGTATCTCTGGGGCTAAGTAGTTAAGCCCTTGCCTTGCTTTCCTAGGGTCATGGGTTCGAATCCGAACCACACCATTCTGTTCCCGGGTGCATTTTTTTTCCAGAGACCCCTAGGATTGTTGCCGAAGCTATGGAGTTCATGCTTTGTGTAATGCTCTCTGCAGGTGGTGTGCCATTTCTGCAGGGAGGGACTGAGCCATATGGGGTGAAACCCAGTGCAGTGAAGTCAATCCTTCGGCTTTAGATCCCTTTTTTTTAGTTTTTGTTTTCTGTTTGTTATCATTCTCTCTCAAATAACAACTTGTTAGTCACTCTCTGTAGTCTGTATATGATTTGAGATGTAAGTGACCTTTAGCTCTTGCAGACCGTAAGGTATTAAGTGCTCTGTCACTTTACGTTTCTGGTACAAGTATTCTGAATGTGGAATGCTAATTCCTTTCCTCACTTGTGAAACGGGTGTGGGAAATGAAACCACAACCCTTTTATGTGTCTGATTCAATAAGCGAACTCTGTACACATTTCACTGTATATGATTTACTATGCACTTATCGGAAGGGGATGAGTCTGTGAAATCAAGTCTAACTAGTTCTTTTCTAATTGATTTATTCTATTTAATAGTTTTGTCACTTTCATTAATGTCATCTCTTTCATGGTATAATCTGTTTAATAGTATCATTTGTTTAAGAGTTTTATCTGTCTCATATTGTCATTTGTTTCATAGTTGCATCCATTATTTTCTATTTCATAGTTGTTATCTGATTCATCCTTATTTCATTTCTCAGAAAGATGATGGTGGCAATGATATGTTTACTGAAACAAGGTCAAGTTCTGGTGATAACAGTGGTGATATATCTGCTTCTGAAGAGGAGTTAGAGAAAGGAGAGGTTAGTTTTCTTTTATTGTGTCTTTTTTTATTCATCTCTTTGTAATGTGTGTGTTTAATTTAATCCAGATCATGTCTAGATGTCCAGATCATGTCTAGATGTCCAGATCATGCCTAGATGTCCAGATCATATCTAGATGTCCAGATCATGCCTAGATGTCCAGAATATGTCTAGATATTCAGATCATGCCTAGATGTCCAGATCATTGTCCAGATTTCCAGATCATGTCTGGATGTCCAGATCATATGTCTAAATGCCTAGATCATGTCCAGATGTCAAGATCATGTCTAAATGTCCAGATTCCCATATCATGCCTAGATGTCCAGATCATATCTAGATGTCCAGGTCATGTCCAGATCATTCCTAGATGTCCAGAATATGTCTAGATGTTCAGATCATGCCTAGATGTTCAGATCATGCCTAGATGTCCAGGTCATTGTCTGGATTTCCAGATCATGTCCAGATTTCCAGATCATGTCTGGATGTCCAGATCATATGTCTAAATGCCTAGATCATGTCCAGATGTCAAGATCATGTCTAAATGTCCAGATTCCAATATCATGTCTAGATGTCCAGATCATGTTCAGATGTCCAGATCATCTTCAGATCATGTCTAGATGATGTCTATATTATGTTTTAATGTCCATATCATGTCCAGGTCACAGTTTGATCAGAAAGAATGTCTCGTGCCATACATTTACAATTGTTAAAAGAAATTATAATCTCATGTCCACACAGTCTCAACCTGTCCTGGCTGCAGGACGTCCCACTGATTTCACATCAGAACTCAATTCCCGACTTGGAGTTGCTCCCCCCAAAAAAGCAATGAGTAGCCTCGAAGGGGATGAAGACAAGAATGGATGGAAAGATATGTCTGTGAATCAGAAAAGTAAGTTTAATTACTAATTTCTGTGTCTATATTATTTAGTAAACTCATGTCCTTAGCTTGACTATATCTGATGTGTCATGTCTACTGTACCTATTGTTATGTCTAGACTGTCAGTTTTTTATGTTAAGTTCATTGCCCTTGCTTGTCCGTATCCAATGTCTGTACTATATGTACTTTTTTTCTTTTCTTTTTTTTCTTTCGTCCACTTTCAACTCAGACGAAGTTTCATCTCTGAAACTGATTTTTGCGTGAAAATCCGTTTTCCAATTTCTTACAATGGCAGCAGCGTGCACATTGTAAATTACTTACACTGGCAGCCGTGTGCTCAATGTACTCGTAATTAGTATTCCCTCGCCATACAGGCAGATTTTCTCCGACATCAGAGGTACTCACGTTATCGTCCTGAGTAAGACCAGGGGACTCGAACAAATGCCGGACAGTAGGTTCGAACCCGAGCTATGAGGCGTCTCACAGCTAGCAGGCCGAGCTACTATCAACTACTCTAGACAGTCCCCCGACTATATGTACTATTAGATGTAGGCTATCCATTCTTCAAGCTCATTAGCTTTATATTCCCTTCTTGTCGTTATCTAAAGACCACATTATAAATACTTTCAAACGTAGGCTGTCCATTCTTCAAGTTCACTAACTTTATATTCCCATCTTGTCGTTATCTAAAGACCACATTATAAATACTTTCAAACGTAGGCTGTCCATTCTTCGAGTTCAGTAATTTTATATTTCCATCTTGTCTATATCTAAAGATTATATTATAAATACTTTCATATGGGATTTATCCATTCTTCAAGTTCACTAACTTAGTGTTCTCATCTTATCTATATGTACTACATTATAAATACTTTCATATGTAGGCTATCCATTCTTCAAGTTCACTAACTTAGTGTTCTCATCTTATCTATATGTACTACATTATAAATACTTTCATATGTAGGCTATCCATTCTTCAAGTTCACTAACTTAGTGTTCTCATCTTATCTATGTCTAAAGATCATACTATAAATACTTTCATGTGTAGACTGTCCATTCTTCAAGTTCACTAACTTAGTGTTCTCATCTTATCTATATGTACTACATTATAAATACTTTCATATGTAGGCTGTCCATTCTTCAAGTTCACTAACTTAGTGTTCCCATCTTGTCTATGTCTAAAGATCATAATATAAGCAATTTCAAACCTAAACTATAAATACTTTCACAAGTAAGTGGAAAACAGATATGCGTGACAAGGATCTAAAGCCCTGTTTCCCAACGTTGGGCCCATGCCCACAGGGGGCATTTTCATCGTTAAGGGGGCAATGGACTCGTTCAGAGTTAACTAATGTTCATGATGTTGCAAAACCGATATATCGACTTTTGGATGTCTGTTGACAAAAATGAATGTTGCTTCACAATCACGTTACTGAAGTTTAAAAAATAATTAAAAGGAGGGGGCATACAAATTTTTGAAAAGCTTTAGGTGGGACATGGCACAAAACAGGTTGGAAAACACTGATCTAAAGGCAAAGAATTGACTTCATTGCGTCGGGTTTCCCCATATGTCTCCGTCCCTGTCAGCAGAAATCTCAGTAAATCTACTGAAAGTGTTGCATGAAGCGCAAACTCCGAAGCTCAAGCAACAATTGCAGGAATCTCATTAAAAATTGCACATGGTACTCAGTCCAGATTCGAACCCACAACCTTCACAACGACAGGTACACTTCTTAACGACTTCGCATAGAGACCAACAAAAAGGAAGCATGAAAAGGAATCATAGTGTGAGAATGTACAAAAGTGAGACTTTGTATTTGAAAGAGCAATATGTTTTATATGTCTGATGTTTTTCTTCTCCCTAGGTAAAGATTTACTGTCTTCAAACAAACTTCAAAAAGATATTGGAAAGGGAGTGAAGGAGACGGACAAAGAAAATGTCAAAGGCAAACATTCCAAGCACCAGGATGAAGGTATTGTTGACATGTGTATATACATATCATTGAGTGGGTCTCTATGGTAAAGTTAAGAAGTTCGTCTGGCATTCTGAAGGTTGTAGGTTTGAATCCGGATATAAATAGATAATTAGATATAAATGTCTCATTTAGACAGGATATGTTTCCAGAACTTTCTTTCACATTTTTACTTAATGTTGTCTGTGCATTGTCAAGAACTGGACTCGAAACAGTTCTCTACTCCGAAGGTAACTGTGGTCTTCTATATTATCAGTAAATAAACAAAGCCATAAATGACAAACACATGCAGCAGATACCCATATAGGGCCGGAGATCAAGAGACCAAATGATGGTGATCACTGAAGAGTATTTTAGAAATCAAGTTTAACAGCCATATATTTTATTTTACATACCTTCTGTCCTTTCAAAGTCCATGTCATTACTAAATAAGGAATATAGATTGTATTAATTGATAATCTACCATTCTAATACTTAGTATATCAATAAATGATTAAAAGGCAGATAGTTTATTGAAGAGATTGATCATTAAAACCACTAGACATGACAAGGTGAGAAAATACTAAACATATGAAAGTAGGGAAGTACTCCCAGTATTCTGCAAAGACCCTTCATTTGCCGTGACTAGTTTTCTTCTATCATTTGAAATTCACGTCCAGGTTTGGCACTAATAGCATAATGTTAGGAGAAATATTGTATTCAACAATGCTTTTTTAGTGTTCATTGTGATATGTTTGCATTTCAAAATAGGTGCCATTTGTCCTATGATTTGATTTGCTTTATTACATCTATGTTGGATTTTGTTGGTTATTCTTCCATATGCTGATAAAATGCTCCCGAGGTATGTAACGTTCATGCTAGATCTAACACATGATAATGATGAGTGTGTTATTGTGAAAGGTTACCATCTTCTTATTCTCCATCTTCTTATTCTCTACAGGCAATGATTTATTTAGTCAAGATGTTCGAACAGAAAATGATGACCTCTTTGGTAAAGATGTTGGATTGTTCTCCAGTAGCAGGGGTCTTTTTGATGATGAAGATGACAAGGTAGGCTGCTGACTGTGACCGTCTTACATTGCTATATTTATTAGGACTGTCCTACATTGCTATATTTATTTAGGACTGTCCTACATTGCTATATTTATGAAAAATGTCCTACATTGCTATATTTATTAAAACTGTCCTACATTGCTATATTTATTAAAAATGTCCTACATTGCTATATGTATTAAAACTGTCCTACATTGCTATATGTATTAAAAATGTCCTACATTGCTATATTTATTAAAACTGTCCTACATTGCTATATTTATTAAAACTGTCCTACATTGCTATATTTATTAAAACTGTCCTACATTCATTTGAGAACTGTCCTGCCTTACTATGTGTATGAGAACTGTCCTCAAGTAGTAGCATGTCCCTTGTGGAACGTCACATTCATCACAGCACACCTGAAAAGCACTCTGTCTCTTGCAATTTCTCCGGCCTCTTCTAGCGTCATGTTCAAGGTTTCTTTGATGTCCTGCTGCCACCTTCGTCTTGGTCATCCCCTGCTTCGTTTTCCAGAAACCATGCCTTCCATTACCTTTCTCTCCAGACCGCTGTGGCGTTTAATGTGGCCACAATATTTCATCTTCCGGGACATGATGTTATTATGCTACATAAATAAATGACTACATCCAAGCTTAGTGTTTTCACGTGCTGACAAGCTGTACGGCTGAGGATAGAATCAGTCGCTACGGAAACAGGACTTCTGGCCGTGCTACGGAGTATCGTGCACTAGCGCCAGAACCCGTCATAGCAAAGACACAGTGTTCAGCATTACCAACGGATATGGATACAGCAAAAGGTATGGTGGTGTCTGTCTTAGGTACATGTAGGAGAAGAGGGCGATTGATTAATCAACATCGAACTGGCGTGTTGGGCTGCTGGATTTGCGGAGATCGGAGCACCTATAGACATGTCCGAAGTGCTATGATGATAGTCCTCATATAACTGATAACTGATGATGTTATTTATGAGCCAATGCTCCTTGATATGCAGGTCTTGTAGGATGTCTTTGTTTCTTCTCTTCTCTGTCAAGGATGTTCTAAAAACTTTTTTATAGCACCTCGTTTCAAAAGCTTCAATTTTGTTTTTTAATGTTTGTGTTGTGGTCCATGATCTGCATCCATATGTTGCCACGGGGAATATGCATGTTTTCAGAAGTCTTACTTTTTGTTTCTGTGCTTGTGTTGTGCCATAGTTTCTTCATGCTGACCACCCTCTGGAAAGCCATGGCTAGTCTTCTTCTAACTTCTTTTGTACAATCTCCATTGTTGGTAATTATAAAGCCAATATAGTCATAAAATGTGGTGTTCTCAATATCTTCATTATTGATGGTAATTTTGCTTTGTCGGTGGACATAATTTTAGTTTTCTTTATATTCAGAAAAATGTTATGATCCTCACTGTGCTTCTTGACAGACCGAACTACATGTTCCAAGCTGGTGGCACTATTTGAGAGGAGAACTATCCTACGATATTTATGAGAACTATCCTACATTGCTATATTTATGAGAACTATCCTACATTGCTATATTTATGAGAAACTATCCTACGTTGCTATATTTATGAGAAACTATCCTACATTGTTATATTTATGAGAAACTATCCTACATTGCTATATTTATGAGAAACTATCCTACATTGCTATATTTATGAGAAACTATCCTACATTGCTATATTTATGAGAAACTATCCTACATTGTTATATTTATGAGAAACTATCCTACATTGCTATATTTATGAGAAACTATCCTACATTGTTATATTTATGAGAAACTATCCTACATTGCTATATTTATGAGAACTATCCTACATTGTTATATTTATGAGAAACTATCCTACATTGTTATATTTATGAGAACTATACTACATTGTTATATTTATGAGAAACTATCCTACATTGCTATATTTATGAGAAACTATCCTACATTGCTATATTTATGAGAACTATCCTACATTGCTATATTTATGAGAACTATCCTACATTGCTATATTTATGAGAAACTATCCTACATTGTTATATTTATGAGAAACTATCCTACATTGTTATATTTATGAGAACTATCCTACATTGCTATATTTATGAGAAACTATCCTACATTGCTATATTTATGAGAAACTATCCTACATTGCTATATTTATGAGAAACTATCCTACATTGCTATATTTATGAGAACTATCCTACATTGCTATATTTATGAGAACTATCCTACATTGCTATATTTATGAGAAACTATCCTACATTGTTATATTTATGAGAAACTATCCTACATTGCTATATTTATGAGAAACTATCCTACATTGTTATATTTATGAGAAACTATCCTACATTGCTATATTTATGAGAAACTATCCTACATTGCTATATTTATGAGAAACTATCCTACATTGCTATATTTATGAGAAACTATCTTACATTGCTATATTTATGAGAAACTATCCTACATTGCTATATTTATGAGAAACTATCCTACATTGCTATATTTATGAGAACTATCCTACATTGTTATATTCTATGAGAAGCTATCCTACATTGCTATATTTATGAGTACTATCCCACATTGCTATATTTATGAGAACTATCCTACATTGCTATATTTATGAGAAACTATCCTACATTGCTATATTTATGAGAAACTATCCTACATTGCTATATTTATGAGAACTATCCTACATTGCTATATTTATGAGAAACTATCCTACATTGTTATATTTATGAGAACTATCCTACATTCTTATATTTATGAGAAACTATCCTACATTGTTATATTTATGAGAACTATCCTACATTGCTATATTTATGAGAACCATCCTACATTGCTCTATTTATGAGAAACTATCCTACATTGCTATATTTATGAGAAACTATCCTACATTGCTATATTTATGAGAACTATCCTACATTGCTATATTTATGAGAACTATCCTACATTGCTATATTTATTAGAAACTTTCCTACATTGCTATATTTATGAGAAACTATCCTACATTGCTATATTTATGAGAAACTATCCTACATTGCTATATTTATGAGAACTATCCTACATTGTTATATTTATGAGAACTATCCTACATTGCTATATTTATGAGATACTATCCTACATTGCTATATTTATGAGAACTATCCTACATTGCTATATTTATGAGAACTATCCTACATTGCTTTATTTATGAGAAACTATCCTACATTGTTATATTTATTAGAAACTATCCTACATTGCTATATTTATGAGAAACTATCACATATTGTTATATTTATGAGAAACTATCCTACATTGCTATATTTATGAGAAACTATCCTACATTGTTATATTTATGAGAACTATCCTACATTGCTATATTTATGAGAAACTATCCTACATTGCTATATTTATGAGAACTATCCTGCATTGCTATATTTATGAGAACTATCCTACATTGCTTTATTTATGAGAAACTATCCTACATTGTTATATTTATGAGAAACTATCCTACATTGCTATATTTATGAGAAACTATCACATATTGTTATATTTATGAGAAACTATCCTACATTGCTATATTTATGAGAAACTATCCTACATTGTTATATTTATGAGAACTATCCTACATTGCTATATTTATGAGAAACTATCCTACATTGCTATATTTATGAGAAACTATCACATATTGTTATATTTATGAGAAACTATCCTACATTGCTATATTTATGAGAACTATCCTACATTGTTATATTTATGAGAAACTATCACATATTGTTATATTTATGAGAAACTATCCTACATTGCTATATTTATGAGAACTATCCTACATTGCTATATTTATGAGAAACTATCCTACATTGCTATATTTATGAGAAACTATCCTACATTGTTATATTTATGAGAAACTATCCTACATTGCTATATTTATGAGAAACTATCCTACATTGCTATATTTATGAGAAACTATCCTACATTGCTATATTTATGAGAACTATCCTACATTGCTATATTTATGAGAACTATCCTACATTGCTATATTTATGAGAAACTATCCTACATTGCTATATTTATGAGAACTATCCTACATTGCTATATTTATGAGAACTATCCTACATTGCTATATTTATGAGAAACTATCCTACATTGCTATATTTATGAGAAACTATCACATATTGTTATATTTATGAGAAACTATCACATATTGTTATATTAATGATCACTTTGTGACAGTAACCTTTACTTGTATATGTTGCAGGCAGGTCTATTTGAAGATGTTAAGAAATCAATAGCAAAAGTTGGGAAATCCAATGCAAAAGATGATTCCTTATTTAGGAATGACATGGACTTTGAAAGGACAGAAGGTATGTAAAATTAAATATATTGATGTCAGTCTCCAGTGATCACCATCATTTGGTCTCTTGATCTCTGGCCCCTTTATGCCATATATGGGTATCTGCATGTGTTTGTCATTTCAGATTATTAGATACCAATTAAAAGGAAGACACTAGAGGTGATCCATAACTACATGCCGAGTGGTGATAGAGTAGTATACAGCTATGCTGACACTGTCATCATCATCATCAAAAATGTTTCTGAGCAGAACTTTGCCACCCTAAGTCCTTCTGAATTTCTCTCTCTCATTGGTCAAATGTCCCTCCTTTGCAGCCGTCAGGTTCAAGTCATCAGTTACATCCTGAATCCATCTTCTTTGAGGTCTTCCTCTTTGCTGGGATGCCTGCTTCCATAATGGTGTTCTCCAGCTCTTTTTGTCTCTTTATATGTTCAAAATACTTCAATTTTAGAGTGTGTAGGAATTTCAAATACAAAATAACACAAGTAGAAGGAGTTGCCTAAGAGGATGAATGAGAAACATGTATAACCAGTAAGCTATAGGAACTATCAACATGCACACCCTTCACGATCTACTGAAAGATATTGAGCAGCTAGGTGTCTGCTCTGAGTGTTATGAAGTTGATATATAAAATAGTAAAACCAAACTTGACAGATCTTACAAATTTTTTTATGTTTTATTTTATTATTAACGTGCTACGTGAGATGTCCAACCATCCACAACATATTAACTCTTTCCATGCTTTTTGTGGCACACTGCGCCACAGCGGAATTCCGTTGAACGTCATTCACAGTACACTGTGCCATTCGAGTTGCTTTCTTTACAAGAAGTCTTTACTTCTACTATTTTACTTCTACTACTTTTTAACCTTGTTATACTAATAGGTTGTCCAGTTTTCTTCAACTTAGTATATAATAAGATATATACATGTTTATATATTGACAAGTAGCTATGTTTTTGGTTTTTTTGTTATTGCTTTGTTTTGCCCTCTTAAATTAACTGTTAAAATTTGAGGAAATAACTGCCCATGGAAAGAGTTAATGTTCAGTTTTCTATGAATAATACATGCTTAAAATTGTTCATTTGTTTTGCTATTATCATTTATAATGTGTTTGACAGAACAAGATATTTTGGGCAGTCGATCAAAGACAAAGAGTGACAAACTGTTAACGACTGGATTTCTACCAGCGTTTGGTGCAGGTATGTAATGAGAGAACATCATATTTTTTGTGTTGTCATAGCAAACTTTTAGAATGACCAGATTTATCAAGTGTTTGTGAGAATAGGTATAGGATAAGATTATTGGATTTTGATGAGTCCCTTGTCTGATGAAGCAAACAATGGCCAGCATGATTTCTGGTGTCTTCTACAAGTTGAAGCAATCTTATTTAATATAGAACATCCATATCTCTTACATAACAGAACATCCATATATCTTATTTAACGTAGAACATCCATATCTCTTATGTAACATAGAACATCCATATCTCTTATTTAGCATAGAACATCCATATCTCTTATGTAACAGAACATCCATATCTCATATGGAACATCCATATCTCTTATGTAACATAGAACATCCATATCTCTTATGTAACATGGAACATCCATATCTTGTATGTAACATGGAACATCCATATTTCTTATTTAGCATAGAACATCCATATCTCTTATGTAACATAGAACATCCATATCTTTTATGTAACATAGAACATCCATATCTCTTATGTAAGATAGAACATCCATATCTCTTATGTAACATGGAACATCCATATTTCTTATTTAGCATAGAACATCCATATCTCTTATGTAACATGGAACATCCATATCTCTTATTTAACATAGAACATCAATGTCTCTTATTTAACATAGAACATCTATATCTCTTATGTAACATAGAACATCCATATCTCTTATGTAACATAGCACATCCATATCTCTTATTTAACATGGAACATCCATATCTTGTATGTAACATGGAACATCCATATTTCTTATTTAGCATAGAACATCCATATCTCTTATGTAACATAGAACATCCATATCTTTTATGTAACATAGAACATCCATATCTCTTATGTAAGATAGAACATCCATATCTCTTATGTAACATGGAACATCCATATTTCTTATTTAGCATAGAACATCCATATCTCTTATGTAACATGGAACATCCATATCTCTTATTTAACATAGAACATCAATGTCTCTTATTTAACATAGAACATCTATATCTCTTATGTAACATAGAACATCCATATCTCTTATGTAACATAGCACATCCATATCTCTTATTTAACATAGAACATCTATATCTCTTATGTAACATAGAACATCCATATCTCTTATGTAACATAGCACATCCATATCTCTTATGTAACATAGAACATCCATATCTCTTATTTAACATAGAACATCAATGTCTCTTATTTAACATAGAACATCTATATCTCTTATGTAACCAGGTGAACGTAAAACATCCACATCTACACCAGAAACTTCTAGTACCCACACAGTCAAGAAACCGACAGCTCAACCAGCTGGAGCATCCAATAACTCTGGAGGAGTAACAGGAGTAATAGCAGGAGGTGGAGGCTTGTTTGATGATAGTGAAGATGAAAATGATTTATTTATCGGAGCTTCCAAGAAGACAGGTGTTAAAGGTAAGATGAGTTGACAGAGCTGAGAATATATCTTGGACTGATAACATTTGTTTAGTTTTGTTGTTAGTCATAACATGGAGTGTGTCAGTTATATTCCTCTTGTATCGTTATACGTTACATAGAGCCTGCAAGTAATTCTCCATACCGCTCTGTCCTGGGCAACTCACTCAATCTCTTCCATGGAATTGAATCAGATATTTCTTGCCTCTCAGCAAAGTTCACTTCAGGGTTTTCCTATGGAGTCCTCTCTCTCTTGAACCCTTTGCCTCCCATTTCAATGCCTACTTTGGTATTCCTAATCATTTCTTCTCAAGGTATGCCCAACATTTCTCCTTCTTATAACAGTTGTTACTCATGGTTGACCAGACCTTTCTCTGATTTTATAACTTCTGAATTCGTCCCATTTTATTTTCATTATTTTTAGCAGACGTCTAGTTTCAAATGCATTCAACTTGCTTTCTACAGCAAAGATACCAGAACACATTCAAACACTTACTTGCAGAAAAGTGATCATGGAACAATATAATATTGATGCTATCAGTAACAGCTGAGGATGAGAGGAGTCAGTTCACCTGCTTTAAAAGAAACTGAAAATCAGACCTCTCATTACATAATTCAGGACTGCGCAGCTTCAATAACTCTAATGATTTAAATAGGGGTCTCTATGGCCTTATGGTTAGGTGCTGCCTAAAGTTTGTCTCACTCCTCGTGGAGCCATCTGGATATTTTTCCAGAGATCCCTGATCTCAGTGTAGGTGAGATTGAGTTCCTAGTCCTATCGAAGACAAATGATAAAAGGTAAGTCCTGCATTCAAGTTGAGCGCATACAAGAACCATTGACAGTTTAAAATTGAGAAGAGCAGGCTGGAAAGCTGATGCCTGTGCAAAATTCATTAGAAACAAATTTTAATAATAAAATTCATTCTAAATATCTTTACCATCTTCTAAATTACATCGGGGCCCTTGCCGTCATACGGAGTTTATGTACTGCTGCTGAGATCTTCCTGTGTAAGAAAGAAATCAGAGTACACATGGTTATTCACCGAAGGGCAATGATGATGGTCCAATCAATCAAAAACCCTATACTTCATATCTTACCTAAGGATGTAGAACTGATGCAGACGTTGGTGGACTTCTGCTTGCCCTGGACAAAATGATGCACTTTGTTCTGGATACAGAACTGAGAACTTCGCAAAAAGGGATTGAGAAATTCTGAAGTACTGTTAGTGGGACAAAGTTCTGCTCAAGACAAGCTATTTGAGGATAACAGAACTGAAAGTCTAACATGTCAATATTCAACCCTTCAGTAAGGTCAAAAGTTTGTCTGTTCGGGAGAAAATAAAATTTACTACCTGCACATGCGTGGTGTCTGCCTCGAACAAGCTACCTTAATTCATCTTCTCTTTAGAATCCCCCAGTGTCCTGTCTGAAAATGAGAAAAAAGTGATGTCAAAAATATATTTAGTGCATTGATGTTCATCTTATGATGATGATGATGATGATTAACACTTTGCATGTCAATTTAGATTATTATTCAGTAGGTTTCTGAGCTATATAATATTAATGTGGGACACATGGTACCAAATGAAGTGTAGTTAAACTGTATTTGATTGTTTGTTTGTTTGTTTGTATATAGAAATGGCAAACACTTCAAAGAAGTCAGCCGTCGCACCAGTCGTAGGCAAGTCAGACCTGTTTGATGATGATGAGGAAGATGACCTGTTTGGTTCAATGGCAGCTTCAGTGATAAAGAAAAAACCTCAAGGCATTGTTGGGTTGACTGTAGAGGGTTATAATGAGGGAGAGAAAGTGGAAGAGAAAAAAGTGGAGGATGAGCAACTGAGGAAGAAAGCAACTCCTGAGAAAAAGGTAAGAGTATTAGTGTCTATGAGAACTAGGGAAAGATTAAAGTAAAGTAAGAAAAGATAAACTTGCAATGGATGCTTGGTTTAAGGGTTCATTTTTTCTGCTCGCCGCTATGAATTCAGACATAGGCAAGGTGTATAATATGGCCTCCTCTGACTGATTTTTGCTTGAAGTCCTGCTTTCCTTATCGTCAGTGTTTTTGGTCATCCAGGCGAGCCTTACTCAGACTTCAGGGGTACTTGTAATTTAGGTTTCCAATTAAAGGATCAAAGTTTACTGTAGTCCAACTGCATACAGTGTGCACACTGACATTTTGGTCCAAGCTGACATCCAACCCCAGAATTCCCACGGTATGTGGTCACAAATGCATCAAGTTTTTGCTATCTCCTCCCTTCCTTACACCCCCAGTCTTTCTCTAATTGTCTTGTCTTGTTTCTGGACATTGGTTCTGCTCATCTTTAATTGTTTTGTCATGTTCATCATCACTTTTCATCTTCCTTAATTGTCCTTCATTTCGATCGCTTGAACTATTGTCTATATATTCAGCATTGTCTCTTGTATATACTTCACATCCGAGTGTTTACCGGGGCCCAAATTGGAGTGTAAAGAATAGAACCACTGTTACTTGCCACGCATGTCGTAAGAGGAGGTTGGACATGGGGCTAGCTACCCCACACCGTAAAAAACTAGATGCAGAACGGAGAGCGAACCGAGTAAGCGCTTGCTGAAACCGGACACATCGCCGAAGGATAAGCACCAGAGCTCCAAATGGTGCTGAAGATGTGACGTAAAACACACCAATGCTAAGGCTGCATGAATGAGATTTCTGCATGTATAGAATTTATGGGTAAGTCTGGTACATCGGTCTGAGGCGGGACCGCGAGAGAGAGTATATACTTCACTGTCTTTTGTAGCACAGAGGTCCGTGTAGTTTTATGTTGAGTGTTGTTTTGTTAGGCCAGTGAGTTTGCCTCAGTATATCATATTTGGGGCAGTCTTAAAGTATGTGCTCTGCAGTCTGATGTGCCAATCCACATGTACACATGGCAGAATTGCCAATCTTGAATTTTGTATACATTGTATCGCCCGCTTGATGCCGGGAGCCGCAATGGAAGCCAAGAATAGTACCGCTGCAACCTACAATGCATGTCGTAAGAGCTGACTGATGTAGACCCTAGGATGCTACCTAGTAAATAAAAGCATCGCAGAAATCTGATGTCCTGGCCTACTTGTAGGCGCATAACTGGCACAACATACAGTCGCTCTTAGGATCAGATCACATACAAATTACACAGAGTGGTTGATAAGTGGTCGATATGGAGCGTTCAAAGAGGAAGAAGTATACATTGTATACCTTAATTATTTAGATATGTTCCTCTGTGTCAGTTACCCTTCTATCTCATTGTCTTGTCTTCATCCTTGACAGTTGCCCCCAGGAGCTGTGTCCATGTTCGGAAAGGGCCCTAACCCTCTTGTAGATGCTCTCAAGAAACAGCAGCAACAGCCACCATCTTCTGATGAGGTGAGTCTTTTTTTCTATCGTTATTTCAAATTGATCATCAGTTAAACCTGCTACGCTTAACGGCAAAAAAGCAGAGAAGGACAAAAGAAAGAAAGATTCAAAATTGTTGTGTTCTCTCCATTTCGTATTCTGTATTTTTATGCTAACTCCTTTTCTTGCTGTGCTGTTTGTGTTGTTAATATATTTCCATCTGTATTGCGAAAACACGTAAAAACAAAGTACTATAGTTTTACAAAATACAGAAACATTGACGATATACAGCAACATTTCGACCCAAAGGCCTTTATCAAGCAAACGATACAACAAGAATGACGGATTTCGAGGAACACTACAAATGGACGATTACATATGGAAACATTCAAACCTATCTATCTCTATTGCCCAACAAAGACATGTCTCATACCACATGTCTGTCTGTCAACTGTATGTTCTCTTACTAATACTTACTAAACTTTCTTGTCATCTTCCTAGCATATCTTCTTGCTATCGTCTTCCTCTTATACCTTTTTGTCGTCACTTTCCTCTTATACCTTTTTGTCGTCACTTTCCTCTTATACCTTTTTGTCATCACTTTCCTCTTATACCTTTTTGTCATCACTTTCCTCTTATACCTTTTTGTCATCACTTTCATCTTATACCTTTTTGTCATCACTTTCCTCTTATACCTTTTTGTCATCACTTTCCTCTTATACTTTTTGTCATCACTTTCTCTTATACCTTTTGTCATCACTTTCCTCTTATACCTTTTTGTCATCACTTTCATCTTATACCTTTTTGTCATCACTTTCCTCTTATACCTTTTTGTCATCACTTTCCTCTTATACTTTTTTGTCATCACTTTCATCTTATACCTTTTTGTCATCACTTTCCTCTTATACTTTTTTGTCATCACCTTCCTCTTATACCTTTTTGTCATCACTTTCCTCTTATACCTTTTTGTCATCACTTTCCTCTTATACTTTTTTGTCATCACTTTCATCTTATACCTTTTTGTCATCACTTTCCTCTTATACTTTTTTGTCATCACTTTCCTCTTATACCTTTTTGTCATCACTTTCCTCTTATACTTTTTTGTCATCACTTTCCTCTTATACCTTTTTGTCATCACTTTCCTCTTATACTTTTTTGTCATCACCTTCCTCTTATACCTTTTTGTCATCACTTTCCTCTTATACCTTTTTGTCATCACTTTCCTCTTATACTTTTTTGTCATCACTTTCCTCTTATACCTTTTTGTCATCACCTTCCTCTTATACTTTTTTGTCGTCACTTTCCTCTTATACCTTTTTGTCATCACTTTCATCTTATACCTTTTTGTCATCACTTTCCTCTTATACTTTTTTGTCATCACTTTCCTCTTATACCTTTTTGTCATCACTTTCCTCTTATACCTTTTTGTCATCACCTTCCTCTTATACTTTTTTGTCGTCACTTTCATCTTATACCTTTTTGTCATCACTTTCCTCTTATACTTTTTTGTTGTCACTTTCCTCTTATACCTTTTTGTCATCACTTTCATCTTATACCTTTTTGTCATCACTTTCCTCTTATACCTTTTTGTCATCACTTTCCTCCAATACCTTCATTTTGTCACCTTCCTCTCATACTTTCATGTTGCCATATTTCTCTCATACCTTCTTGCTCTGCTATTATTTTCCTTTCATATCTTGTCATTTTCTCTACCTTCTAGCTGTCATCTTCTTCATTTTTTTCTTACTGTCATCTTTCTAACTGACTAATTTTCCTCCCATCCCTTTTTTTTTCTGTCAATCTTCCTCTCATATCTTCTTGCTGTCATTATCATTTCATATCTTTTTGCTCTTCTTTCTCATACCTTCTTGCTGTCTTCTGTCACAAGAAGTAAAAAGATCAGCTCTCTTTAACTTTGTTTTCTTTTCCCAGGAAGAAAATCCTGGATGGACTGAGGAAGACCGAAGCTCACGGAGTTCTAGTATACATTCCACTTCCTCCTCTTCACTACCGCCTGCACTGAAAGTTGGGGACGGAGCGAAGAATACTAGTAGCAGCCTGTCCCAGGTCAGCAGCCACTTGACCGACATCAGAGATGACGATTACCTGTTTACCTCCAAACTTAAGTCTGACAGGTGAGTTTTGTGCCCCCCTTTTTGTTGCTCTCAAATCTCTTAATCTGTGTTTCTCTTATCTCTCTATCTTTACCTCTCCCATTTCTTCTCTTTTTTGTTGCTCTCATTTCTCTTGATCTTTGTTTCTCATTTCTCCTCATCTCTCCCATTTTTGCCTCTCATTTCTTCTCACCTATATCTCTCTAATTTCTCCACATCTCTCCCATTTGTCCCTATCCTTACCTCTCCCATTTCTCCCCATCTATATCTCTCTAATTTCTCTTCCTCTGTCTCGTTATTCCTTATCTTTACCTCCAATTTCTCCCCATCTGTATTTCTCTAATTCCTCTTCATCTCTCCCATTTGTATCTTTGCCTCTCTCATTTCTACCCACCTTTATCTCTTCTTTCTTCTCCATCTCCTTTTCCATATTTATCTCTCTCATTTCTACCCACCTTTATCTCTTCTTTTCTCTCCATCTATCTCCTTTTCCATATTTATCTCTCTCATTTCTCTTCATCTTTATTCCTCCTATTTCTCTATATTTTCTTTTTGCCTTTAAAAATGTCATATCAAAGACTGAACAAATATTGACATTGACCAAATACCTTGTCTTTGTTTCAAGTGCTTCTATTCAAACTAACTTATATAAACTTATGAACTATGAATATAAACTATTTTCCTGTGCTGTGATTATCATACAGTATCACATGAAGATAAATATATCCTTTGAGTGTATCCAAAACATCATCACTTAATGTTTCCATCAATCAGCCATAGTCCATGTGTGTTCAGTCCAACAAAAAGTTCAAACATGCTGATAGTCTGTTCTAAGGTTACCTGTTTGATTTGGCTCTGTGTTTCAATCTCAAACAACAACAAGGCTCTGTTCTATCTTATCTGATGAAGAGAGAGAGAGTGTGCTACAACCTTAGACAAAATCAATGTATTATTTGTGATGTTGAAATAGAAAGAAATAAAAGAATCAGTGTCCTCACTTGCTCAATGCTAAAATTCAAAACAGTTTTCTGGATATGTTTGTTGGTATAACTGTGAGAAAGTTCTAGTGAGTCTTGCTTTAGATTTGTGTATGATTTTATGAACTTTTGTGTGTCTCTGTTGTACTACATTTTTAAAGGATGACATTCGGATCCTCTGTGAGGCAGAAAAGTTTTGCTGGAATATTTTGTCTAGTTAAATTTTGTCCAGGTAAACTTAAACATTTTATCTAGTTAAATTTTGTCCTGGTAAACTTTGTCCTGGTAAACTTTGTCTAGTTAAACTTTGTCCTGGTAAACTTAAACATTTTGTCTAGTTAAACTTTGTCCTGGTAAACTTTGTCTAGTTAAACTTTGTCTAGTTTAACTTTGTCCAGGTAAACTTTGTCTAGTTAAACTAAGTCCAGGTAAACTTACACACTTTGTCTAGTTAAACATTGTCTGAGTAAACTTAAACTATTTCTTTAGTTAAACTTAGTCCAGGTAAACTTACACAATTTGTCTAGTTAAACATTGTCTGAGTAAACTTAAACTATTTCTTTAGTTAAACTTTGTCCAGGTAAATTTAAACACTTTCTCTAGTTAAACTTTGTCCAGGTAAATTTAAACACTTTCTCTAGTTAAACTTTGTCCAGGTAAACTTTGTCTAGTTAAATTTTGTCCAGTTAAATTTTGTCTGGGTAAACTTTGTCTAGTTAAACTTTTTCCAGGTAAACTTTGTCTATGTAAACTTTGTCCAGGTAATTTTTGTCTAGGTAAACTTTGTCTAGTTAAACTTTGTCCAGGTTAACTTGGTCTAGTTAAACTTTTTCCAGGTAAACTTTGTCTATGTAAACTTTGTCCAGCTAATTTTTGTCTAGGTAATTTTTGTCTATGTAAACTTTGTCTAGTTAAACTTTGTCCAGGTTAACTTTGTCTAGTTAAACTTTGTCCTGGTAAACCTTGTCTAATTAAACTTTGTCCAGGTAAACTTTGTCTAGCTAAACTTAGTCTAGGTAAACTTAAAACACTTCGTTTAGTTAAACATTGTCCAGGTAAACTTAAACCCTTTCTCTAGTTAAACGTTTTCCAGGTAAACTTAAGCTATTCTGTAGTTAAACTTTGTCCAGGTAAACTAACACACTTTCTCTTGTTACACTTGTCCATGTAAATTTAAACACTTTTCTCTAGTTGAACTTTGTGTAGTTAAACTTTGTCCAGGTAAACTTTGTCTAGTTAAACTTTGCCCAGGTAAATTTAAACACTTTATCTAGTTAAACTTTGCCCAGGTAAACTTAAACACTTTATCTAGTTAAACTTTGCCCAGGTAAACTTAAACACTTTCTCTAGTTAAACTTTGCCCAGGTAAACTTAAACACTTTCTCTAGTTAAACTTTGTCCAGGTAAATTATGTCTAGTTAAACTTTATCGTTGTAAACTTTGTCCAGGTAAACGTAAACACATTGTCTAGATAAACTTTGTTGAGATAAACTTAATTCAGCTAAATTTTTTCTAGTTAAACTTTAGCCAATTAAACTTGTCTGGTTTGTCCAGTTAAAATAAATTTTGCCAAGTTTAACTATGAAACCTGTTTTCCTTTGTTCTTCCTTCTGTCTGTTTCCCCTGTATGTTTTACACCATATCATTTACAACATAAATAATTTTCTCAGATGCCCAAGTGCCCTCACATTGTAACTCTGTCCATAAATCTTCCTATCACTCTATCATCATTTCTTTCTTTCAGCAAATCTATGTTTGAAGCAGACAGCAATGTAAGCCGTAATTCATCCAAACTGGATCACCAGGTAAGTCTCTGCTAACCCTACTCTGATTGTATACAAAACTGCATGACAAACTGTCAGACTAATGGTGTATCTTCTTCTTATTGCTTTTGCCCACTATTCTTCTTCTACTTCTTCTTCGAAGGCTTCATATGACTACTTGTTAAACCGCTGATTTATATGTAATCTGATCCTAAGAACGATTGTATGTTGGGCCAGATATACTTCTACAACAAGTAGGCCAGCACATCCAATTGTTGCGATACTTTTTATTTACTAGGTAGCTTCCTAGGTCCCTACCTTAGTGGCCTTGTAGGTCGCAGTGCTACTATTCTTTGCCCCCCTTGCAGACCCTGGCAACACACAGGCAGTCATTTGCCAGCTATGAATTCAGTTGTAGTCAGTGTGTCTGGTATGACTGATTTTTGCGTGAAGTCCTGCTTTCCTTTTAACAGTGTTTCCTCACCATACAGACGTGCCATCTCTGAGTTCAGAGGTTAGTAGTGTATCAGATGTCAGCACTTGGAAAACAAGTACACCATGCAGCTGGAAATTTGGATTTTATCAAGTAAACCAAGCAGCTGGAAAACTGGATTTTATTATGTGCACCAAGCAGCTGGAAAATTGGATTTTATCGAGTAAACCAAGCAGCTGGAAAATTGGATTTTATCGAGTAAACCAGGCAGCTGGAAAATTGGATTTTATCAAATACACCAAGCAGCTGGAAAACTGGATTTTATTGAGTAAACCAGGCAGCTGGAAAATTGGTTTTTATGAAGTACACCAAGCAGCTGGAAAACTGGATTTTATCGAGTAAACCAAGCAGCTGGAAATTTGGATTTTATCGAGTACACCAAGCAGCTGGAAAACTGGATTTTATCTAGTAAACCAAGCAGCTTCTGCATGGTGTGCTATTTCATCAGTTTAAAAACCGTTAAAGTCTAACTGTATATGTTATTATGTCTGCTGTATAGGAAGTCTCACTTCTGTTGTATCCTTTCCTTGATAAAGACCTTTTGGTCGAAATATTCTGTACTTTGTAAAACTACAGTACTTTGTTTTTACATGTTTAACCATTGAAATAACAAGTTATTGGAAATGTTATATTGTGTTTCTACTTTGTTGCAGAGGTTACAGAAGACCAAGTCAGTTAAAGACAGCTTATTCGACAGCAGTGGGGAGGATGAAGATGATATCTTTAGTTCAGCAGTGAAACCTCTTGATAGGTTTGTACCTACCTATAGGTTGTAAGATATCTTTAGTTCAGCAGTGAAACCTCTTGATAGGTTTGTACCTACCTATAGGTTGTAAGATATCTTTAGTCTGAAGGAGGAGCGTCTGGCCGAATGAATTAGAGCGTGGCTCCCATGTGAAAGACCTGTGTTCAATTCACTGTAAAGCCAAGGATTTTTTTCTGTTGTAGACATAAATGAACATTCCTAACCTGAACAGCTTTGCAGCAACTGCACTAGCCATGCAGCCATTAAATTCCTCAGGCTGTTGATATATCTTTGTATATTTCATGTCAATTGTGAGTGTGTTTCTTAATGACTGTTAGTTGTTATTGTATGTAATGTCTCTGCTCTGTGTATGTATATACATGCATATATGTTTGTGTGTGTGTGTATGTGTTTGAATATTTGCGCATGTCAGTGGTCATATAAGTGTGTTTGAAGATATGTTGTACGTGTTGCTTTTCCTCCCATCCTTACTGTGTGTACTTCTGTATTGGCAGCAATCGGTCACGCAAGACTGTGTCCCTATTTGATGATTCTGACATAGGAGGAAAGAAGACAGACAAGGTTTGTTTTATTCTGTGTGCTTGTGTATTTGTGTTTGGTTACCTGACCTGCTGAGTTAAGGACAGACGGCACCCCTAAACCTAAATCTTAAGAATCCAAGTTTTTTTATATGGTTCTAAGTTATCAACATAATGTAAAAACTCAATAAAAATTATTTAAAAAATCCAAACACATATATTCTAGGCAAAAATGTTAAATATTGATGTTTTTGGTCGAAAAAGCTCAAAAAGTGACATTGCCAAATACAGGATGATTTAAGCTCTATTAAAGTAAGCACAATAGAAATTTCAGATGTTATACTAAATCACCATATCTTTAGCTGGTAGCAAAAGATTTTTAAAATATAAAGAAATGAGACTTACCTGAATTTTTAAATCCAAATCCATATTTTTGAAGAAAAAGAAGTGGGGTAAGAGATATCTTTTACACAATACATAAAAACTATTCAAGGAATTCTAATAAAAGTGGTAGGGGCTGAGCACATGTGCATAAGGAAGAAGTGTGCAAATTTTTACAGCTTTTCTTTGAGTAGTTTTGGAATAAAATTGTATTTTGGACATACATTTAAGTAAAATAACAGTTTTGAGAAAATGTCAAAAAAACCGACAAATTCTGAATTATTGAAGGCAGTAATGCAGTTTAAAACCCGCCAGGAACATAACAATCTTCCCCAACTCTTGAACTGTTAACAATGATTTTTTATACCTTTCTACCTTTTTTGTATTTAAATTTTGTTTTAATGAGGAAGATATGTGTTTTCTATCTACGGCCGCAAAGCACTGAAAACAATGTTTTCCAAAGGATAAGCTCAGTTTGTTAAAAATATTATGTCTTCCTAATTCCCCATTATTAAAGACTATAGTGGCATCATCAACAGCTATTTCCAACCTTATCCTCCCCACAAATGTGGTCTTAGGACAGCGAGTCCATATAAGATGATGGAAAGATTCATTTGCATTTTGAGTACCAACATGAAGGCATTTTTTCAACAAAACCTCAGAAGATAGCTCGACAAATACAGGCATTATCTTGTCCAAAACAAAGTTAGGTAGTTTATTTTTATCAGCTAAAACTTTATCTTTAGGACACCAGCTACCACAGTCCTTATGATTACCTTTACGGTGGTTAAAATATTACCAAGAAACTGTTTAGTTTTCTCATAATGACAGCCAATGCTATACATTGCCAACTGCAATCGCAGGTTGACATTTTCTGTGCACGACTTCAATGAAATTACATGTGCACATAAAGTACAGGTAAAATGTAAATGGCTTTCTACTCCAATTAGCACTTCTTTCACTATGAATGTATCTTTGCTACTCATATCAAAACAATTTGAACATAGTAACAATTGAACGAAAGAAATCACATTTTCTATGTCAAGAAATCGATAGCCACTAATTTCTGGAACTTCAGGAACTTCTACTAAATTTAAAGACTTGTTTAGCTTCTGAAAAGATGATGAAGTTGGAACAGACAGGTTTAAATTTAAACTGGATTCACTAAGGGCAGGTACAGTATCATCAATGTCAATATTAGAATTTGTGGGATCATCATTTTCAAACTGAAACTGCCCACTCGACGTCTCAACACTGTCAATACTACTAATACTAGTATTGATACTAGCATTCAAATCTTCCGTTCTAGAATACTAGTTACCTCAAAATTTCCTTTTCTTTGAACGATATCTATTTGTTTTAATTACTTTATTACTATCCATAATGGTTTAGTAGAGTAATAGCAAATTATTTAGCTCAAAAGATACACACTTCAGTCGTAACGCGCATGTCTCAATGCTACTGTTTACTAATCGTAAATGTAAGCATTTTGTAAGAACCGCTCTGATTGGTTGAGGGTTTCAAAGTATCAGGGCTGACTATTTATCAACCAATGAAATTTCTTGTTATGTTCTTTATTTGTTTATAAAAAACGATCGCAGATCTCGGGGAGGCTTTAATTTTTGTGAAAAAATTATTAATATTGTCCAAATAGAAGCAAAGTTATGACAATTTTAAGATTTTGAATATATAATTAGCTTGCTAAAGGTAAAAACATACATAATTAAACAATTTAATTAAAATACATAGCTTAATCTTTATTATAAACTAAAGATGGTTTCTGGTTCAGAATTGAATGTATTATCTAAAATATAAATAACCCCAAATTACGTTTTTTAAGGAAAATCGATAATACCACAGGGCGGTCTGTCCTTAAGGGTTGGATAGTTAGCAATGCAGGTAACCATCTATCTCATCTCTACGTGGCAAGTCCTAGCACTGTGAGGTCTCTTTTCCAAATGGCAAGTCCTAGTACTCTAATGTCTCATCTCCAAATAGTAAGACCTAGTACTGTGAGGTTTCCAGTACTTCACACCCATACAACCATTATGTGCTGTGACATTACAATTACTTTTTGTTTAAAGTATATTTCAATGTGTGTATCAGTCTCTTCTTCTTCTTTTCGTTCGTTCTTTACGACCAATTTTAATCACTCTTTGTGATATGTTTGATCTTTGCCAAGAACGTGTATACGTTGTACATTGATTTGGTAGGCCCCTAAACGCATAAATTTCTACAAGTTTAGGACATGTGCATCCGATTTCAGCCAAACCTCCTTAGTCGCCTCTACGACATACATGGCAGGTAACAGTGGTTCTATTCTTTACACCCCAAATTTGGGCCCGGTAACCACTGGGCGTGTGTATCAGTATGTGTCAGCTTGTAGAATAAAGAGATCATCTGTACAAGTTTCCTACATAGAGCCAATACTGATATATGGAAGTAAGAAATAAGAGTTATTCAGCACTATACAAAGTTTTGCTGCAGCCTTCCTTTCCCTCTGCACAGCCTCCTAGATGGAAGCTAGAATTAAATCAGAAACTTAAGTCACCCCATCCTCCAGCTTAGTATGCAATGTTGGGTTCTGAGCATGTTGCACCACAAAGGGAATTTCTGCTTGTTGAAAGTAACGGAGCACCTGTTGGTGCACTGTGTCTATAAATATATAGACTAACCAGTTTTCCAATTCAAGTCATATTGGAGCTATTATGTTAAGTGCTCTGCAGCTGACACTTTCATCTTGCTGAAAGGGACTCAGCACCTATAATAATACATGGAAGTGTACCCAAGTTCAAATATGTTGATTGTAATCAGTTTCCAATTATGTTTGATCTTAGAACATGATATTGCACATCTGAAGTTGGAGAAGACACATCTGTATTGCGGGGGACACTGATAATAAAGAAAGTAGGCCTTCACGCAAAAATCAGTTAGAAGTGACATACCCCGACTACACCTGAATTCATAGCTAACAAATGTAGAAGAAGAAGAATATGATATTTGTGTTTACTAAAAACGTCATCTGCTATATGATATTCCATAAATATTGGTTTTTTTATTTTATACGCTATTTGTTTATCATACGATCTGAATTTTTTTATATATGTTTTTTTTATTGTTTTCTATCCTAATAAGGATTCCTTGGACCTCACACAGGACAATTGTTTACAGTTTTACTAGAAAATTCTGTATAAATTTTCTTGGTTGTGTTCACTAAGAGAGACTGTTTTATTTTTCAGGAGGAGGCAACATCTAAAGACACCTCTCAAGCAGGGAAGAAGAGAGGGAGCACATTGTTTGATGAGGAGGAACCATTGTTCACAAACCAACCTTCACAAACTGGCGGAAACAAACTTGTGAGTGCTATGTTGTTGTTTCTGTCTGCCTTAAGCTGTCATGTAATCTCCAGCAATGTTTGTATTTGTTTTAGAATTATCTTGTTTATTTTTCTGGCAAGATATTTTACTTCTGCTTCTTTGCCCCTGAATAGGGTATTTATTACAATGTGTCACAGTTTGCAGTGAGTTTTTTTTTTTTATATCTAAACCTTTCAGCCTGACACATCAGATTTCAGTATAGCAACTTTGGAACCTGGTATACATTTCCTGTTCTTCTTCTGCTTCTGTGATCATTATTTTAGACTGTGATTTGAACACTGATAAAAAGGAAAGCAGACTTTCATGCAAAAATCAATCAGAAGTGCTGTAAGAGTTCCCTGACTGTGTCTGAATTCATAGCAGTCGAATGCAAGAAGAAGAAGTAGACTGCAATTCCAGACTCTTTGATGTAGTCTGTTATCTGTTTCAGCTCCACTATAGAATTTCTCTTCGTGGTGAGTGTGGGCCATGTTCTTTTCCTGAGGTCTGTCTGCTGTGAACAGTTTTGAAGGACATGTTCTGTCATCATATCTCCTAATTCACAGCGGAAGCAATTAGAGATGTATATCTTGAATTTGGTGTGCAAGTTTGTGTCTCTTCTTGTTGTGTCCTGTTCTGAGGCAAAGTATGACTACCTGATCTTTTCTGAACAGTTGGTAATATCCATGATCTGCTTTGTGTTAGTAATATTTTATTTTTCACTGTGTATTACATACATTTCCAGTTTGCTCCCTACTCACTAAACCAGACTGTAGTGATGCAGCCAGTTACCAGGTCATCTACTTGCTGGTGGAATAGAACATTGATCAGATCTTGTTTGTTAACTAAGGCTTCCATTATTTCTTTCACTTCATTATAGATCTAATGACTAGCATATACAAACTGGCTGATGCTACAAATAAGAAAGAGAAAATAGAGGAATTTTGGAAATATAAAAATACATGTAGGGCTGGATAAAACCATCATGGAAGAAGACATGCCAGCATAGACAAGAAGAGGTAGACTATGGATAATATGGATTCAAGATGTAACTGATGGTTTGAACATGACGGCTGCAGAGGAATTCGACCTATCTGGCCTATTAGAGAGAGAAATTCAGAAGGACTGTTGAGGTAGCAAAGTCCTGCTCAGGACAAGCTATTTGATGATCAGCATATACAAATTGTGTACATAGATCGACAGCTGGGCCATCCACGACAACTCGACCTTGAGACCAGAGAAACATTTATCTAGCATGACATCTGTCAGCAGAGACCCTTTGAAGACATGAGATGTGTATATAACTAGTTTGCTATGGGAATTCTTAATATGGATACCCTTTGCTATCTGCTGAAACATACTGAGTACCTATAGGTCTGTTTTGAGGACAGTGATGTTAAATTCTGTTAACTAAATAATCATTATCAGATTAATTGCCATCTCCACAGCACAAAGATTGGCAGTAGTGACACAGAGAAAGCTTATCATCAATATAAGAAAGAGGAAATCATCATTTTTCAGACATGTGATGAGGAGGGGTGGTTTAGAACACATTGTAACAACCAGTAAAATCGAGGGGAGACGAGACAAGGAAGACAGAGAGAAAATTTTGGATAGCCTGACTTCAGGGCACGGAAGAACGTCAACATCTGAAATGATAGCAAGCACCAGAGACAGAGATTTGTGGAGATTCATGATCGTCTATGCCATCCGGCACGTTACCTGATGATGATGAGTAGTGTATATTAATTTTCTGTCTCTTGTCTAGATTAGATTTCTACATTGAAAGTTGACTGAGCTCAGAGAAAGCTCATGAGAAAATAAAGGTTTAGAACTAATTGAGGCAACCAACAGAAACCATACGAGGAGAGAACGAGTAAAAGAGAATTCTGGACAGAATAATTTCATAACTTGGAAAAATTTGTAATATCTGAATTGATAGTCAGGACAGATGTTTGTAATGTTTCATGATGATGAGGATGATAAAGATGATGAGTGATGATGATATGTGGGAGGATAACGATGGTGAAACATGTGGAGGATGATGAAGGATGTTGAGGAGGATGATGGTGATAAAAGGTGGTGGCAGGGATGGTGATGATGATGATTATTATTATTATTCCTTTTTTTAAGAATTCTCACTGTATTTGCTTCCATGAACTATTCTGCCATTCTTTACACACACACACACACACACATATTGTGAACATACAAGTAATGACCTGTATTTGCAATGAATCTTCTAGACGACACAGACGAAAGAAACTTCCAACCAGTCTTCTTCAGCTCCAGCCAAGAAATCCACACCTACTAGTAAACCTACATCTGCAAACTTGTTTAGTGCTAATGATGATGATGATGATGACGATGGGGATCTTTTTTCAGTCAGACCTTTAATCAAGACAACACCGGTAACATCAACAATGAAAACTGTGACGAGTGTGACTGAACCAAGAGTCACAGTAGATGCTACGGTTAGTGTTATATTTGTATGTCTCGTTAGAGATGTCTGTAGTAAGTTTATGAATGAGTTGAGAGTGACATGGAATCTAGTATTTTATTTGTATATCCTTCCTTTTGTCTTTTAGACCCCAGTTGGGACATAGGCCATCAACTAACTCATGAGCGGTCATGGTTAGTTGGATTTTGTAGCTAGAGTTTTTTACCATATGGTGTAGCCTTATTATTTGTATGTAAAGTAAAAGTAAAGGAACCCTTTCATACCTCGTGGTATATAGGTCAATACAGTGTTAGGCCTGTATTTTTCATTGACCGTTGGCACACAATGGGTGATGTGGTCAGCATCATGCCGGCCGCCTTTACTTTCCCAGAGCATGTCTGGTACCCAGTTGAGGCTGGGTCGACCTGAGAGCCGTCGCGGTCGGGAAAAAATTCCACGCGCATTGCGGAGCTGAACCCAGACCACCAGCCTTGAGAAGCGAGTTCACTAACAACTACGCTACAGCGGCTCTCTTATTTGTATGTACTGTACCAGAAATAATTTATGTTCGTGAAAAAGTTGGAAAGGAATTGAGAGTGGCAATGAAGACTAAGGTTAATGTTTTTTGTATGTGGCATACCATAATAGATGTCCGTGGTGAGGGTGTAAAGGAATTGCATACATCTCCATGATGCATGCCTGGACTATTTTTATGAAGTAGCTGAGTTGCCCAAGCGTCAACTCCCCCCTCTCGACTTTGCTGATAGAGTCCAGAAGAGTATAAGCACAACATCTGGTATCAGTTTGGTTAACAGGAACTGCCGGTAGGGCATCACAGGATGACTGCCCTCCTTATGGGCTCCACTTTGGAATTTCTGTTTGGGTTTACTCAAATAGTTTTTGCCTCTCCCGAGGCTCTCACAAGGCAGTGGGGCTATTTACTGGAAGTCTGGTTCTTGGATATCAGAGTAAAGCCACTCATATCAAAAGTCTAGGTGCCAGTCATCCTCCTAGATTTTTTGTTTTGTTTACTACCAATCGGACAATGTTTTTTTTAAATTGTTTTTTTTAACGGAAGTTGAAAGTGATGATACAGGCTATGGTTAATATTTTATTTGTATGTAGTGACCATAACAGATGTATGTGATGAAGGTGTTAGGGAATTGATAGTAGCAATGAAGGCTATGGTTAATATTTTATTTGTATGTAGTGACCATAACAGATGTATGTGATGAAGGTGTAAGGGAATTGAGAGTAGCAATGAAGGCTATGGTTAATATTTTATTTGTATGTAGTGACCATAACAGATGTATGTGATGAAGGTGTTAGGGAATTGAGAGTGGCAATGAAGGCTATGGTTAATATTTTATTTGTATGTAGTGACCATAACAGATGTATGTGATGAAGGTGTTAGGGAATTGAGAGTAGCAATGAAGGCTATGGTTAATGGTTATTTTTGTTATGTACTGAACCAGAAATAACTGATGTCTGCGACGAGGATGAAGTTGAGAATGTTGAATGAGAATCCATCAGTTATGTTGTATCTGGTCAAATATGTTTTTGTGTGTGTCTCTCTCAGGAGGAAGGAATGCCAGAGGTGAAGGAGCTGAAACGTCCAGCTGGAGCTGTGTCCATGTTTGGTGGTATTGACCCATCAGCTGTCCTGAACAAGAGGAAACCTACATTAAGTTCAAATGATGAGGAGACTAAAAATGGAGTTAAGAAAGATGAGGAGCAAATGAAGAAGGAAGAAAAGAAGGAAAACACAACCAACTCTTCAGTGATTGTGCAAAAACCTTGTATGTGACATTTTAATTTGGATAATAAGACCAACTTCATGATCTTCTCCCTTCATTCTATTTCTTTCTCTCCATTTTGTATTCAGTCTCTGTTTCTTTCTTTATGTAAGTCTTTCTCTCCATTTTGTGCTCTGTCTCTGTTTCTTTCTTTATGTAAGTCTTTCTCTCCATTTTGTGCTCTGTTTCTTTCTTTATTCTATTTCTTCCTCTCCATTTTGTATTCAGTCTCTGTTTCTTTCTTTATTCTATTTCTTTCTCTCCATTTTGTATTCAGTCTCTGTTTCTTTCTTTATGTAAGTCTTTCTCTCCATTTTGTGCTCTGTTTCTTTCTTCATTCTATGTCTTTCTCTCCATTTTGTGCTGTCTCTGTTTCTTTCTTTATGTAAGTCTTTCTCTCCATTTTGTGCTCTGTTTCTTTCTTTATTCTATTTCTTCCTCTCCATTTTGTGCTCAATCTCTGTTTCTTTCTTTATTGTATTTTTTCCTCTCCATTTTGTGCTCAATCTCTGTTTCTTTCTTTATTGTATTTTTTCCTCTCCATTTTGTGCTCAATCTCTGTTTCTTTCTTTATTGTATTTTTTCCTCTCCATTTTGTGCTCAATCTCTGTTTCTTTCTTTATTGTATTTTTTCCTCTCCATTTTGTGCTCAATCTCTGTTTCTTTCTTTATTCTATTTCTTCCTCTCCAATTTGTGCTGATTCTGTTTCTTCCTTCTCCATCACTCTCTCTTCATTTTTCCCTTCATTTCTCTTATTCTCCATTTCTCCTTCTATCTCGACATCCCTCTCCCTTTCTCCATTCTTTATCTCACACTCTACAATACCCTCACTTTCTCTCTCTCTCTTTATTTATCCTCCATCTGTATATCTCTCCCATTCCCTCCCATCACCATATCTCTTACTAATGTACCATGTTGTCTGGTGTAGATCTCTTACTAATGTACCATGTTGTCTGGTGTAGATCTCTTACTAATGTACCATGTTGTCTGGTGTAGATCTCTTACTAATGTACCATGTTGTCTGGTGTAGATCTCTTACTAATGTACCATGTTGTCTGGTGTAGACAATCATGAACCTCCACTTCTTCCTACCTATACTTCTGTTACCAAGTTCTTCTATTGCCTGCCTTTCATAATTTGCTTACAAACTGCCCACAGTGGAGTTTGAACCAGGTACACTTGGGTTGTGATTGAGCTCATTACACTTAAGCTATAGATGCCCACAAATATATTGAGTCAAAATTGTGACTATCAGGTGCTCTCTTTCCATCCACTAGCTGTAAATGAATCCTCATATCGATCCAGCCTTAGTTGGGTACCAGAGAGACACTTGCAAGTGTAAAAGTGGTCAATGTGATGTTGATCTCTCACCCATCCTGTGCTATTGATCAAAGAATAATATGAGCCCAACATCATATTCCCCAATGTACCACATGGTATGAAAATGGGTTCCTATTTTTTTTATATCTGATGTATACCTTGATGCATCAGAATTAAAGGATCTAAAACTGAAGGATTGACTTCATTGCACCAGATTTTACCCCTTATGGCTCGATCCCTCTCCACAGAAATGGCACACCGCCTGCCAAGAATATTGCACAAAGCACAAACTCCATAGCTCCTGCAACAATCCTAGGGGTGTTGTTAACAGAATGGAGCAGTCTGGATACGAACCATGACCTTTGGAACGCAAGGCAACAGCATAACCACTTAGTCACAAAGACCCACTTCCCCTCTGAATTATATTCATCAGATAAGAATTATATAGACCATAGGAACTGTGAGCGTGTATACACTTTGCTATTAGCTGATAGAGATTATGTACCTATAAATCTGTAAGTAATGCACTATAAAGTTATTTATGCTATCTCTAACCAATAATTTACTATTATCTAGCTGCACATTTGTTGTTCACCGGAGCGGAGGATGATGATGATGAGGACTTGTTCTCACCAAAAGCAGTAGTAGCAACAGTTGTTAAAACAGAAACAAAAAAAGATTTGCCTGACACACCTGACAAGGTAACATATCTGAATTTCTTTATTTCCTAACACTTGTTTCTCAAGGTCTAAAGCCAAAGGATTGACTTCATTGCACTGAGTTTTACCCCATATAGCTCAGTCCCTCTTTGCAAAAATGGCGTGCACCTGTCGAGAGTATCGCACAAGTCACACACTGTAGCCCCTAGGGCGAGTCTCTATGGCTTAGTGGTTAAGCCTTTGCTTTGCGTTCTGAATGTCGTTGGTTCTAATCTAGACTGCGATGTTCTGTTCATAAGTGCATCTTTTCCCAGAGGCCCCTAGGATTGTTGCTGGAAGTGTGGAGTTTGTGCCCTGTGCAATACTCTTGACAGATGGCGTGCTATTTTTGTGGAGAGGGGCCGAGCCATATAGGGTAAAGCCCAGTGCAATGAAGTCAATCCTTCTGCTTTGGACGTGTTTCTCATTTTTCATAAATTGATGTGGAAATTAAATATTGTATTCATTGAACGGTTAAGTAACAGAGTGGTTAGACTATAAGTCTTTTTATAGGGTCTATTGTCTTTCCCCAGGTGTATGGTGGAATTGGTTGTCCACTCTTGCTGTTAAGCATAATGGTGGAAACTTTAATTTGTTTTCCAGGGCCAGATGAGTCTCCCTTGTAATGTTATATCCATGTTTGTTTAGTTTGGTCTTGACATTATCTATCCATCTTTTTCTTAGTCTTCCCTTGGTTCTAGTACGTGATCTCTTTTTTTTATTTTATGCATTCAAATCCTTATTACTCTTTTAATCCATGGGAAATTGCATGTTTACATTTGGATATAGTGCGGTTTACTTTTGTAATTCTGTTTTTGTCATTCTATCTTCAGTTTGAGCTTTGTTGTCCATAAATGCAGTTACGTCAATTGTAAATAATATTGATCTGTATAATTTTAATAATCTGTTCTATATAGGAAATGGTTGCAGCTTTGAAACCAGGACCCCCAATAGCTAAAAAACCTGCCGGGGCCATCTCCATGTTTGGTAGCATAGACCCATCTGTGTTACTCAAGAAGGAGCAGGTTCTAGAACCAAGGGAGGAGAAAAAAGATGAAGAGAGTAATAAGCAGAAGCCATTGCGACCACAGCTTGCACGAAACCAAAGTAGTACAGAAGGGTAATGAGGGAGAGAGTCTCAAACCTAAACCTGTTACTGGGGCTGGTAAGTAGATAACTTTCATGTTTTATTTTGTTGCATTTGTGCTATCAACACTTTTATCAATGTTTTGACTTTGGTTAGGAAATAATAGGTCTACAGTGTTCTATCAAGCTGGCTTAGTATTGTTGCCAAAGTGATGATATAGTTGAGTGGTAGAGTGATGGCATAGTTGAGTAATAGAGTGATGGCATAGTTAAGTGGTAGAGTGATCTTCTTCTATGCATCCGTTCTTTACGACCAATTTTAATCACTCTTTGTGATATGTTTGATCTTTGCCAAGAACGTGTATACGTTACACATTGGTTTGGTAGGCCCCTGAACGCATAGACTTTTACACGTTTAGGACACATGCATCTGATTTCAGTCAAACCTCCTTAGTTGCCTCTTACGACATGCGTGGCAGGTAACAGTGGTTCTATTCTTTACACCCCAAATTTGGGCCCCATAACCACTCTGGCGCAGTAGAGTGATGATATAGTTGAGTGATGGCGTGGTTATAGTGATGGCATAGATGAGTTGTAGCATGATGGCATAGCTGAATGGTTAGAGTGAGGGCTAGCTGAGTGGTAGAGTGATGATATAGTTGGGTGATAGAGTGATGATATAGTTAAGTGGTTAATGATATAGTTGACTGGTTGGAGCATTGACTTAATTGAATGATTGGAGCACTGACTTAATTGAGTGGCTGGAGCACTGACTTAATTGAGTGGCTGGAGCACTGACTTAATTGAGTGGCTGGAGCACTGACTTGATTGAAAGATTGGAGCAGTGACTTAATTGAATGATTGGAGCACTTACTTAATTGAGTGGCTGGAACACTGACTTGATTGGAGCATTGACTTAATTGAATGATTGGAGCACTGACTTAATTGAGTGGCTGGAGCACTGACTTGATTAAAAGATTGGAGCACTGACTTAATTGAATGATTGGAGCACTGACTTAATTGAGTGGCCGGAGCACTGACATCTGAATGGTTACACAAACATTAAAGGAAAAACAAAACGTTTTGAGAAAAAGTGGGAAAAGAAAGTTCTTAGAAAGTCCTGTACAAAGAAAGGGAACAAGCAGACATATCTTACAAGATCTGAGCAGCTAGGAACAATGGCTTATAAGCAATATCATGTCTCAGAAACTGAAATATTTTGGTCACATTAAATGATTCAGTGGAGTAGAGAATAACAATTATTCAGGTAATGATCCCTGGAAGACAAGAAAGGAATGACCAAGACAGTTGTGACAACAAAACATTAAGACAGCCTTGAACAGGATGATGTGCTCTACAAGGCAGTAAGAGGTGACAGGTAGGGGCCTAGGGAAGCTATCCTAGTAAATAAAAAGCATCACAGAAATCGGATGTGCAGCCTATTTGTAGGCACGTAACTAGCACAACATACAATCGCTCTTAGGCTCGGATCCATACAAATCACAAAGAGTGGTTTAACAATTAGACAATATGGAGCATTCAAAGAAGAAGAACGTGATGATGTTGCAGATTGAAGAATTGACTTTTAAGGCGAGAATCTTTCAGGCAGACTATGATAACAACTTTCTTTAAAAAATGGGATATGCTACATTAAAAATGTTCCCATATTTTGTTTCCATGAGTTGCACAATATTTTTCTCATCTCGATATCAGTTTTGTTTCAGTTTACATATCTTATTTGAGTTATAATTTTCCACTCTGTTATTGGTGTTGTTGTTTTGTACAGCATTGTTTGGAAGTGACTCCACTGGTGGTAGTGATTTATTTGGGAGACTAAGAAAAGGCGGTACCACCACCCACAGCACCAAAGTCATCAGCAACAGTACTAGGGTCACCATCAACAGCTACTCAAGTCACCAAAAATGAGGTGGGTGTTTCAGTTTGTTTATCTTCATCAGGGTTCTTCCACAACCAATGCACATGAAAAGTGGAAGAAGCTTTCACAGCCAATGCGCTTCAAAGGGGAGAAACTTCATTATTAATTTCTCATAATAATAATAATTCCTCTTGCACCGTTTTACGTTACATAGGGCCTGCAAGCAATTTCTCCATACCGCTCTATCCTGGACAACTCGCTGAATCTCACTTCCATGGAACTGAGACCGATATTTCTTGCCTCTCTCAGCAAAGTTCATTTCAAGGACTCCTTAGGTCATCCTTTCTTTCTTTGAACCCTCTACATCTCACTTCAATGCCTGCTTTGATATTCTTTGACCATTTCTTCTCAAGGTGTGTCCAACAGATCTCCATCTTCTTCTTATAACAGTTGTTATTAGCGGTTGACCAGACATTTCTCTGAATTCATCACTTCTCCTGAATTTGTTCCATTTTATGTTCATTATTTTACGCAATTTATTTGCAAATGCATTCAACTTGCTTTCTATGTCTTTAGTCATTTTCCAACACTCGCTGGCATACTTTTTCCTATACCATATTTCATATTTATTTAAACACTTTGTATGTTTGTTCAGAAATATCTTTTGTGACTGTCTGCTGTAGTTTGATTATGATGTGTGTATGTTTGACAGAATGACTATAAGTCACCAGATACTGCTCAGCAAAAGACCCTGCAGGGCTGTGTCCATGTATGGAGGAGTTGACCCCTTCACTGGCATGACTAAAACACCAATAGTATCATCAGAGAAAGATGGAGACAAAGGTGAGATGATATATATTGGAAGTAATGCTGATAAGTCAGTTCCTATCTAAATAGAATGAAAAGCCTGCATGAATGCAATCTCTGTTGTTGTTTGCGTTCATTCTTATTCTTTTTTAAAAGCTCTATATCAACCACTTCTTAAACCACTCTTTGTGATCCGAACCTAGTGATTGTACGTTGTGCCAGTTCTACGCCTACAAGTAGGCCAGCACATCTGATTTCTGCAGTGCTTTTTATTTAGTAGACAGATTCCCTAGACCACTACCTCAGTCACCTCTTACAACATGCCTTGTAGGTCACAATGTTACTATTCTTTGCTCCCCTTGCGAGCCTCGACAACACACAGGCAGTTCATTCTTATTAACCAAGTTAACCACTTGGGGGTTTCGCAGATAACATGGGTATGTTGCGCCGCTGGTAGACCCTTACAACATGTATGACTAAGCGTATTAGAATTTCGGCCAAAGTGTATGCTTATTATCCAACAGGACACAAATTTGTACAGACTGGTAACTAAGATTTTACTAACAGAAATACCTCACTTTAAAGTGTTGTATCTGGAGTTATACTGTAGCATTGTATCAGATATGATTGGTTATAGGGAAGCCGTCAGAGCTGAATCATGCCAACAATCTCTACACTTATACACATTGCTACCTGTTAATACAAAAATAGCTTCACCTGTGTCAAATAACTGGTAAACTGGGTGTACAAGGTTAAACTATTCACTTCAATGAGGTTCAACCTAGAGAAACCATCAAGAGAAGCATTTCTATCTGTCAGGAGTAGAGAAGAACTTATTTAGTAGATTAATTGACTGATTGATAAAAACATCATCATTGCACCTCTGTGAATAACCATGACTGCTCTGATCTCTTTCTTAGACAGGAAGATCTCATAAACTCAGTGCACAACTCCATAGCATCAGCAAGAGTCCCTGATGTAATTTTGAAGATTGAGAAATTGTTGTAAGAATTATATCTTTATTTTTTGTTAATGAAATTGGCCGTATCATCAGCTTTGCCGCCTACACCTATCGATTTTCAACTGCCATTGGTTCTTTTTTATGTGCTCAACTTGAACAGGTAACGTAACATTTTATCGTCCGTCTTCAATAGTACAAGGAACAAACAAAATAATATTATCTTGTTCATTTGAGGATCATCTTCATTGGACCGGATTGGAGCAATATTCTCTCTGTACAAATAGTCTGATTGCTTCGTGTGGGAGCAAACCGAGAACCTTTGAAGCGAAAGGCAATCACTTACCTCCATGTCACAGAGACTCCTTATTTGACAGAAATCCATGTAGTACTTATGCCAGGCACTGACCCATTTTCCCTGGGAGAGTGTTCTGAGTAAGGAATCATCACCTCAGTACAGCATAGATCATTTGCATCTAATAAAAACAAATATTTCTGTTATTCTTGTACAAACTGATCCACTAACGTTATACTTGGGATATGTAGGTTTTTTTTTTAAAATTATTTTAATCTTTGTTTTTGTTTACTTCAGAGACAAGTTCAAACACAGAGAAACATGTACGTATGATAATATTATGTTATTGTGTATATGGTATTGCATGTATCTTTTGTCTGCTAGCTTCACTGTTTTCCTTATGTATATATGTGTGTGTGTGTATGTTTATATATGTATGTGTGTGTGTGTATGTTTATATATGTATGTGTCTGTTCCCTTTATTTAGCCTACTCTGTATGCTACAAACATGAAAATTGGCAAACGGGTAGCTCCCATAGTGCAGACAATGTAAAAAATAATAAAACTAGACTTATTTTTTGTAATCTTAAAATTGAACTGAATTACAAACATTTTGCAGCAGAGTAAAATAAATTGAAAATGTTTTGCTGGTTCCATCCTCACTTTGGACTGCCAGAATTTATCAAAACCAATAATAATTTGAAAATATCCCATAGCAAATACATTTTTGACCATTGGGTGTGAATGCCTGTCATTTCACATTTCTAAAACCAAGCATGGGGAATACAGGTGGACTAGTTCCATTTCTCACTTGTAGAATATCAATTGCATCAATAGAAATTGCAACCCTATTCCATATGTTTCTATACATTATGTTACCTCTCAGATCTAGATTTTACATTTACATGTGGTTCTATACATCACCTCTCAGTTCTAGACTTCACATCACCTCTCAGTTCTAGACTTCACATCACCTCTCAGATCTAGACTTCACATTATGTATGCCGACATGAGCCATATGGTATGCCCCCTGTAAAACATATAGTATTCATAAGTTTTATGATAAGATAGTTTCTAGTGTTCCTCGTCTATAATGATTTGATTTTTTATTTTTTTAGAAACTTCCAGTCAAAACCCCTATAGCCTTGGTGCAGGACTTGGCCCCTTCTACTCTAGAGGAATCTCAAGAAAAATCAAATTCTGTGGACTTTGAGCAATCAATTGAGAAATCAAATTCTGTGGACTTTGAGGATTCAATTGAAACAGAGATACTGGCTAGCGCTAACAAGGTAAGAAATTAAGGGATGCCTATACATAGGGAGAAAAGAAGGTTCCCATATGTAGAATAGGGAAGGGTACCATGTACGTAGGGAGAAATGTTGACTACACATATGGAGGAGGCAGATGCATGCACATAATTTTACCCATGTAGAAGACCGGGCTAGAAGACCTGCAAATTCAGATACAGAGAGGAAGGTAAGTTCCCCAGTATAGATAGTTTAGGGAGATCTCTAAGTTTGGGGAGATCTACAAGTTTATGGGGGAGAGAGCCGCTGTAGCGTAGTTGTTAGTGAACTCGCTTCTCAAGGCTGGTGGTCTGGGTTCAGCTCCCGCAATGCGCATGGAAATTTTCCCGACCACGACGGCTCTCAGGTCGACCCAGCCTCAACTGGGTACCAGACATGCTCTGGGAAAGTAAAGGCGGCTGTCGTGATGCTGACCACATCACCCATCGTGTGCCGACGGTCAATGAAAAATACAAGCCTAACACTGTATTGACCTATATACCACGAGGTATGAAAAGGTTCCTTTACTTTACTTTTCTTACAAGTTTATGGAGATCTCCACATAGAGGGCTGTAAGTAAGAAAGATGTGCAATAGTGAAAGAACTTGTGGAAGTCTATATATGACATGGAAGAGAAGAAAATGTTATTTGTAGCTTGTTCTTTCTTGCTATTTTCCTTGCTGGGCTTCTTCTTCAAACGCTCCATATCCACCACTTGTTATACCACTTTTTGTGGTCTGTATGTGATCCAAGTCTAAGAGCAATTGTATGTTGTGCCAGTTATGTGCCCACAAGTAGGCCAGCACATCCAATTTCTGCTATGCTTTTTATTTACTAGGTAGCTTCCCTAGGCCCCTACCTCAGTCGCCTCATGTGACATGCCTTGTAGGTCGCAGTGTTACTATTTGCTCCACTTGTGGGCCCCGATAACACACTGGCAGCCCATAATCTAGAATTTAACCTTAGTAGACTGTACCATGGATAGATTAGAGAATGAATAGATATGTCCAGAAAAAACTCAGAATCAAAGAAAAACTGGCTGATGCTGTAAATGAGAATGAGAAAATGGAAGTATTTTGGACTTATAAGAAGACCAGATAAATTTGGGAGAAGACCAATATGGAAGGAGACATTCCAGCAAAGATGACAAGAGGAAGGCCACGGAGCAGAAGCATTCAGGTGGAGACATGATTTGAGCATGGTGGCAGCAGAGGTGGTAGTCTGGCCTATAAGGGAGAGAAGTTCCAAAGGATGGTTTACGGTATCAAAGTTCTACTCAGGACAAGCTATTTGATGAATAAAGACTAAGGTTCTGGATTTTTTTGGCTGACAGATGCTTACCATTCAGAGATATGAAAATTGAGAATAGCTGGCTGAAAAGCTGCTGCCTGAGCAAAATTCATAAGAAAGAATATTTTTTTGTTACTTCCTACAAAATATTTGTACCATCTTCTAAATTACATCAGGGACCCTCGCCGGGACTCTTGCACTGCAGCCGAGATCTTCCTGTGTAAGAAAAAGATCAGAGCAAACATGGTTACTCACCGAAGTGCAATGATGATGGTCCTATCATTCAAATCAATCAAGCAGAGATATGTTAGTGTAGAAACAAGGAGCTCTGATCCAAAAGTGTGATCACTTGAAACAATATGGTTGACTTGGTTGCTTGAATTTCTCATTATCTATATCAGGTCTATAGCAACCCTTAATTTCCCTTGTGGATTCCAATACATAGAGTTGAAACATTAATAGCAACTATATCTTGTGTTTCGTCTAACTGCATTGAATATTAGTGGCATCTGTACAGTTGTTAGTGCACAATAGTTAATCTGCGGTTGTTAGTGCACAGTGGTTAGGACACAAGTTATTATTGCACAGTGGTTAGGACACTGGCATTAGTGTACAGTGGTTAGGACACAATGTTTAGGACACTGTCATTAGTGCACAGTGGTTAGGACACTGTCATTAGTGCACAGTGGTTAGGACACAATGTTTAGGACACTGTCATTAGTGCACAGTGGTTAGGACACTGTCATTAGTGCACAGTGGTTAGGACACTGTCATTAGTGCACAGTGGCTAGGACACAGTTGTTAGGACACCATCAGTAGTGCACAATGGTTAGGACACCGTCATTAGTGCACAGTGATTAGGACACCATCATTAGTGCACAGGGATTAGGACACCATCATTAGTGCACAGTGATTAGGACACCATCATTAGTGCACAGTGATTAGGACACCATCATTAATGCACAGTGGTAAGTACCATGTAGAGATAACATTGACAAACTGGGATGTCTGTAATTAACCCTTTGAACGCCATATACGGAAATATACGGGTTTACCGTAGGGCGCCGTATATGGAAATATACGGGTTTTTTATATTGTTTCGGAAGAATTCGCTAAATAAAACGAGAAGTCCAAATTTTATATAGTTTGAACTGTGACCTATAAGTAGGACGAACCGCGGGAAATTTTCCTTATTTCACGCCGAAAACTGATGGGAGCTAGTATTTCTTTGTGAATTTTATAAATTGTGCTTCGTAGTTCGAAATTTTTTGGGAAATGGCTTCTAATTTCAATACCGATAGTTAAAGTGAGGACTTTGAGTTTGAGGGACATTTCATGCAGCTAGGTGAGATAGGGATTACATTAGATCTTGTGATTCTGAGAGTGATGTTGAATTGTCCAGTGACGACGAAGCTGAACCTGTCGACCACGATGTTCAATTAGATTTAGAGGATTTTTCTTCCGACATCGAGGAGACCGACCCTGTGCCCGTTGTTGGCAGGGATGGTTGGAGTGATACCACTTCCCCATTAGTTGTGGAGCCATTTATGGAAGAGAGTGGGTCTTCTCATACACTAGAGGAGGGTGCAGAACCATTCGATTATTTCAGCTTAATTTTTGAGGAGCAGTATTTTGAATTTGTACGCTGATCAACGTCAGAAAAGAGCTGGGAAAATTGATTCAAAGTGGGACGCAGTAACTGCTGCCGAAATCAAGGTTTATCTGCAGAATTACATCTTTATGGGTATAATTTCTTGTGAAACTTTATCCAGTTCACAGTATTGTTGCTCATTATTTGAATGTTCTACAAGCAATAGTTTTATTATTATTAATTTTTAGAAAGACATGTTGCGTTTTTTGAGGAGTTATTCCCCTTTTAGTGTTTTTATGAGGTAATTTTTTTTTGATGTGCTGGGGACCAAAGGGTTAAAACACAAGTGTATGTGATTCAAATTCCTGCATGGTTAATTCCCCAGTCTATCCAGCTGAAAATTGTCACCCAACTTTCTGCGTTAAGGGAAAATGTGGAATTACTGCTGAAACTGCTGTGTAAGCTCCTGACACTGGCACTTTCAGCTTGCTGAAAGAGGTTGAGCACCTATGGGATGGCCTAATAACAAGTGTAGTTAGGTCAATTTGTTACCATTTTTTCCCGTTTATTTATGAATGGTCAGAATTTGTTCTCATGTTAGCACAACTCAATTCTGACAACTTCCTTTCCGTATCTCATTTGCAGGACAGACCAAAATTGAACCGTCGGCGACCACAGAGTCGTAAAGCCCGTGTGATCGCAGCAACATCTACAGGTATCGGCTTTGAAAATACAGAAGCTACAACTACAACAATACCTTCACTTCACTCTTCGACTCCTTCAAATGGAGCTACTCCAGATGTGAATCATCACATCAAGGAGAAAGTTAGATCTGAACCTGTATCATCCAGTAGTAACTTGTTTGGAAATGTTGATGTGTTAAATCAACTTGCACATCCAAATGAGAAATCCCTGGGTGTTGAAGGGGCATTATCATCAAACCAGGATGTGTTCACTAAAGACTTATTTCATGGGAAAGCTAATACTTTGTCTAATGGAGCCGCTGAAGATCTTTTTGCTGATTTGAACAAAAGTGAAACCAGGGCACCCGTTGCACCCAAATCCATAGTTTCAAAACTGGAAACTGGTAAATCTACAGCAACAACCCAGCGAGATGAATTGGATGATTTATTTTTGGCTCCGGCTAACAAATCCAAACCAGATGCCTTGTCTGTAGCTCAGGACCAGAATGATCTGATATTTAAATCTCCTGTAGCAACAGGAAACAAAATTAAAGTAGACGTCACTCTTGACGACAACTTATTTGGATCATCTATGAAGACTACTGTTCAATCAAAGCTTTCAGCCGTCACCCTTGACACTGACGACTTATTTAGACCATCTCTGAAGACTTCCACTGTTAAATCGAAATTGTCATCTGGGACAGTCAATGCTGACAATTTATTTGAATCTTCTGTGAAGACTTCCACTGGTAAATCAGAACTGTCATCTGAGACATTCGATGACGATGACTTATTTGGGAAGACTTCCACTGCGAAATCAAAGCTGTCATCTAGGACAGTCGATGATGACAACTTATTTGGGAAGACATCCACCGCTAATTCAAAACTTTTACCTGAGACAGTCGTCAATGACAGCTTATTTGGGAAGACTTCAACTGCGAGTTCAAAACTGTCATCTGAGATCGTTGATGATAATAGCCTATTTGCAACTCTCAAACAAGCTCCAGTCAAGGTTGCCTCCACAACAGAATCAAGAACCACTGATATTTTTTCAGACAGTAATATTTTAAGCAGTTCAAGTTTGGACAGACAGAAAGGTACAGTGTATAAAGTCTGCTTCATTAAACATATAAAATAATGATTACATTTGTGATAAATTAAACTTTTCACTCCGTAATTTTTTTACCTCTGGATGGACTTATTTTGCAACATATACTGAAGTGGCTTTGCACCATTTAAACAAATACAGTGGGCCAGTATATTGGCTCAAAAGAGTGAAGGGGTTAAGATCACCAACTTCTTATTCAGGTTAGACATTAAGAAGATGTGTTAAGTCATCTGATCATGTCTTACCTTCTTCTTTGGATTAGTCATTCTGAAAAACCGATGTTAAAGTCATGCAATCATATTTCTTTATTCTTCAAGTTAGATTGTCCTAGGATTGGAGTTGAAGTCATGTGATCCTGTCTCTTTCTTCTTCAGTTTAGACAGTCTAAACTCTGGTGTTAAACTGATCATGTCTCTTTCTTCAGTTTAGACCATCGTTTCCCAAAGTGAGCGGTACTGCCTTCCCCACCCCCACCCCACCCCTCCCCAGTGGGCGCTGAAGAGTTCTGGGGGCGATAGTGGGTTCAGAAGAATTTGGGGGTGTTCAGGCGATTAGGGGTTGGTGGCTCCTTAAAGAAGAAATTATTAATACATATTTTAAAATAAATTATTTTCGTGATTTTGCGATTGAATAATCATTTAAAATTTGAATTCTGCATTTAATTCATCTTATGCCCGTCTTACACTATCCATTTTTTCATCAATTTTCTATTTCATGTACATAATCATTTGAAAATTGACCATGTATTACAGAAATATATATCAATTTTCTATATCCAAGAGAAAATAGAGCATGTATATAAGTGGGAGGGGGCGTTGACAAACTGTTATAATGTGGAGGGCGTTACAAAGTTTATGTTGTGCAAAGTGGGCGGTGGGCCGAAAAGTTTGGGAATCTATGGTTTAGACAGACTGAAGACTGGTTTTAAAATCAACAGATTATGTTTTCTTCAGGATGACCAGTCACTGGTGCTAAGTTCCAGATCCTGTTTCACTATTGTGTGTTGTTTCACTATTGTGTGTTGATGTTTCACTATTGTGTGTTGATATTTCACTATTATGTGTTGATGTTTCACTATTGTGTGTTGATGTTTCACTATTGTATGTTGATGTTTCACTATTGTGTGTTGATGTTTCACTATTGTGTGTTGTTTCACTAATGTGTGTTGATGTTTCACTATTGTATGTTGATGTTTCACTATTGTGTGTTGATATTTCACTATTGTGTGTTGATATTTCACTATTGTGTGTTGATGTTTCACTATTGTGTGTTGATGTTTCACTATTGTGTGTTGATGTTTCACTATTGTGTGTTGATTTTTCACTATTATGTATTGATGTTGATGTTTCACTATTGTGTGTTGATGTTGATGTTTCACTATTGTGTGTTGATGTTGATGTTTCACTATTGTGTGTTGATGTTTCACTATTTGTTAATGTTGATGTTTCACTATTGTGTGTTGATGTTGATGTTTCACTATTGTGTATTGATGTTGATGTTTCACTATTGTGTGTTGATGTTTCACTATTTGTTAATGTTGATGTTTCACTATTGTGTGTTGATGTTGATGTTTCACTATTGTGTGTTGATGTTGATGTTTCACTATTGTGTGTTGATGTTTCACTATTGTGTGTTGATGTTGATGTTTCACTATTGTGTGTTGATGTTTCACTATTGTGTGTTGATATTTTGCTTGCCATGGAATGTTCCTTTATGTCTGACTGCTCAAGTTTTTTATATAGACTCCAAGACAAATCTAGGAGGATATGACACCACCACTGCTGAGCAGAATGACTTGGTAGACGGCAAGAAAATTGATGTGAGTATAGTTCTGAGTATCTGAACACTATGAATGTGTGAATTTGAGTATTTGAGCAAAACAAGTCTGAATTTCAGAGTTAGGAGTACAGTCTCTGGACATATGATTACTACAAGTGTAGAGTCAGAGTTCAATAGATGTGTAATACGTTATGATTGTATATGGCCATGTTGTGTTGTTTACACATCATGTACCATCTGTAACTGTTACACCCACTGCCTTGTGGAGAGGGACTTGGAGAGCTAAAGGCTAGGGGAGTAAACCCTGATAGAAAATCCCCACTGCCTTATGGGGCAGCACAGTAATGCAGAGGGCTAGAGGAGTAAACCTTGATAAAAAATCCAGAGGGAGAGAGCCTAAAGCAGTTGATGGTTAGATGTGTATTTGTTTCCATCTTCTGGCATCTCCTGCAAACCTTGATTTATTCAAGACGTATAGACTTTGTCTTTCCTTTGGATGAAACAGTAGGGTAGAGAGGGGTTTGTGCAAAATTGGCATGTCACATTCTCCATATCAGCTACCCAGGCTAGGCACAAAGGGAGAGGACTCAGAGGTTGTCACAGTAAAAGACTTGTCAATTGACCTTCTGTAAAGATGAAAAAGACCATACATACAGAGTTAGAGTACATTCTGTGGGCATATGATTACAACATGTGTAGAGTTTGAGTATAGTCTCTGGTATGTGCTCTAGCTACTGTGCAAGTGCTCTGCTGCTGATACTTTTGACTAACTAAAAGGAACCTAACACCAATGGGGGTGCATATACATCAATTATACACAGGTTCTTTCAGTTTAAGTGCTGTCACTTTCAAATAGATAAAAGGAACTCAGCTCCTGTAGGAAGCATAGACATAGATTCTATATGGGTTTCCTTTCAGTTTGAGTGCTGACACTTTCAACTGGCTAAAAGAAGCCCAGCACCTATGAGGTTGCTTAAACATTAATTATATCCATGTTTCCTTTGACTTTACTTACAATATATGTTCTTGTCACCCACAGGATGTCAAAAATGTGAAACCAAAGAAAAATGTTACCAAAGAGTCCAACCTGCTGAATGATATGACTGATATATTTAGTGATATACCGACTTCAACTCCCAAAGAGCGAAAGAAGAAAACCCCCAAGAAGGTCAGCGAGAAGAGTGTCTTCAAAGGGGACATTGGTAAGTCTTGTCGTTTGAATTTTTACTTTCTTGACTTTTGAAAGTTGCGTAGGTTTTACTAAACTAATTTGTTTTGGGCCGTCTGAAAACAATTTAAAACTCAGTAGATCTCTCCCTGGACAATTAGATTAGTATCTCTCTCTTTAAACTTAACTGATATCTCCCTGAACAATTAGGTTAGTATCTCTTTCTTTAAACTTAACTGATCTCTCCCTGGACAATTAGATTAGTATCTCCTTCTTTAAACTTAACTGATCTCTCCCTGAACAATTAGATTAGTATCTCCTTCTTTAAACTTAACTGATCTCTCCCTGGACAATTAGATTAGTATCTCCTTCTTTAAACTTAACTGATCTCTCCCTGGACAATTAGATTAGTATCTCCTTCTTTAAACTTAACTGATCTCTCCCTGGACAAGTAGATTAGTATCTCCTTCTTTAAACTTAACTGATCTCTCCCTGAACAATTAGGTTAGTATCTCTCTCTTTAAACTTAACTGATCTCTCCCTGAACAATTAGATTAGTATCTCCTTCTTTAAACTTAACTAATCTCTCCCTGAACAATTAGATTAGTATCTCCTTCTTTAAACTTAACTGATCTCTCCTGACAATTAGATTAGTATCTCCTTCTTTAATCTCAACTGATCTCTCCCTGGACAATTAGATTGGTATCTCTCTCTTTAAACTTAACTGATATCTCCCTGAACAATTAGATTAGTATCTCCTTCTTTAAACTCAACTGATATCTCCCTGAACAATTAGGTTAGTATCTCTTTCTTTAAACTTAACTGATCTCTCCCTGGACAATTAGATTAGTATCTCTCTCTTTAAACTTAACTGATCTCTCCCTGGACAAGTAGATTAGTATCTCTCTCTTTAAACTTAACTGATCTCTCCCTGGACAATTAGATTGGTATCTCTCTCTTTAAACTTAACTGATATCTCCCTGAACAATTAGATTAGTATCTCCTTCTTTAAACTCAACTGATCTCTCCCTGAACAATTAGGTTAGTATCTCTTTCTTTAAACTTAACTGATCTCTCCCTGGACAATTAGATTAGTATCTCTCTCTTTAAACTTAACTGATCTCTCCCTGAACAATTAGATTAGTATCTCTCTCTTTCTATCTTGGAATAACCTTTGATCGTAGTCTATCTTTCAAACACCATATTGAACAGACGATACAACGGTGCAAGCATGGTCTTGCGGCTCTCAAAGTTATGGTGGCCGCACACCTTGAGCAGAGACTACTTGCCCTTTTGTTCGATCGACTGGTAATGTCAGTGGTAGATTACGGACTCGGAATTCTTACGATATCAAGATCACAATGTGAACGACTCAACGGGTTCAGAATGAAGGTATGCGTATAGTTCTGGGCTGCACTAGAGATACCCCCATTGTGAAGATGAGATATATGCTTGGCCTTCTGTCACTAAGCTCCCGTCATGCAATCGCCCAAACCAAGGCATATATGCGGGTTACTTCGGATAAGAGACATCCACTTCACAAGAACACTAATGATGTTAAGGGCACGAGAATCAAGCGTGGCATGTCGTGGATGGCCCAGGCTGAGAGAACAATTGGCCAGGTGACTACGGTTGCGACTCTACCAAAAGGGGAAGAATGGATCCCAACAGATGGTAGCATGATGAACTATCTCAACGTTATCATTACTCTTGGAAGAGAATGTAGAGATTGGGGCAACATGAAGGCTGATCTCGCAGTTAAGCAGCTGATAGAAGATAATGCAAGGGATGATGATGTTGTTGTATATACCGATGGGTCGGTTCAACGTGGTGAGAAATCCGCTGGGGTTTCTTGGCTAATGCGCATGGTAGGGTTGTTGCAGAGCGAAGTGGGGCATACAGGACAACTACTTCTAGTATGAGGATGGAGGTTGAGGCGTTACTGCTGCCCTCCATTGGATTTCTGGGACTTCATTTACTGGGGCAGTTGTTGTATCTGACTCTCAGTTGATGCTTCACAAGATCCAGAAGGGCAGGTTTCGGATGAGTGGATGTCGTCTATAGAAGTTTCTAACCTCCAGCGGCTACGTGGATATACTGTCCTGGGCATGCAGGTGTTTACGGTAATGAGAGAGCGGACAGGCTTGCATCAACAGCATCGATTGTTGGGGAGTTGAAGATGGATAAGGAGATATTCTTCGGTCTCTTCGAGACTCTCTGTTGGATGAGGACACTAAAATCGATGTTGAATCGATCGCGATTTAAGCAGTTTGGAGTTACCCGTTGTTCAAGTCGAACTGGATGCCTGAGAGGCAGAGTGAGAGGTGTGTTTAATCAGCGAGCCACAGGAACCATCAGTATGCATACTCTTCGATATCTGTTGGGGAGACTGAGCACCTATGGGTCTGCCCGGAGTGCAATGACGTCAGTTTAGTAACCAATAACCAATCTCTCCTTTAAACTCAACTGATCTTTGCTCTTCCTCCACAGACGATATTTTTGCAGACACATCCGCAGCCACCATTAAACCCAAGAAGGAAACCAAAATAATAAAGACTGCCAGATCAACCCCAGCCAAGGCAGACAACATTTTTGATGATCCTCTTAGCTGAGGATGATGAAGAAGATCCTGCCAACACCTATCCTGTTTTGTATTGTTATGTACAGTTATATCTTGTAATTTTGTTTTGAGTCTGATGTTTTTTTTATAAGATTGCATATGCAGGACCAGATTAATCACTATGCAGATTTAGTATGTGCTTCAACATAACAGGGGTAAGGACATAACAGAGCCAGATTATTCACTATTCAGATTAAGTATTTACTTAGGGCAATCAATGTAGCAGTGACAGCAGAGCCAGATTATTCAATATTCAGATTAAGTATTTACTTAGGGCAATCAATGTAGCAGTGACAGCAGAGCCAGATTATTCAATATTCAGATTAAGTATTTACTTAGGGCAATCAATGTAGCAGTGACAGCAGAGCCAGATTATTCAATATTCAGATTAAGTATTTACTTAAGGCAATCAATGTAGCAGTGACAGCAGAGCCAGATTATTCACTATTCAGATTAAGTATTTACTTAGGGCAATCAATGTAGCAGTGACAGCAGAGCCAGATTATTCAATATTCAGATTAAGTATTTACTTAAGGCAATCAATGTAGCAGTGACAGCAGAGCCAGATTATTCACTATTCAGTTTAAGTATTTACTTAGGGCAATCAATGTAGCAGTGACAGCAGAGCCAGATTATTCACTATTCAGTTTAAGTATTTACTTAGGGCAATCAATGTAGCAGTGACAGCAGAGCCAGATTATTCAATATTCAGATTAAGTATTTACTTAGGGCAATCAATGTAGCAGTGACAGCAGAGCCAGATTATTCAATATTCAGAATAAGTATTTACTTAAGGCAATCAATGTAGCAGTGACATCAGCATATCAAGAACACCAACATAGCAAGACTGAATTAATCACTACATGTATTAAGTATGTGCTGAAGTCGCAAACTTGAGAACTATGAGAAAGCACAGGAATTAGTGCACTCGTTTTTTAGATCAGCTTGATCTCTGTGTTTAAGTAAGATTTTTTCAGACCATAAACAGCTCAGACTCTGCATCTTTTAGGTACAATAGTAATACTGGAAAGTCAAGATGACTGGCTTGATGTTGACCACATCACTATTTGTGTGCTGTTTATCAAAGAACAATACTGCCTAATACTGTATTCCCCAATATATCACATGGTACAAATTCATTTTTATTTTTTTTAATTGGGCCCTTACCTGGTAATGCTGCAGCAGGTGGACCAAACTACTGTTGAGTGTGTAAAAACTACATGCGCCATTATTCTTTTGAATGAGAGTTGCTCTGAATTTGTTATTTAGTTGCCTAAACTCTATGAAAGCGCTCACCCCCTGGTCGCGATCAAGTGGGCATTATACTTTGATCTTAGCCAAAAGCAAAACCATGTTCTTTACCTTTTTTGTTTTTACTTTTTTTTTAGGTCACCAACATATTATGTTTCCTGTTACAGCACTCTGTCTTTCTACTTATCATTCTGGATATCTCTTTATTGTACTTGTCATGTTATTATAGAAATGTTAATGTTACTGATGCCTTCACTCTCTCTCTCTCTTTCTCTCACTCACTTATTCTTTCTCTCATATATTTTAAATATTATCAAGTACTTCTTGTTTTATTTCTGAACTTACTAAAAAGTCTGCTTGTGGATCTGATATTTTCTTAATATCTTTATACAGAAAGAGCTATAAATCTGATCAGATATTTCATGATATTATTTTACAGCCTTCAATGAATCTACTTTATTCAGTTTATATTATATGATGAATTTAAATGTCTTCATTCAATTTATATTCTTCCATGAATCTATGTGTCCTTTCTTAATTTATGTTCTTATTAATCTACAGGTCATTTCTTCAATATAGATTATCCCATGAATCTACAAATCCTTTATTTTATTTATATTTTTCTGTGAATCTACAGATCTGTCATTCAATTTATATTCTCACATGAATCTACATGAATCTGAAGTCCTCTATTCAATTTTCCATTATATTTCCATCAATAATACTGGCTTCAATTTTATACGAAGTCGTCAAGCAATCCTCCCCAAAAGTAGCTTATATGCCCTTATATACATCATCAAAAACTGTGAACTAATTTCAAAATCGAAGTCAGTATAATATTTTTGGCAGATTTGCATATCAAAGTTACCATGCAAAGTGATCTTGTTTTATGATGGAGGTTGGGACCTCCTGAGAAAATTATGCGGAAATGTCTTTCTTTTTTTTAAAAAATGTCCCATATATGTCTCAAGATTGAAAACTAAGCCCATCATGAACACCTCCCTAAAAATTACTTTTCTAATGAGCCTTCATTTATCTATATATTAGATGTGTTTGTTTAGTAATCAATGCGAACATAATTTGTTACGCACAGAATATGGCAATTATTATAAAAGAGTTACATTCTAGCATGGATCCACAGATTCATCATTTATATTATATTCTCTCGGTTCTATAATTTATCATTTATATTATATTCTCTCTTGGTTCTATAATTTATCATTTATATTATATTCTCTCTCGGTTCTATAATTTATCATTTATATTATATTCTCTCTCGGTTCTATAATCCATTGTATATATTATATTCTCTCGGCTCTATAATCCATCATTTATATTATATTCTCTCTCGGTTCTATAATCCATCATTTATATTATATTCTTTCTCGGTTCTGTAACCCATCATTTATATTATATTCTCTCATGGTTCTATAATGTATAATTTATATTATATTCTTCTACGCATTTAAGGATTCATCATTCATTTTTGTTCTCACATTATGCTACAAATCTATCATTAATTTTTGTTCTCACATTATGCTACAAATCTATCATTCATTTTTGTTCTCACATTATGCTACAAATCTATCATTAATTTTTGTTCTCACATTATGCTGCAAATCTATCATTCATTTTTGTTCTCACATTATGCTACAAATCTATCATTCATTTTGTTCTCATTATGCTACAAATCTATCATTCATTTTTGTTCTCACATTATGCTACAAATCTATCATTCATTTTTGTTCTCACATTATGCTACAAATCTATCATTCATTTTTGCTCTCACATTATGCTGCAAATCTATCATTCATTTTTGTTCTCACATTATGATGCAAATCTATCATTCATTTTTGCTCTCACATTATGCTGCAAATCTATCATTCATTTTTGTTCTCACATTATGCTACAAATCTATCATTCATTTTTGCTCTCACATTATGCTGCAAATCTATCATTCATTTTTGTTCTCACATTATGCTACAAATCTATCATTCATTTTTGTTCTCACAATATGCTACAAATCTATCATTCATTTTTGTTCTCACATTATGCTACAAATCTATCATTCATTTGTGTTCTCACAATATGCTACAAATCTATCATTCATTTTTGTTCTCACATTATGCTACAAATCTATCATTCATTTTTGTTCTCACATTATGCTACAAATCTATCATTCATATTTTTTTCTCACATTATGCTACAAATCTATCATTCATTTTTGTTCTCACATTATGCTGCAAATCTATCATTCATTTTTGTTCTCACATTATGCTGCAAATCTATCATTCATTTTTGTTCTCACATTATGCTGCAAATCTATCATTCATTTTTGTTCTCACATTATGCTACAAATCTATCATTCTTTTTTGTTCTCACATTATGCTACAAATCTATCATTCATTTTTGTTCTCACATTATGCTGCAAATCTATCATTCATTTTTGTTCTCACATTATGCTACAAATCTATCATTCATTTTTGTTCTCACATTGTGCTGCAAATCTATCATTCATTTTTGTTCTCACATTATGCTACAAATCTATCATTCATTTTTGTTCTCACATTATGCTACAAATCTATCATTCATTTTTGTTCTCACATTGTGCTGCAAATCTATCATTCATTTTTGTTCTCACATTATGCTACAAATCTATCATTCATTTTTGTTCTCACATTGTGCTGCAAATCTATCATTCATTTTTGTTCTCACATTATGCTACAAATCTATCATTCATTTTTGTTCTCACATTATGCTACAAATCTATCATTCATTTTTGTTCTCACATTGTGCTGCAAATCTATCATTCATTTTTGTTCTCACATTATGCTACAAATCTATCATTCATTTTTGTTCTCACATTATGCTACAAATCTATCATTCATTTTTGCTCTCACATTATGTTGCAAATCTATCATTCATTTTTGCTCTCACATTATGTTGCAAATCTATCATTCATTTTTGTTCTCACATTATGCTACAAATCTATCATTCATTTTTGTTCTCACATTATGCTACAAATCTATCATTCATTTGTGTTCTCACATTATGCTACAAATCTATCATTCATTTTTGTTCTCACATTATGCTACAAATCTATCATTCATTTTTGTTCTCACATTATGCTACAAATCTATCATTCATTTTTGTTCTCACATTATGTTGCAAATCTATCATTCATTTTTGCTCTCACATTATGTTGCAAATCTATCATTCATTTTTGTTCTCACATTATGCTACAAATCTATCATTCATTTGTGTTCTCACATTATGCTACAAATCTATCATTCATTTTTGTTCTCACATTATGCTACAAATCTATCATTCATTTTTGTTCTCACATTATGCTACAAATCTATCATTCATTTTTGTTCTCACATTATGTTGCAAATCTATCATTCATTTTTGTTCTCACATTATGCTGCAAATCTATCATTCATTTGTGTTCTCACATTATGCTACAAATCTATCATTCATTTTTGTTCTCACATTATGCTACAAATCTATCATTCATTTTTGTTCTCACATTATGCTACAAATCTATCATTCATTTTTGTTCTCACATTATGTTGCAAATCCATCATTCATTGAAATTATATTCTTCTATGAATCTAAATATCCTTAAATCATTTTATATTCTTATATTGATCTACTAATCTATCATGTAATTTATATGTTATGATGACTCTGCAGATATTGTGTTCACTTTATATTATCTCATGAATCTGTAAAGATCTTACAATAAAATCTTAGTTTAATACGTTGATACACTGAGTTCCATACAGGTGGGGTATTAAACTCCTGTAAGTCAGCGGAAATTATTCAAGTAATCTATAAACTTATGTTGAAAAATATAAAAAATGAAGCACACATATTTATTAAATTGTTCTGTTTTGTTGAGGTCAGTATTAATATGGACCTGGTGTATAAAATGAAAATAAAACTGGGGTTTGATCTGTGCAAGGTTTAGAACCACTGTCTAATGAAAACTGAGATGTTGGCAAGAGTTTTGATAATTCTGTAGGTTCTTTGTTTCTGTATACATAATTTTGATTATTTCTTGTTAAATCTCTTTTTTTATAACATTTGTTATTAATAGTTGACCAGACATTGCTTTGATTTCATTACCTCTCCCATTTTGTATTCATTATTTTTGCAGACATCTATTTTTAAATGCATTCAATTTACTTACTTTCTATATATCTAGCAAATTTTCCAACTCTTGCTGGCATATGTGGTAGGATTGAGACGACATTGGAATGAAAATTTGTAATTTAGTTTTTAAACTATATAAATTAGAATCGTCGGAACACCACCTGCTGTTAGAGTTATTGAAAAACACAGACTCAAATGTTTTGGCCACTTGGTGAGAATGAACCCAAATATACCAGTTGCAAGAGCGTACAACCTGAAAATGGAATCCTCAATAGGAAGGGGCAGACCAAGAAAAAGATGGATTGATGAAGTTGCAGACATCTTAAAACTCCACAATACCACAACATATCAAGCAACCGAGCTTGCACTATCTTGGAAACTGATCATCAGTTAAACCTGCGACGCCTAACAGCAGAAAGCAGAGAAAGACAAAAGAAGAAACTATACAACCATATTTCCATATTTTGTTTAGTTATTTAAAAACTGATGTTGATATGACAATTCGTATCATAATCTTTCTATTTTTATATCTCCTATGCTGTCAAAATTACTACCCAAATCATTGAACTGCTCTGTTCTTATCTTTTTGAATTCCAGCATTTTGTTATTATTTGTCATAGGAGTCATGGTTATATTTGTCTGTTCATAGATTATCTGGTGCCCAACTTTTAACTCTATCAATGATAAATCATATATTTTTATTTGCATATCTAGGTTGTTTTTACTTAACAAGGCAATATCATTTGCAAAATCCAAATCTTCCAGTTATGTTTTTCACCTAATAGAAGTCAGGTTCACCCCTGCAATATTTTCTTATCACCCAGTCAATGGTCATTCCAAACAACAGCAGAGATTGACTCCAGTCTCAACCATAAGCCAGTCGCTTTGACCATCCACAGTAAAGACTGCACACTGTGAACCTTCACACAAGTTTTTGATAATGTTGATTATATTTACTGGTATTCTATAACATCGCAGAATATTTCATAGGAAGATTCTGTGTAGGCTATCCAAAGCCTTTTTGAAATCTATGAAATTTAGGATAATTAGCTGTTGCTTCTCACTATGTTCATCCAAGAAGATATGTTATATGATATGAGATTTCACTTAAGACAGTGAAGACAAAACCTGATGATCTTATTTCCAAATGTAAATACCCAGCTCTGTGATTGATTGATCGGACCATCATCATTGTTCTTCAATGAGTAACCATGTGTGCTCCAATCTCTTTCTTACACAGCAGTGTAAAGTTTCTTGTACTCGACACACCTACAACATTAGATGTGCTATGAAACCGTCTCTATTTTTTTGTTTAATATCTGCCTTTAGTGCCTTAGGAAACATTGCCATAATTCTGTAGTTAAACTTGTTGTCAGATTCAAGGATGATACACTCATTACCAAGTGTGACAGCTTTCACATCCAGAGTCAAGGTTGTCACTTTTATTACCTGTGTAAGTGTGACAGCTCTCACTGCCAGAGTCAAGGTTGTCACTTTTATTACCTGTGTAAGTGTGACAGCTCTCACTGCCAGAGTCAAAGTTGTTGCTTTTATTACCTGTGTAAGTGTGACAGCTCTCACTGCCAGAGTCAAGGTTGTCACTTGTATTACCTGTGTAAGTGTGACAGCTCTCACTGCCAGAGTCAAGGTTGTCACATTTATTACCCGTGTAAGTGTGACAGCTTTCACAGCCAGAGTCAAGGTTGTCACTTTTATTACCCGTGTGTCATATGCAGTTCTTCAATCACCATTTCCCCCACCCACCCCAAAAATTATCTCCAAATATCATATTTTTATGTGAATAAACATATATATATATATATATATATATATATATATATATATATATATATATATATATATATATATGCTGCGATAGTGTGTGAGTTAGTGCGCTCACTTCTTAGTGTGATCCGGTTCAGATCCATATTAAAATTTGTTTTCCGACATTAACTGCTCTCAGATCAACCAGCCTCAATTGGGTATCAGAAAACAATAGGAAGTAAAGACGGCCAGTGTGATGTTGACTACATCAGCCATCGTGTGCTGATGGTTAATGAAAAATATGAGTCTTAACACTGCGTTCCTCATTATACCTCATGGTATGATAACGGTTCCTTTACTTTATTTACTAAATATATATATATAAACTGTATTTTCCGTTATACGTTCCAAAAAAGAAAGCTAAAAGAAATTGTTTGCATGATAAAAAGAGTAGAAACAAATATCAGTAATCACAAATTACTTACACATTGTAGATAACAGAATCACTAACTTGTCATGTTTTTCTTTATTACCATCATTTACAATCGCATATTTTAATTCTTTTGATTTTGAATGAGCATCTTTCATAAAGCTCTTTAATTGCACTAATTTAATGTGCATTGAGAATATAGACTAAATTTGTCTAGTGTGTTTTGATAGGCAAACAAATGTTGATCTGACTCTTTAATTTATTTTACTCGTTCATAAATGGTCCAAAGTTTTCACAATACTGCCATGCATGCTCAGTGTCCTAGTATAATGGATAATTGAGCACACTATGAAATCAATACACTTTGTAATCAATTTAATGAACTCCTTAACTCGGTAAAGAAATCACATTCAAAACTGATTGGGGGAGAACATGCACTTGTGAAATTTAACTCTTTGGGAACCAGGGCAAAAGTCATGTTTTTACAAGCCATTTGTTTTTAGAATAAAAACGCCCTTTAGTGTGGCTCTTTATAAAAAGCATCCAACCCAAAGCCAGGTAGTGTGGTTTTGGTCCACAAGGAGTTAATGGTCACATTGCTAGTGCAGTCTCCGTGAAATTGTTTGGGTTATGGTTTTTCTTTATGCCCCTGACAAAAAAACTCCTTGACTTTACATGGGATTGAACCTGGGTCTACCGCATGGAAGCCTGCTCTCTAATCCATTCAGCCAGATGCTCCACTAAAGAAATAACATAAGAGTTGAAAATAGTCATGTTGACCTACAAATTCTTGAATGAATAAGCTGTCCAAATTTACGATTCCAGAGTTTGGCGTTTGAAGTGTGTCCTGTTACACACAAACAAACACACACTGACAATGAAATTTATACTATAAAATATATATATAAAATTATGTTCATGTTGAAATGTAGACAGTTTGTAATCAGGGTCAGTCATATGACTCAAGTCGTGTTTATTCAAATCATTTAAATACAGTCTGATTGATTTAATGTATAAGCTACACAGATACTTCCAATATGAAAAGACCAACAGACAATAAAATTGTGTTTATTTTTTTCTAATTTTGTGCTAGCCTCGCTGGTGTAATCATTGATTTCATAACTTTCTGTTTAATTTTGTGTTGGTCTTGCTGGTGTAATCATTGATTTCATAACTTTCTGTTTCTAGTATTATTGTTCAGCTCTATTGTTGACTTTCTTATATGTCATAAGCTTAAGCTGTTCAATACCTTATCTCTTTGTTCATCCTTTGTATCTTGTATCATCAATTTTTGTCTGCTGTCATAATCTGTTTTAGTTGCCCCTGATTATCAACATAAAAAAAAACAAAGACTACATTAATACAACTTGAGAGATCAGCCTAGGTTGTTCCATTGTCATATTTGTGAATTTGTTATCATTCATCAGTTTAGCCCAATGTCTTCCCTCGGTGTGTCTTTATTCAACCGTTTAGTCCAATGTCTTTCCTCTGTATGTCTTTATTCATCAGTTTAGTCCAATGTCTTCCCTCTGTATATCTTCGTTCATCAGTTTAGTCCAATGTCTTCCCTAGCTCTGTATGTTTTCATTCATCAGTTTAGTCCAATGTCTTCCCTCTGTATGTTTTCATTCATCAGTTTAGCTCAATGTCTTCCCTAGCTTTGTATAGCTTCATTCAACCGTTTAGTCCAATGTCTTCCCTCTGTATGTCTTCAATCATCAGTTTAGCTCAATGTCTTCCCTCTGTATATCTTCATCAGTTTAGTCCAATGTCTTCCCTCTGTATATCTTCATTCATCAGTTTAGCTCAATGTCTTTCCTCTGTGTCTTCATTCATCAGTTTCAGTTTGGAATATCTTCATTGCACTCCGGACACGTCCATAGTTGCTCCGATCTCCTTCGCAATATCTCCAACAGCGTCCAGCAACTGACCTTACCAGTTCGATTTTGATTGATGAGCCTACTCACGTACCTGATATTCTGTTCTTTTCTTGGTACTCCAATCTTCAAACCCAGCTCCTTCAATCTAGTAGTTGACTTGGATTGGTTTAGATGAAAATCTTCTTTGCGGCCACACTCTATGAGGGCGTTCAAAATATCAGCTCTATCCATTGGCTGGCCCTCTGATATGGTGGCAGAGCCAGCCAGCCTGTCTGCTCTCTCATTGCCAACTACACCCATGTGCCCCGGAACAAAGATAAGTGTGATTCTGCAAATTGTTTACACTTGTAGTGATTCAGTCCATTGCCTGCGCACTGAACCAGCCTCTACCTTGTGGATCATACTCAATGAATCACTCAGAATGCACGCATGAGTGTAGTTTTGTGACTCCAGCCAACGTAAAGCATTAATCAGCGCCAGTACCTCCATTGTCTTGCTGCAAGTTGTCATACTAAATGCACCACTTGCTTCATTGACCATTCTACCACATGAGCTTGCAGAGAAGGCCCATGCGAACTTTTCGTGATGAACTACCGATTCATCCGTGTAAATCACAACGGCACCTTCATTGCAGTTTTCATCAATGATAGCCTTAACATCTGCATCCAGCGCCATGGCATTCCTCTCTTTGCAACTTTTGTCAAATTTAATGATGGTGGAAAAAGTGTTCCCGTATATTGAAGGCATTGGTATCCATTCTTCCCCATAATCGATATTTGTGAGCCCGCATACCAGCTGAACAGTCTGCAGCACGGCCAACCCACGACTTGCCCCGCTTTAATCGATGTCCTCTACTGGTGCTGAGCAGCTCGTAATCATTCATCAGTTTAGTACAATGTCTTCCCTCTGTATGTCTTCATTCATCAGTTTAGTACAATGTCTTCCCTCTGTATGTCTTCATTCATCAGTTTAGTACAATGTCTTCCCTCTGTATGACTTCATTCATCAGTTTAGTCTAATGTCTTCCATCCATACCTCTTAATTCACCCTTTTAGTACAATGTTTTTCTCTGTATCTCTTCATTCCCTTGTTTAGCTTACCACTGTCTTCCGCCACCCCTGAAAAATAGATTTTTTTATAAAACATTGCGATTGACTTTTGCTAACTAGCGATGGTTTCTTCTTCTTTGCGTTCGGTTTCGTATGCTCGTCTAAATCATGAGATGGGTTGCCCCTATAAAGCTGCATGTCAGTTGGAGTTCCTCGAGAGTTCCCATAGCTTGCTCTGTAAGCTTTGTTCATGAGGCCATGTTTTGTTTCGTTGTTGTATGTATGATGGACATGACTGCAGGATGTGCTCTGGAGTCTGTGTTTCTGTCTGACATGCACACTGTGCAATCTGAGCAGGCTTTATTCTGTGCAAGTGATGGTTTAGCCTGCAGTGACCCGTTCCTATGCGAAAAATTGCTGTTTTCTGTTTAATCTGCTGAAGGGATCTTGTGGGTGTGTTGCTTCCACAACTCTTTGTATTTTCGCTAGATATGTGTCTTGATTTCTGGTAGTGACATTGGGTGTTTGTGTTGTATCAGTTTTATTCCCTCCTTAGCCAGCCTGTCTGCTCTCTTATTTCCTTATACGCCACAGTTGGCTGGTATCCACTGGAAAAGAATTTGGTTTTGTTCTGAGAGCTTAGCTGTGGTCTAAAAGTTTATCAGAAGTTAATATTTCTATACATGGAACCAACAATTGAAATCTGACCTGAATCAGGTCTTTTCTATTTCCGCATAGTAAACCACCAACCAACATTTTTAAATTCATTTTCCCTCTCTCTGGAAAAATGTATGTGTATGCCAATGGATATAACGATCTACTTGAACTGTGGTACCAACTGTCGCTAGAAAGGATAACTAGCTGACAAATAACAATGAAGTATTTTTTTTTTAAAACGGAAAGTCGATTTAAGGAAAGTATCCTGACTGCCATCAGAACAGGTTTTCGAATTGGGATACTCAGAGATTCCAACAAAATGAGAGTCTCTGGAAACGACCTTCCTACATGTAGTATATTTTTGCCACTAAATAAAAATATTCACCTGGATGATATACAGTCAAACCTAACTAACTAACTAAACTAAACTAATTGAATAATGGTGGGAAATTTGTAACGGCGATTCCTCAAGCTGAGAATTCACGAACCTAAATACTCAGGGAGAGACGATGAAAGATGTTGGCATCCAGAACAACTTAGTTATCCAGAACAAAGCTGACCCTCAATCGTAGTACTCTCGGTCATGGAGGAGGAAAGGTTGGGGGGCAATTCCAATATCTATATACCAACAGAAGATGTTGCAAAAGTCACGATTCAAAAAGTGTTTCAGCAACTGGATGAGTGCGGTCTCAGGCCTATAATAATAACTATGGAAATGCCCGAGTGGTTACCGGGGCCCAACTTTGGAGTGTAAAGAATAGAACCACTGTTACCTACCACGCATGTCGTAAGAGGCGACTAAGGAGGTTTGGCTGAAATCGGATGCATGTGTCCTAAACGTGTAGAAGTCTATGCGTTTAGGAGCCTACCAAACCAATGTGCAACGTATACACGTTCTTGGCAAAGATCAAACATATCACAAAGAGTGATTAAAATTGGCCGTAAAGAACGAGCACAAAAAAACTATGGAAAGAACAACATGTACTGGTAACGAAATCTACATCCCACCCAAAATTATAAATAATATTTTTTAACGTGTCCATTTTCCTCCCTCATTGATACCCTGAAGAAAATGAAAACGTCGGAAATTACTCTTTTAATTTCAACCTTCAACAGACGTTACCATAACGTTCATAAGCAGTAGGACAAAGGAGGTACTAGCGGTGACCAATGCACTGCTCTGGCTAGAGTCACAAAACTACACTCATGCGTGCATTTTGAGTGACTCATTGAGTATGATCCGAAAGGTGGAGGCCGGTTCGGTGCGCAGGCAATGGACTGAATTCAATGCAGGCGTCAACAATTTGCAGAATTACACGTGTCTTTGTTCCGGGGCACATGGGTGTCGTTGGCAACGAGAGAGTAGACAGGCTGGCTGGCTCTGCCGCTATATCAGACGGCCAGCCAATGGACAGAGCTGACATCGTGAACGGCCTCATAGAGCGTGGCCACAGAGAAGACCTTCATCTAAACCAATCCACGTCAACTACTAGATTGCGAGAACTGGGTTTGAAGATTGGTGTGGCAAGAAAAGAACGGTTCAACAGGTATATGAGTAGGCTCATCAATCAAAATAGAACTGGTACGGTCAGTCGCTGGACGCTGTTGGAGATATTGCGAAGGAGATCGGAGCACCTATGGACATGTCGTCCGGAGTGCAATGAAGATATTCCAAACTGAAACTGATACCATAACGTCTCCATCTCTGTCCAAGTGTGTTTCCTGAATACACGCAATGTCTATTTTCTTACCGGTGAGCCTCACTGGAATATCGCATTTTTTGTGGTATATGTCCTCGGCATTTCAGTGGATTATGTTGAGTCTGTTGGAGGCTTGATCTATAAGATTTTTCCGCCGCTACCTTGCTTTAGCTCCCGTGACAGTGTGATCCCCCACAGTTATTTTTGGCTACCCTCGTGACTGTTGATCCATTATAAGTCCTATGTGTCCCTCCCATGCAGAGCGACGACCCTATAATCCACTATTCCATTCCTCATTGTGAGGGGTCGTTGCACAACGTTATGCGCCTTACGGCACGGTGCATCCGGTTCATTGTCACACAACTGTCCTGCAAGGCAGAAAGTTATTTTCATAACAAAGCGACAGTGACGCGTATCATGGCGCCGTATTCTATACGTCTGGATCCTGCTCAGATTGGGGAAAAAATATCACAAAAACACAGTAATCCCGTTTTAACTATAGAATATATGAGTTTCCGTGCCAATATATTTAATCGATGGTACAGAATCAGAACAGGCCGACGTCACTAGACACAACTCATGACACAACATGTGGCCGCCATCTTGAAAACCCATCCCATCAATCTGGAAGGAGACATATATCACATCCATGCGGAAGTCCTAGAAGACGATGTGTGCAGGATGTCATTGACGATCTGAGAGTGACTGCTACTGACGCCGTACAATTTGCACAGAACATAAAGTTTTTCAGAAATGCTGTCATGGGAGCCAAGTTCCGGAAGGGACAAGCTACTTGATGATGATGCGGAAGTCTGGAACTTACATAGTAAACCCAGAGAACTACAGAAACATAAGTTTTCTTATTTTATGGGGAGACACACCTGAAAAGACTGGTAAACAGAAAACTTGCCTGGTTTCTCGAAACCAACCATATGATCTCTCCCAAAACAGGGTACAGACAATAAGGAAGCACTGATGACCAATTGGAGATCTTACACAAAACATCAAAAATATGTTTCAAGAAAAGTGTGTTTTGCTGTCTTCTTTGACCTTTCTAAGAATTTCGTCACCGTGTGGAAGTATGATGAGATGCTAAAAATCCTACATACGTTTATTCCAAATATGTTCTCCTAGATTAAAGATTTTCTTCTCTATATTTTCATTGTTCATGTTAGTTGTTCAGTACTCTGTAGATCTTCAGTCCCCAATTTATTTGCTCATTGTATGTCCTCTGTGTCTTCCCATTCATCAGTTTAGATGGTCTATTGTAGTGATATAGATGGGTTACTTCAATCGTTTGGATTAGAACACAGACCAAAAGAAATGAGACTTTTTATCGAATTCTTACTGAGAGAAGGGTCAGTGTTGGACAGCGCTGCTTTATGCTCTACTTTAACACACTGAAAAAAATATGAAGGAAAAGCTATTAGTTGATCCGCAGAAAATCATCATGCAACCGCTACACATTAAAATCTGCATAATGAAGGTTTTTGTCAAAGTTATGGAACCAGAATGCTCTGGTATCGCCTGCCACAGAGAGCCACACAGAAAAAGTATAATGATTACAAGGCAAGAGGAAGACCACGCAAAAGATGGAGCGACGGCATCAAAAACAGCCTTACGAACATGAATATCAGCTTACAAAGTGCCTTAAAACAAGCACAGACAAGATCACTACGTTTCACCCCTAACACTTCTATAAAGAAGTAAATGGTGGAAGAGAAGATGGAACCTGAAAAACTTGGATTTCAATATTTGCCAGATAAATTTTCAAAAATAAATGCTAAACTGAAGGAACGCATTTTTTGTTGAACCTGACGCTCGACAATTAATTAGGGACTTCTCATTTGAAGCATTTCTGAACCAAAATAAAAATACTGCCTAGATGCAGTTGACACTGGTGAAAGTACGAGTACAATTTGGGGACAATGTAGAATACCCAGAACACAAGGACACTGTGGCATCTATGGTAAGGCACTTCAAGAAGTAAGTACAATATGTTTCTCAATCTGCACTTCCAGGATTCACATGTTTACTTTTTCAATAGCAATATACGGTCTATAAGTGACTTCTTCTTCTTTTGTCGTCACACTTCTACCGTGTTGTTCACAACTATCTCAAACCTGTTGTTTGCTGATGACTGTGCCCTCGCTACCAACTCTGAGGAAGAAATGCAGACTTACATGGACAAGTTCTCAATGGCCTGTGATAGGTTTGGCCTCACCATTAACACCAAAAAAACAGAGGTCATGTTCCAGCCCGCCCCTAGAGAACAGTATTACGATCCAGTCATCAACATTAAACACCAGCGTCTCCAGTCAACGGACAACTTTGCTTATCTTGGCAGCCTCCTATCCAGATCGGCAAACATAGATTCTGAGGTCCACAATAGGATATCCAAAGCCAGTGCTGCGTTCGGAAGGTTACGTGTCACTGTGTGGGAACGGAAGGGGATAAGCATAGTCACAAAGCTGAAAGTTTACCAGGCCATAGTGCTAACAACGCTGCTGTACGTAAGCGAGACATGGACATTGTATAGCAGACACGCAAGAAAATTAAACCATTTCCACACAAGCTGTCTACGCAGAATACTAAAAATAAACTGGCAGGACAAAATTCCAGACAGCGAAGTCCTCACAAGAGCAAAGATCCCAAGCGTCAACACCCTGTTGCAGAAGGCCCAACTGAGATGGGTCGGTCACGTTGCTCGAATGCCTGATAAACGCATCCCAAAACAGTTGATGTATGGCGAGCTTGAAGGGGGCAGACGTTTAGCTGGTGGACAGAAAAAACGCTTTAAAGACACTCTTAAAGTGTCTCTGAAATGCTTCGATATAGACAATACGTGCTGGGAATCCTTGCGCAAGATCGCCAAATGTGGCGCTGTAACAACAAAGAGGAACCCGAATAGCTGAGAATCATCGTATTGTTGAGTCACAGAGAAAACGAGCAGCGCGAAAAGACAGAGCACACAACACGCACATGTCTAACCTTGATCATGTATGCCCCACCTGTGGTCGGGGATTCTGTTCTAGGATTGGACTCTACAGTCACCTCCGCACACACCAGAGAGGTGCAACAGTACACGTCTGAGATTGTTGTCATCATCGCTTGCGATGGACGGCTATTACCGTGTTGTTGCCCATTGTCGTGGTTTTCTGTTTTTGTCTTGCGCTGTTCTGGTGGCTTGTGTGATTGTTATCTTTCCTCTTTCACAGGATTCTGCTACGCCATCTAACCATCTTTTCCGTGGTCTTCCTCTTGCCTTCTTTCCCGATGTTCTGTTGTAGAAGACTCTGTATACTGTGGAGTTTGGATGCATTCTTATTAAGTGGCCAAACCACTTCATTCTTTGTTTATCTATGTAATTCAAGCACGGTTTGTGCCAACTTTCTTTCTTATGCTGATGTTGGTGATTCTGTCTTTTCTTGTGTTGTTGGTAACTTTTCTCAGGCAACGCATTTCACATGTAGTTATTTTTGTGACTGCGCTTTGTTCAATGTCCATGTTTGGCTCTGGTAACACAAAGTAACACTGCTACTGAATTATTTCCCAGTGTCGTGATTTTTCTGTTTTTGTCTTGCACTGCTCTAGTTGCTTGTGTGATAGTTGTTTTTGCTTTTTTCACATGATTCTGCTATGCCATCTAACCATCATTTTCGTGGTCTTCTTCTCGCCTTCTTTCCTGTTGTAGAAGACTCTGTATATTGTAGAGTTTGGTTGCGTTCTTATTAAATCACTTCATTATTTGTTTCTCAGTGTAACTTAAACAAGGTTCTGTCCCAACTTTATTTCTTATGCTAATGTTGGTGACTGTCTTTACTGTGTTGTTGGTAACTTTTCGTAGGCATCGCATTTCACGTAATTATTTTGTGCTACTGTGCTTTGCTCATTGTCCATGTTTGCTTTGCTCATTGTCCATGTTTGGCTCTGGTAACAAAGAGTAGGCATGAATACGATGTTGATCATCTTTGTTTAGCTGTTAGTGAGATGTTTAGGTGTCTTAACAATGGGACTAGCTGGGGAAAGGTTTTACACAGTAAGTTTTAAGATGGAATAAATATATGAAGAAAAGAGGAGCCCAGCTATGTTAGCCAATTATTGTTGGACAAGCAGCAGTCATCAGTACTATCATCTCGTCATCAAACAGCTTGTCCTGAGCAAAACTTTGCCACCTCAACAGTCCTTCGGAATTTCTCCCTCTCAATGGCAAATGTCCCGTTCCGTCTCTGCAGCCGTCATGCTCGAACCATCAGTTACATCCTGAATCTATCTTCTCGTGGTCTCCTCTTCCCATTTTGCCGGATACCTCCTTTCATGATGGTCTTCTCCAGCCCTATGTGTCTATTTAAATGACCATAATACAATATTTTTCTCATTTTAATTTGTAGCATCAGAGAATTATCATTATTTGTAATGTGAACAGTTTCAGAACTGACTTGTATTACAGTTATAGGTGAATAGTTTCAGAACGGCATGTATTACGTTGTAAAAGAACAGTTTCAGGGAACTGTATTACGTTATGAGGTGAATAGTTTCAGAACTGCTTGTATTACGTGTAGAAGAACAGTTTCAGAACTGGCTTGTATTACGTTGTAAGATGAATAGTTTCAGAACGACGTATTACGTTATGGAAGAACAGTTTCAGAACTGGCTTGTATTACGTTGTAAGGTGAATAGTTTCAGAACTGACTTGTATTACGTTGTAAGATGAACAGTTTCAGAACTGGCTTGTATTACGTTGTAAGATGAATAGTTTCAGAACTGGCTTGTATTACGTTGTGAAGAACGAGTTTCAAAACTGGCTTGTATTACGTTGTAAGGTGAATAGTTTCAGAACTGACTTGTATTACGTTGTAAGATGAACAGTTCAGAACTGGCTTGTATTACGTTGAAGGTGAACAGTTTCAGATAAGGCTTGTATTACGTTGTAAGGTGAACAGTTTCAGAACTGCCTTGTATTACGTTGTAAGATGAATAGTTTCAGAACTGGCTTGTATTACGTTGTAAGATGAACAGTTTCATAACTGCATGTATTACGTTGTAAGATGAACAGTTTCAGAACTGGCTTGTATTACGTTGTAAGGTGAATAGTTTCGGAACTGGCTTGTATTACGTTGTAAGATGAATAGTTTCAGAACTGACTTGTATTACGTTGTAAGATGAATAGTTTCAGAACTGACTTGTATTACGTTGTAAGGTGAACAGTTTCAGAACTGGCTTGTATTACGTTGTAAGATGAATAGTTTCAGAACTGGCTTGTATTACGTTGGAGTGAACAGTTTCAGAACTGACTTGTATTACGTTGTAGGTGAACAGTTTCAGAACTGGCTTGTATACATTGTAAGGTGAATAGTTTCAGAACGCTTGTATTCGTTGTAAGGTGAACAGTTTCAGAACTGGCTTGTATTACGTTGTAAGGTGAATAGTTTCAGAACTGACTTGTATTACGTTGTAAGATGAACAGTTTCAGAACTGGCTTGTATTACGTTGTAAGGTGAACAGTTTCAGAACTGGCTTATATTACGTTGTAAGATGAACAGTTTCAGAACTGACTGTATTCGTTGTAAGGTGAATAGTTTCAGAACTGACTTGTATTACGTTGTAAGGTGAACAGTTTCAGAACTGACTTGTATTACGTTGTAAGATGAACAGTTTCAGAACTGAGCTGTATTACGTTGTAAGGTGAACAGTTTCAGAACTGGCTTGTATTACGTTGTAAGATGAATAGTTTCAGAACTGGCTTGTATTACGTTGTAAGGTGAACAGTTTCAGAACTGACTTGTATTACGTTGTAAGATGAATAGTTTCAGAACTGACTTGTATTACGTTGTAAGGTGAATAGTTTCAGAACTGACTTGTATTACGTTGTAAGATGAATAGTTTCAGAACTGGCTTGATACGTTGTAGAAGAACAGTTCAGAACTAGCTTGTATTACGTTGTAAGGTGAACAGTTTCAGAACTGACTTGTATTACGTTGTAAGTTGAACAGTTTCAGAAATGACTTGTATTACGTTGTAAGGTGAATAGTTTCAGAACTGACTTGTATTACGTTGTAAGGTGAACAGTTTCAGAACTGGCTGTATTACGTTGAAGATGAATAGTTTCAGAACTGGCTTGTATTACGTTGTAAGGTGAATAGTTTCAGAACTGGCTTGTATTACGTTGTAAGATGAACAGTTTCAGAACCGGCTTGTATTACGTTGTAAGATGAACAGTTTCAGAACTGGCTTGTATTACGTTGTAAGGTGAATAGTTTCGGAACTGACTTGTATTACGTTGTAAGGTGAACAGTTTCAGAACTGGCTTGTATTACGTTGTAAGGTGAATAGTTTCAGAACTGACTTGTATTACGTTGTAAGAAGAACAGTTTCAGAACTGGCTTGTATTACGTTGTAAGGTGAACAGTTTCAGAACTGACTTGTATTACGTTGTAAGGTGAACAGTTTCAGAACTGACTTGTTTTACGTTGTAAGATGAACAGTTCATAACTGACTTGTATTACGTTGTAAGATGAACAGTTTCAGAACTAGCTTGTATTACGTTGTAAGGTGAATAGTTTCAGAACTGACTTGTATTACGTTGTAAGATGAACAGTTTCAGAACTGGCTTGTATTACGTTGTAAGGTGAACAGTTTCAGAACTGGCTTATATTACGTTGTAAGGTGAATAGTTTCAGAACTGACTTGTATTACGTTGTAAGAAGAACAGTTTCAGAACTGGCTGATACGTTGTAAGGTGAACAGTTTCAGAACTGACTTGTATTACGTTGTAAGGTGAACAGTTTCAGAACTGACTTGTATTACGTTGTAAGAAGAACAGTTTCAGAACTGGCTTGTATTCGTTGTAGGATGAATAGTTTCAGCTGGCTTGTATTCGTTGTAAGGTGAACAGTTTCATACTGGCTTGTATTACGTTGTAAGGTGAACAGTTTCATAACTGACTTGTATTACGTTGTAAGATGAACAGTTTCAGAACTAGCTTGTATTACGTTGTAAGGTGAATAGTTTCAGAACTGGCTTGTATTACGTTGTAAGGTGAATAGTTTCAGAACTGACTTGTATTACGTTGTAAGATGAATAGTTTCAGAACGACTTGTATTACGTTGTGAAGAAACAGTTTCAGAACTGGCTTGTATTACGTTAAGGTGAACAGTTTCAGCTGACTTGTATTACGTTGTAAGTGAACATTTCAGAACATGGCTTGTATTACGTTGTAAGATGAACAGTATCAGAACTGGATTGTATTACGTTGTAAGATGAATAGTTTCAGAACTGGCTTGTATTACGATGTAAGGTGAATAGTTTCAGAACTGGCTTGTATTACGTTGTAAGATGAACAGTTTCAGAACTGGCTTGTATTACGTTGTAAGGTGAATAGTTTCAGAACTGGCTTGTATTACGTTGTAAGATGAACAGTTTCAGAACTGACTTGTATTACGTTGTAAGGTGAATAGTTTCAGAACTGGCTTGTATTACGTTGTAAGATGAATAGTTTCAGAACTGGCTTGTATTACGTTGTAAGGTGAACAGTTTCAGAACTGACTTGTTTTACGTTGTAAGATGAATAGTTTCAGAACTGGCTTGTATTACGTTTAGATGAATAGTTTCGGAACTGGCGTATTACGTTATGGGTGAACAGTTTCAGAACTGACTTGTATTACGTTGTAGGTGAACAGTTTCAGAACTGGCTTGTATTACGTTATGGGTGAATAGTTTCAGAACTGGCTTGTATTACGTTGTAAGATGAATAGTTTCATAACTGGCTTGTATTACGTTGTAAGGTGAACAGTTTCATAACTGCTGTATTACGTTGTAAGGTGAACAGTTTCAGAACTGACTTGTATTACGTTGTAAGATGAACAGTTTCATAACTGACTTGTATTACGTTGTAAGATGAACAGTTTCAGAACTGGCTTGTATTACGTTGTAAGATGAATAGTTTCATAACTGACTTGTATTACGTTGTAAGATGAACAGTTTCAGAACTGACTTGTATTACGTTGTAAGATGAATAGTTTCAGAACTGGCTTGTATTACGTTGTAAGGTGAATAGTTTCAGAACTGACTTGATCGTTGTAAGGTGAACAGTTTCAGAACTGAGCTATATTACGTTGTAAGATGAACAGTTTCAGAACTGACTTGTATTACGTTGTAAGGTGAATAGTTTCAGAACTGGCTTATATTACGTTGTAAGGTGAACAGTTTCAGAACTGACTTGTATTACGATGTAAGATGAACAGTTTCAGAACTGTCTTGTATTACGTTGTAAGTGAACGTTTCAGAACTGGCTTGTATTACGTTGTAAGGTGAATAATTTCAGAACTGACTTGTATTACGTTGTAAGATGAATAGTTTCAGAACTGACTTGTATTACGTTGTAAGAAGAACAGTTTCAGAACTGGCTTGTATTACGTTGTAAGGTGAACAGTTTCAGAACTGACTTGTATTACGTTGTAAGGTGAACAGTTTCAGAACTGGCTTGTATTACGTTGTAAGATGAACAGTATCAGAACTGGATTGTATTACGTTGTAAGATGAATAGTTTCAGAACTGACTTGTATTACGTTGTAAGATGAATAGTTTCAGAACTGGCTTGTATTACGTTGTAAGATGAATAGTTTCAGAACTACGCTTGTATTACGTTGTGAAGAACAGTTTCAGAACTGGCTTGTATTACGTTGTAAGATGAACAGTATCAGAACTGGCTTGTATTACGTTGTAAGATGAATAGTTTCAGAACTGACTTGTATTACGTTGTAAGATGAACAGTTTCAGAACTGGCTTGTATTACGTTGTAAGATGAACAGTTTCAGAACTGGCTTGTATTACGTTGTAAGGTGAATAGTTTCAGAACTGGCTTGTATTACGTTGTAAGATGAACAGTTTCAGAACTGGATTGTATTACGTTGTAAGATGAATAGTTTCAGAACTGGCTTGTATTACGTTGTAAGATGAACAGTTTCAGACGCTTGTATTACGTTGTAAGATAAACAGTTTCAGAACTGGCTTGTATTACGTTGTAAGATGAACAGTTTCATAACTGGTTTGTATTACGTTGTAAGATGAACAGTTTCAGAACTGACTTGTATTACGTTGTAAGATGAACAGTTTCAGAACTGACTTGTATTACGTTGTAAGATGAACAGTTTCAGAACTGACTTGTATTACGTTGTAAGATGAACAGTTTCATAACTGGCTTGTATTACGTTGTAAGATGAATAGTTTCAGAACTGGCTTGTATTACGTTGTAAGGTGAATAGTTTCAGAACTGGCTTGTATTACGTTGTAAGGTGAACAGTTTCAGAACTGACTTGTATTATGTTGTAAGATGAACAGTTTCATAACTGGCTTGAATTACGTTGTTAGGTGAATAGTTTCAGAACTGGCTTGTATTACGTTGTAAGGTGAATAGTTTCAGAACTGGCTTGTATTACGTTGTAAGAAGAACAGTTTCAGAACTGACTTGTATTACGTTGTAAGATGAACAGTTTCAGAACTGGCTTGTATTACGTTGTAAGGTGAATAGTTTCAGAACTGGCTTGTATTACGTTGTAAGGTGAACAGTTTCAGAACTGACTTGTATTACGTTGTAAGAAGAACAGTTTCAGAACTGACTTGTATTACGTTGTAAGATGAACAGTTTCAGAACTGGCTTGTATTACGTTGTAAGGTGAACAGTTTCAGAACTGGCTTGTATTACGTTGTAAGATGAATAGTTTCAGAACTGACTTGTATTACGTTGTAAGATGAACAGTTTCAGAACTGGCTTTATTACGTTGTGGTGAACAGTTTCAGAACGCTTATATTACGTTGGTGAATAGTTTCAGAACTGACTTGTATTACGTTGAAACAGTTCAGAACGGCTTGTATTACGTTGTAAGGTGAACAGTTTCAGAACTGACTTGTATTACGTCGTAAGGTGAACAGTTTCAGAACTGACTTGTATTACGTTGTAAGAAGAACAGTTTCAGAACTGGCTTGTATTACGTTGTAAGATGAATAGTTTCAGAACTGGCTTGTATTACGTTGTAAGGTGAACAGTTTCATAACTGGCTTGTATTACGTTGTAAGGTGAACAGTTTCATAACTGACTTGTATTACGTTGTAAGATGAACAGTTTCAGAACTAGCTTGTATTACGTTGTAAGGTGAATAGTTTCAGAACTGGCTTGTATTACGTTGTAAGGTGAATAGTTTCAGAACTGACTTGTATTACGTTGTAAGATGAATAGTTTCAGAACTGACTTGTATTACGTTGTAAGAAGAACAGTTTCAGAACGCTGTATTACGTTGTAAGGTGAACAGTTTCAGAACTGACTTGTATTACGTTGTAAGGTGAACAGTTTCAGAACTGGCTTGTTTTACGTTGTAAGATGAATAGTTTCAGAACTGGCTTGTATTACGTTGTAAGTTGAACAGTTTCAGAACTGACTTGTATTACGATGTAAGATGAACAGTTTCAGAACTGTCTTGTATTACGTTGTAAGGTGAACAGTTTCAGAACTGGCTTGTATTACGTTGTAAGGTGAATAATTTCAGAACTGACTTGTATTACGTTGTAAGATGAATAGTTTCAGAACTGACTTGTATTACGTTGTAAGAAGAACAGTTTCAGAACTGGCTTGTATTACGTTGTAAGGTGAACAGTTTCAGAACTGACTTGTATTACGTTGTAAGGTGAACAGTTTCAGAACTGGCTTGTATTACGTTGTAAGATGAACAGTATCAGAACTGGATTGTATTACGTTGTAAGATGAATAGTTTCAGAACTGACTTGTATTACGTTGTAAGATGAATAGTTTGAGAACTGGCTTGTATTACGTTGTAAGATGAATAGTTTCAGAACTGACTTGTATTACGTTGTAAGAAGAACAGTTTCAGAACTGGCTTGTATTACGTTGTAAGATGAACAGTATCAGAACTGGCTTGTATTACGTTGTAAGATGAATAGTTTCAGAACTGACTTGTATTACGTTGTAAGATGAACAGTTTCAGAACTGAGCATATTACGTTGTAAGATGAACAGTTTCAGAACTGACTTGTATTACGTTGTAAGGTGAATAGTTTCAGAACTGGCTTGTATTACGTTGTAAGATGAACAGTTTCAGAACTGGATTGTATTACGTTGTAAGATGAATAGTTTCAGAACTGGCTTGTATTACGTTGTAAGATGAACAGTTTCAGAACTGACTTGTATTACGTTGTAAGATAAACAGTTTCAGAACTGACTTGTATTACGTTGTAAGATGAACAGTTTCATAACTGGTTTGTATTACGTTGTAAGATGAACAGTTTCAGAACTGGCTTGTATTACGTTGTAAGATGAACAGTTTCAGAACTGACTTGTATTACGTTGTAAGATGAACAGTTTCAGAACTGACTTGTATTACGTTGTAAGATGAACAGTTTCATAACTGGCTTGTATTACGTTGTAAGATGAATAGTTTCAGAACTGGCTTGTATTACGTTGTAAGGTGAATAGTTTCAGAACTGGCTTGTATTACGTTGTAAGGTGAACAGTTTCAGAACTGACTTGTATTACGTTGTAAGATGAACAGTTTCAGAACTTGCTTGTATTACGTTGTAAGGTGAATAGTTTCAGAACTGGCTTGTATTACGTTGTAAGGTGAACAGTTTCAGAACTGACTTGTATTACGTTGTAAGAAGAACAGTTTCAGAACTGACTTGTATTACGTTGTAAGATGAACAGTTTCAGAACTGGCTTGTATTACGTTGTAAGGTGAACAGTTTCAGAACTGGCTTGTATTACGTTGTAAGATGAACAGTTTCAGAACTGGCTTGTATTACGTTGTAATGTGAATAGTTTCAGAACTGGCTTGTATTACGTTGTAAGATGAACAGTTTCATAACTGACTTGTATTACGTTGTAAGATGAACAGTTTCAGAACTAGCTTGTATTACGTTGTAAGGTGAATAGTTTCAGAACTGACTTGTATTACGTTGTAAGATGAACAGTTTCAGAACTGGCTTGTATTACGTTGTAAGGTGAACAGTTTCAGAACTGGCTTATATTACGTTGTAAGGTGAATAGTTTCAGAACTGACTTGTATTACGTTGTAAGAGAACAGTTTCAGGAACTGGCTTGTATTACGTTGTAAGGTGAACAGTTTCAGAACTGACTTGTATTACGTTGTAAGGTGAACAGTTTCAGAACTGACTTGTATTACGTTGTAAGAAGAACAGTTTCAGAACTGGCTTGTATTACGTTGTAAGATGAATAGTTTCAGAACTGGCTTGTATTACGTTGTAAGGTGAACAGTTTCATAACTGGCTTGTATTACGTTGTAAGGTGAACAGTTTCATAACTGACTTGTATTACGTTGTAAGATGAACAGTTTCAGAACTAGCTTGTATTACGTTGTAAGGTGAATAGTTTCAGAATTGGCTTGTATTACGTTGTAAGGTGAATAGTTTCAGAACTGACTTGTATTACGTTGTAAGATGAATAGTTCAGAACTGAGCTTGTATTCGTTGTAAGAAGAACGGTTTCAGAACTGGCTTGTATTACGTTGTAAGGTGAACAGTTCAGAACTGGCTTGTATTACGTTGTAAGGTGAACAGTTTCAGAACTGGCTTGTATTACGTTGTAAGATGAACAGTATCAGAACTGGATTGTATTACGTTGTAAGATGAATAGTTTCAGAACTGGCTTGTATTACGTTGTAAGGTGAATAGTTTCAGAACTGGCTTGTATTACGTTGTAAGATGAACAGTTTCAGAACTGACTTGTATTACGTTGTAAGATGAATAGTTTCAGAACTGGCTTGTATTACGTTGTAAGGTGAATAGTTTCAGAACTGGCTTGTATTACGTTGTAAGATGAATAGTTTCAGAACTGACTTGTATTACGTTGTAAGAAGAACAGTTTCAGAACTGGCTTGTATTACGTTGTAAGGTGAACAGTTTCAGAACTGACTTGTATTACGTTGTAAGGTGAACAGTTTCAGAACTGGCTTGTATTACGTTGTAAGATGAACAGTATCAGAACTGGATTGTATTACGTTGTAAGATGAATAGTTCAGAACTTGGCTTGTATTACGTTGGGTGAATAGTTTCAGAACTGGCTGTATTACGTTGTAAGAATGAACAGTTTCAGAACTGACTTGTATTACGTTGTAAGATGAATAGTTTCAGAACTGGCTTGTATTACGTTGTAAGATGAATAGTTTCAGAACTGGCTTGTATTACGTTGTAAGGTGAACAGTTTCAGAACTGACTTGTTTTACGTTGTAAGATGAATAGTTTCAGAACTGGCTTGTATTACGTTGTAAGATGAATAGTTTCAGAACTGGCTTGTATTACGTTGTAAGGTGAACAGTTTCAGAACTGACTTGTATTACGTTGTAAGGTGAACAGTTTCAGAACTGGCTTATATTACGTTGTAAGGTGAATAGTTTCAGAACTGGCTTGTATTACGTTGTAAGATGAATAGTTTCATAACTGGCTTGTATTACGTTGTAAGGTGAACAGTTTCATAACTGGCTTGTATTACGTTGTAAGGTGAACAGTTTCAGAACTGACTTGTATTACGTTGTAAGATGAACAGTTTCTAACTGACTTGTATTACGTTGTAAGATGAACAGTTTCAGAACTGGCTTGTATTACGTTGTAAGATGAATAGTTTCATAACTGACTTGTATTACGTTGTAAGATGAACAGTTTCAGAACTGACTTGTATTACGTTGTAAGATGAATAGTTTCAGAACTGGCTTGTATTACGTTGTCAGGTGAATAGTTTCAGAACTGGCTTATATTACGTTGTAAGATGAACAGTTTCAGAACGACTTATATTACGTTGTAAGGTGAATAGTTTCAGAACTGGCTTATATTACGTTGTAAGGTGAACAGTTTCAGAACTGACTTGTATTACGATGTAAGATGAACAGTTTCAGAACTGTCTTGTATTACGTTGTAGGTGAACAGTTCAGAACTGGCTTGTATTACGTTGTAAGGTGAATAATTTCAGAACTGACTTGTATTACGTTGTAAGATGAACAGTTTCAGAACTGGCTTGTATTACGTTGTAAGGTGAACAGTTTCAGAACTGAGCTGTATTACGTTGTAAGGTGAACAGTTTCAGAACTGGCTTATATTACGTTGTAAGATGAATAGTTTCAGAACTGGCTTGTATTACGTTGTAAGGTGAATAGTTTCAGAACTGACTTGTATTACGTTGTAAGGTGAATAGTTTCAGAACTGGCTGTATACGTTGTAAGTGAATAGTTTCAGAACTGACTTGTATTACGTTGTAAGGTGAACAATTTCAGAACTGGCTTGTATTACGTTGTAAGGTGAATAGTTTCAGAACTGGCTTGTATTACGTTTAGGTGAACAGTTTCAGAACTGGCTTGTATTACGTTGTAAGATGAATAGTTTCAGAACTGGTTTGTATTACGTTGTAAGATGAACAGTTTCAGAACTGGATTGTATTACGTTGTAAGATGAATAGTTTCAGAACTGGCTTGTATTACGTTGTAAGATGAACAGTTTCAGAACTGACTTGTATTACGTTGTAAGATAAACAGTTTCAGAACGACTTGTATTCGTTGTAAGATGAACGTTTCATAACTGGTTTGTATTACGTTGTAAGATGAACAGTTTCAGAACTGACTTGTATTACGTTGTAAGATGAACAGTTTCAGAACTGACTTGTATTACGTTGTAAGATGAACAGTTTCAGAACTGACTTGTATTACGTTGTAAGATGAACAGTTTCATAACTGGCTTGTATTACGTTGTAAGATGAATAGTTTCAGAACTGGCTTGTATTACGTTGTAAGGTGAATAGTTTCAGAACTGGCTTGTATTACGTTGTAAGGTGAACAGTTTCAGAACTGACTTGTATTACGTTGTAAGATGAACAGTTTCAGAACTGGCGTATTACGTTAGAAGGTGAATAGTTCAGAACTGGCTTGTATTACGTTGTAAGGTGAACAGTTTCCAGAACGACTTGTATTACGTTGTAAGAAGAACAGTTTCAGAACTGACTTGTATTACGTTGTAAGATGAACAGTTTCAGAACTGGCTTGTATTACGTTGTAAGGTGAATAGTTTCAGAACTGGCTTGTATTACGTTGTAAGGTGAACAGTTTCAGAACTGACTTGTATTACGTTGTAAGATGAACAGTTCAGAACTGGCTTAGTATTACGTTGTAGGTGAATAGTTTCAGAACAGCTGTATTACGTTGTAAGGTGAACAGTTTCAGAACGACTTGTATTACGTTGTAAGAAGAACAGTTTCAGGAACGACGTATTACGTTGTAAGATGAACAGTTTCAGAACTGGCTTGATTACGTTGTAGGTGAACAGTTTCAGAACTGGCTTGTATTACGTTGTAAGATGAACAGTTTCAGAACTGCTATTACGTTGTAATGTGAATAGTTTCAGAACGGCTTGTATTACGTTATGAGATGAACAGTTTCATAACTGACTGATTGACGTTGTAAGATGAACAGTTTCAGAACTAGCTTGTATTACGTTGTAAGGTGAATAGTTTCAGAACTGACTTGTATTACGTTGTAAGATGAACAGTTTCAGAACTGGCTTGTATTACGTTGTAAGGTGAACAGTTTCATAACTGGCTTGTATTACGTTGTAAGGTGAACAGTTTCATAACTGACTTGTATTACGTTGTAAGATGAACAGTTTCAGAACTAGCTTGTATTACGTTGTACTGTGAATAGTTTCAGAACTTGATATTCGTTGTAAGGTGAATAGTTTCAGAACTGACTTGTATTACGTTGTAAGATGAATAGTTTTAGAACTGACTTGTATTACGTTGTAAGAAGAACAGTTTCAGAACTGGCTTGTATTACGTTGTAAGGTGAACAGTTTCAGAACTGACTTGTATTACGTTGTAAGGTGAACAGTTTCAGAACTGACTTGTATTACGTTGTAAGATGAACAGTATCAGAACTGGATTGTATTACGTTGTAAGATGAATAGTTTCAGAACTGGCTTGTATTACGTTGTAAGGTGAATAGTTTCAGAACTGGCTTGTATTACGTTGTAAGATGAACAGTTTCAGAACTGACTTGTATTACGTTGTAAGATGAATAGTTTCAGAACTGGCTTGTATTACGTTGTAAGGTGAATAGTTTCAGAACTGGCTTGTATTACGTTGTAAGATGAATAGTTTCAGAACTGACTTGTATTACGTTGTAAGAAGAACAGTTTCAGAACTGGCTTGTATTACGTTGTAAGGTGAACAGTTTCAGAACTGACTTGTATTACGTTGTAAGGTGAACAGTTTCAGAACTGGCTTGTTTTACGTTGTAAGATGAACAGTATCAGAACTGGATTGTATTACGTTGTAAGATGAATAGTTTCAGAACTGGCTTGTATTACGTTGTAAGGTGAATAGTTTCAGAACTGGCTTGTATTACGTTGTAAGATGAACAGTTTCAGAACTGACTTGTATTACGTTGTAAGATGAATAGTTTCAGAACTGGCTTGTATTACGTTGTAAGATGAATAGTTTCAGAACTGGCTTGTATTACGTTGTAGGTGAAATGTTCAGAGACGACTTGTTTACGTTGTAAGATGAATAGTTTCAGAACTGGCTTGTATTACGTTGTAAGATGAATAGTTTCAGAACTGGCTTGTATTACGTTGTAAGGTGAACAGTTTCAGAACTGACTTGTATTACGTTGTAAGGTGAACAGTTTCACAACTGGCTTGTATTACGTTGTAAGGTGAACAGTTTCAGAACGAGCTTGTATTACGTTGTAAGAAGAACAGTTTCAGAACAGCGTATTACGTTGTAAGGTGAACAGTTTCAGAACTGACTTGTATTACGTTGTAAGGTGAACAGTTTCAGAACTGGCTTGTATTACGTTGTAAGATGAACAGTATCAGAACTGGATTGTATTACGTTGTAAGATGAATAGTTTCAGAACTGGCTTGTATTACGTTGTAAGGTGAATAGTTTCAGAACTGGCTTGTATTACGTTGTAAGATGAACAGTTTCAGAACTGACTTGTATTACGTTGTAAGATGAATAGTTTCAGAACTGGCTTGTATTACGTTGTAAGATGAATAGTTTCAGAACTGGCTTGTATTACGTTGTAAGGTGAACAGTTTCAGAACTGACTTGTTTTACGTTGTAAGATGAATAGTTTCAGAACTGGCTTGTATTACGTTGTAAGGTGAACAGTTTCAGAACTGGCTTGTATTACGTTGTAAGGTGAATAGTTTCAGAACTGGCTTGTATTACGTTGTAAGATGAATAGTTTCATAACTGGCTTGTATTACGTTGTAAGGTGAACAGTTTCATAACTGACTTGTATTACGTTGTAAGGTGAACAGTTTCAGAACTGACTTGTATTACGTTGTAAGATGAACAGTTTCATAACTGACTTGTATTACGTTGTAAGATGAACAGTTTCAGAACTGGCTTGTATTACGTTGTAAGATGAATAGTTTCATAACTGACTTGTATTACGTTGTAAGATGAACAGTTTCAGAACTGACTTGTATTACGTTGTAAGATGAATAGTTTCAGAACGCTTGTATTACGTTGTAATGTGAATAGTTTCAGAACTGGCTTATATTACGTTGTAAGATGAACAGTTTCAGAACTGACTTGTATTACGTTGTAAGGTGAATAGTTTCAGAACTGGCTTATATTACGTTGTAAGGTGAACAGTTTCAGAACTGACTTGTATTACGATGTAAGATGAACAGTTTCAGAACTGTCTTGTATTACGTTGTAAGGTGAACAGTTCAGAACTGCTTGTATTACGTTGTAAGGTGAATAATTTCAGAACTGACTTGTATTACGTTGTAAGATGAACAGTTTCAGAACTGACTTGTATTACGTTGTAAGGTGAACAGTTTCAGAATGGCTTGTATCGTTGTAAGGTGAACAGTTTCAGAACTGCTTATATTACGTTTCAAGATGAATAGTTTCAGAACTGGTTGTATTACGTTGTAAGGTGAACAGTTTCAGAACACTTGTATTACGTTGTAGGTGAACGGTTTCAGGACGCTTGTATTACGTTGTAAGATGAACAGTATCAGAACTGGATTGTATTACGTTGTAAGATGAATAGTTTCAGAACTGGCTTGTATTACGTTGTAAGGTGAATAGTTTCAGAACTGGCTTGTATTACGTTGTAAGATGAACAGTTTCAGAGCGCTTGTATTACGTTGTAAGATGAATAGTTTCAGAACTGGCTTGTATTACGTTGTAAGATGAATAGTTTCAGAACTGGCTTGTATTACGTTGTAAGATGAATGTTCATAACTGGCTTGTATTACGTTGTAAGGTGAACAGTTTCATAACTGGCTTGTATTACGTTGTAAGGTGAACAGTTTCAGAACTGACTTGTATTACGTTGTAAGATGAACAGTTTCATAACTGACTTGTATTACGTTGTAAGATGAACAGTTTCAGAACTGGCTTGTATTACGTTGTAAGATGAATAGTTTCATAACTGACTTGTATTACGTTGTAAGATGAACAGTTTCAGAACTGACTTGTATTACGTTGTAAGATGAATAGTTTCAGAACTGGCTTGTATTGCGTTTAATGTTGAATAGTTTCAGAACTGGCTTATATTACGTTGTAAGATGAACAGTTTCAGAACTGACTTGTATTACGTTGTAAGGTGAATAGTTTCAGAACTGGCTTATATTACGTTGTAAGGTGAACAGTTTCAGAACTGACTTGTATTACGATGTAAGATGAACAGTTTCAGAACTGTCTTGTATTACGTTGTAAGGTGAACAGTTTCAGAACTGGCTTGTATTACGTTGTAAGGTGAATAATTTCAGAACTGACTTGTATTACGTTGTAAGATGAACAGTTTCAGAACTGGCTTGTATTACGTTGTAAGGTGAACAGTTCAGAACTGGCTTGTATTACGTTGTAAGGTGAACAGTTTCAGAACTGGCTTATATTACGTTGTAAGATGAATAGTTTCAGAACTGGCTTGTATTACGTTGTAAGGTGAACAGTTTCAGAACTGGCTTGTATTACGTTGTAAGGTGAACAGTTTCAGAACTGGCTTGTATTACGTTGTAAGATGAACAGTATCAGAACTGGATTGTATTACGTTGTAAGATGAATAGTTTCAGAACTGGCTTGTATTACGTTGTAAGGTGAATAGTTTCAGAACTGGCTTGTATTACGTTGTAAGATGAACAGTTTCAGAACTGACTTGTATTACGTTGTAAGATGAATAGTTTCAGAACTGGCTTGTATTACGTTGTAAGATGAATAGTTTCAGAACTGGCTTGTATTACGTTGTAAGGTGAACAGTTCAGAACTGGCTTGTTTTACGTTGTAAGATGAATAGTTTCAGAACTGGCTTGTATTACGTTGTAAGATGAATAGTTTCAGAACTGGCTTGTATTACGTTGTAAGGTGAACAGTTTCAGAACTGACTTGTATTACGTTGTAAGGTGAACAGTTTCAGAACTGGCTTGTATTACGTTGTAATGGTGAATAGTTTCAGAACTGGCTTGTATTACGTTGTAAGATGAATAGTTTCATAACTGGCTTGTATTACGTTGTAAGGTGAACAGTTTCATAACTGACTTGTATTACGTTGTAAGGTGAACAGTTTCAGAACTGACTTGTATTACGTTGTAAGATGAACAGTTTCTGCGCTTGTATTACGTTATGATGAACAGTTTCAGAACTGACTTGTATTACGTTGTAAGATGAACAGTTTCAGAACTGACTTGTATTACGTTGTAAGATGAATAGTTTCAGAACTGACTTGTATTACGTTGTAAGGTGAATAGTTTCAGAACTGGCTTATATTACGTTGTAAGATGAACAGTTTCAGAACTGACTTGTATTACGTTGTAAGGTGAATAGTTTCAGAACTGGCTTATATTACGTTGTAAGGTGAACAGTTTCAGAACTGACTTGTATTACGATGTAAGATGAACAGTTTCAGAACTGTCTTGTATTACGTTGTAAGGTGAACAGTTTCAGAACTGGCTTGTATTACGTTGTAAGGTGAATAATTTCAGAACGCTTGTATTACGTTGTAAGATGAACAGTTTCAGAACTGGCTTGTATTACGTTGTAAGGTGAACAGTTTCAGAACTGGCTTGTATTACGTTGTAAGGTGAACAGTTTCAGAACTAAGCATATTACGTTGTAAGATGAATAGTTTCAGAACTGGCTTGTATTACGTTGTAAGGTGAATAGTTTCAGAACTGACTTGTATTACGTTGTAAGGTGAATAGTTTCAGAACTGGCTTGTATTACGTTATGGGTGAATAGTTTCAGAACGACTTGTATTACGTTGTAAGGTGAACAATTTCAGAACTGGCTTGTATTACGTTGTAAGGTGAATAGTTTCAGAACTGGCTTGTATTACGTTGTAAGGTGAACAGTTTCAGAACTGGCTTGTATTACGTTGTAAGATGAATAGTTTCAGAACTGGTTTGTATTACGTTGTAAGGTGAATAGTTTCAGAACTGGCTTGTATTACGTTGTAAGATGAATAGTTTCAGAACTGACTTGTTTACGTTGTAGAAGAACAGTTTCAGAACTGGCTTGTATTGCGTTAGTAAGGTGAACAGTTTCAGAACTGACTTGTATTACGTTGTAAGGTGAACAGTTTCAGAACTGAAGCTTGATTACGTTGTGATGAACAGTATCAGAACTGGATTGTATTACGTTGTAAGATGAATAGTTTCAGAACTGACTTGTATTACGTTGTAAGATGAATAGTTTCAGAACTGGCTTGTATTACGTTGTAAGATGAATAGTTTCAGAACTGACTTGTATTACGTTGTAAGAAGAACAGTTTCAGAACTGGCTTGTATTACGTTGTAAGATGAACAGTATCAGAACTGGCTTGTATTACGTTGTAAGATGAATAGTTTCAGAACTGACTTGTATTACGTTGTAAGATGAACAGTTTCAGAACTGGCTTGTATTACGTTGTAAGATGAACAGTTTCAGAACTGGCTTGTATTACGTTGTAAGGTGAATAGTTTCAGAACTGGCTTGTATTACGTTGTAAGATGAACAGTTTCAGAACTGGATTGTATTACGTTGTAAGATGAATAGTTTCAGAACTGGCTTGTATTACGTTGTAAGATGAACAGTTTCAGAACTGACTTGTATTACGTTGTAAAAGGGGAACAATTTCAGAACTGGCTTGTATTACGTTGTAAGGTGAATAGTTTCAGAACTGGCTTGTATTACGTTGTAAGGTGAACAGTTTCAGAACTGGCTTGTATTACGTTGTAAGATGAATAGTTTCAGAACTGGTTTGTATTACGTTGTAAGGTGAATAGTTTCAGAACTGGCTTGTATTACGTTGTAAGATGAATAGTTTCAGAACTGACTTGTATTACGTTGTAAGAAGAACAGTTTCAGAACTGGCTTGTATTACGTTGTAAGGTGAACAGTTTCAGAGACGACTTGTATTACGTTGTAAGGTGAACAGTTTCAGAACTGGCTTGTATTACGTTGTAAGATGAACAGTATCAGAACTGGATTGTATTACGTTGTAAGATGAATAGTTTCAGAACTGACTTGTATTACGTTGTAAGATGAATAGTTTCAGAACTGGCTTGTATTACGTTGTAAGATGAATAGTTTCAGAACTGACTTGTATTACGTTGTAAGAAGAACAGTTTCAGAACTGGCTTGTATTAAGTTGTAAGATGAACAGTATCAGAACTGGCTTGTATTACGTTGTAAGATGAATAGTTTCAGAACTGACTTGTATTACGTTGTAAGATGAACAGTTTCAGAACTGGCTTGTATTACGTTGTAAGATGAACAGTTTCAGAACTGACTTGTATTACGTTGTAAGGTGAATAGTTTCAGAACTGGCTTGTATTACGTTGTAAGATGAACAGTTTCAGAACTGGATTGTATTACGTTGTAAGATGAATAGTTTCAGAACTGGCTTGTATTACGTTGTAAGATGAACAGTTTCAGAACTGACTTGTATTACGTTGTAAGATGAACAGTTTCAGAACTGACTTGTATTACGTTGTAAGATGAACAGTTTCATAACTGGTTTGTATTACGTTGTAAGATGAACAGTTTCAGAACTGACTTGTATTACGTTGTAAGATGAACAGTTTCAGAACTGACTTGTATTACGTTGTAAGATGAACAGTTTCAGAACTGACTTGTATTACGTTGTAAGATGAACAGTTTCATAACTGGCTTGTATTACGTTGTAAGATGAATAGTTTCAGAACTGGCTTGTATTACGTTGTAAGGTGAATAGTTTCAGAACTGGCTTGTATTACGTTGTAAGGTGAACAGTTTCAGAACTGACTTGTATTACGTTGTAAGATGAACAGTTTCATAACTGGCTTTTATTACGTTGTAAGGTGAATAGTTTCAGAACTGAGCGTATTCGTTGTAAGGTGAATAGTTTCAGAACTGGCTTGTATTACGTTGTAAGAAGAACAGTTTCAGAACTGACTTGTATTACGTTGTAAGATGAACAGTTTCAGAACTGGCTTGTATTACGTTGTAAGGTGAATAGTTTCAGAACTGGCTTGTATTACGTTGTAAGAAGAACAGTTTCAGAACTGACTTGTATTACGTTGTAAGATGAACAGTTTCAGAACTGACTTGTATTACGTTGTAAGATGAACAGTTTCATAACTGGTTTGTATTACGTTGTAAGATGAACAGTTTCAGAACTGACTTGTATTACGTTGTAAGATGAACAGTTTCAGAACTGGCTTGTATTACGTTGTAAGATGAACAGTTTCAGAACTGACTTGTATTACGTTGTAAGATGAACAGTTCATAACTGGCTTGTATTACGTTGTAAGATGAATAGTTTCAGAACTGACTTGTATTACGTTGTAAGGTGAATAGTTTCAGAACTAGCTTGTATTGCGTTGTAAGGTGAACAGTTTCAGAACGGCTTGTATTACGTTGTAAGATGAACAGTTTCATAACTGGCTTTTATTACGTTGTAAGGTGAATAGTTTCAGAACTGGCTTGTATTACGTTGTAAGGTGAATAGTTTCAGAACTGGCTTGTATTACGTTGTAAGAAGAACAGTTTCAGAACTGACTTGTATTACGTTGTAAGATGAACAGTTTCAGAACTAGCTTGTATTACGTTGTAAGGTGAATAGTTTCAGAACTGACTTGTATTACGTTGTAAGAAGAACAGTTTCAGAACTGACTTGTATTACGTTGTAAGATGAACAGTTTCAGAACTGGCTTGTATTACGTTGTAAGGTGAACAGTTTCAGAACTGGCTTGTATTACGTTGTAAGATGAACAGTTTCAGAACTGGCTTGTATTACGTTGTAATGTGAATAGTTTCAGAACTGGCTTGTATTACGTTGTAATGTGAATAGTTTCAGAACTGGCTTGTATTACGTTGTAAGATGAACAGTTTCAGAACTGCTTGTTTACGTTGTAAGGTGAATAGTTTCAGAACTGGCTTGTATTACGTTGTAATGTGAATAGTTTCAGAACTGGCTTGTATTACGTTGTAAGGTGAACAGTTTCAGATAAGGCTTGTATTACGCATAGACTTATTTCTCATTTCAGGCTGAGAGAACAATTGACCAGGTGACTACGGTTGCGACCCTACCAAAAGGGGAAGAATAGATCCAACAGATGGTAGCATGACCAGCTATCTCAACGTTATCATTACTCTTGGAAGAGAATGTAGAGATTGTGGCAACATGAAGGCTGATCTCGCAGTTAAGAAGCTGACAGAAGATAATGCAAGGGATGATGATGTTGTTGTATATACCGATGGGTCGGTTCAACCTGGTGAGAAGTCCGTCTGGGGTTTCTTGGCTAATGCGCATGGTAGGATTGTTGCAGAGCGAAGTGGGGCATACAGGACAACTACTTCTAGTATGAGGATGGAGGTTGAGCATTACTCTCTCCATTGGATCTCTGGGACTTTATTTACTGGGGCAGTTGTTGTATCTGACTCTCAGTCAATGCTTCACAAGATCCAGAAGGGCAGGTTTCGGTATGAGTGGATGTCGTCTATAGAAGTTTCTAACTTCTAGCGACTTACGTGAATATACTGTCCTGGGCATGCGGATGTTTACGGTAATGAGAGAGCAGACAGGCATGCATCAACAGCATCGATTGTTGGGGGTTGAGAAGATGGATAGGGGATATTCTTCTGTCTCTTCGCGACTCTCTATTGGATGAGGACACTAAAAATCGATGTTGAATCGATCAAGCGATTTAAGCAGTTTTTAGTTACCCGTTGTTCAAGTCGAGTGAGAGGTGTGTTTAATCAGCGAGCCACAGGAACCATCAGTATGCATACTCTTCGATATCTGTTGGGGAGACTGAGCACCTGTGGGTCTGCCCGGAGTGCAATGACGTCAGTTCAGTAACCAATAACCAATTATTTCTCAAACCCTATACTGAACGAAAGAAAAACTATTAATAGGGCCTATAGATTAGGAATGGACACGAAAAATTATGTATTGTAAACACCGAACAAACAAAGTACTATAGTTTTACAAAATACAGAAACAGTGACGATAAACAGCAACGTTTCGACCAACAAGGCCTTTATCAAGCAAACGAACAAACAGGAGTGACAAATTAAAATGAAACACAAATGGACGACCAAATACAAACGTATCTAAGGAAAATCAGGCTGAGAGAACAATTGGCCAGGTGACTACGGTTGCGACCCTACCAAAAGGGGAAGAATAGATCCCAACAGATGGTAGCATGACCAACTATCTCAACGTTATCATTACTCTTGGAAGAGAATGTAGAGATTGTGACAACATGAAGGCTGATCTCGCAGTTAAGAAGCTGACAGAAGATAATGCAAGGGATGATGATGTTGTTGTATATACCGATGGGTAAGGATACGTTTGTATTTGGTCGTCCATTTGTGTTTCATTTTAATTTGTCACTCCTGTTTGTTCGTTTGCTTGATAAAGGCCTTTGGTCGAAACGTTGCTGTTTATCGTCACTGTTTCTGTATTTTGTAAAACTATAGTACTTTGTTTGTACGTGTTTCACTATTTACCAAGTTTTACTGCAGTCTTCCCTATTTCGTTATTGTAAACACCCACCCTCTCAAATGAAAAAAATAAAAAGTGAAATTATGTTGAAGAAAGCGTTATTGCGTATCCGTATGTGTCCTTAACATATGGACCATAATAATACGAAACGATTTTATGGAAGTTATTTGTCCGACGGGTGTCAAAGGTTAAACACACTAAAAAAAAACTAGAGAATACGACAGACGACTGAAGAAAAGGACATATGTTTTCGATATCTTGTTTTCTTGTGTGAAAGTAATGGTAAGTGCTAATATTATATAGATATGACATCTTCCGTGGGAAATGTGAAGTTAGTATGCAATGAAACTTTACTTTAGTTTTTACGCAATTAGTGTTGGCTCAGTAGCTAGTCATGTTTGCTGGAGCGTTCACTGGACTCGTTCGATGCAGATGGCCGCACTGTTGTCGTGGTGGTCACTGTCGTGCAGTGTATAACACTCAGTATGCACATAGACTATAGTATACACCACGTCGAAGAATTGGCCAACTTTTATAGGTTTTCGATTGTAAAGTTACTTAATGTGTTAGTGTTACTGTTAAGTTGAATTAACTAGACTCATCTATTGAAGTCTATGTTATTGTTACTAAGAAGTAGTACTGACTGTTTGTTTACTACGACTGTTAGTCGTAGTATAAGTATGTACTATGTATTGTCCAAAAAGTCACTAGTTAATTTAGTTAGTAGAGACTGAGAATAATCAGAATAGTCCTCAGTCCACCCTTGCATCTACTATTCATGGTGAATGGTGTTAGAGTCAGAGACCTAGCAGTTTGAGTTCTACTGGCGAATTAAGATCATGTAGCATCATGACTATGACTACTAGACTCTACAAGTTCCCCCAGTTAATATCTTTAACATACATTTTGTAAATGAAGCTGCTGACAATTTATTCGTCTTGCAAAGACCCCTGAACTTTTGCTACTAAAGCCAATTTCAGAATCTGGTCCTGGAAGAATGTCTTAGCTCATTGCCTCTTAGTAGTCTTAGTATACGCACTGAGAAACAACATATTTACAATTTACGTACCGAGTTTTCACAATATATTTAGAGGTATGACTACCGTTAATAATTTACTAATTTTGTTATTTGTAGTAGTACTAGTAAGATAGTGTTTTATATATCAAAAAGTGTTGAAATAAAGGCTATGGACTATGCATACAGTACAGTAATACAATTTATGTGATTACCAAATAATCTGAACATATTGAAAAAATGCATACAACAATTTTAAAAAGTGCTATGCACTCACCATTATCCATAACAGTAACAACAAACTACAAAACTGAAGTCCATAAAACAATCTTCATTTAAGAGTATATCCAATTATAAATAATCTAGGAATTATTTCTGATTACAAATAAAGTTTTTATGTCCATTTGAAGAAATTTATTATGGTATGCAGAAAAGAAAAAAATTAACTATGTAAGCTTGAGGAAATGCCGTCCTAGTCCTCACATTCCCCTCAACATCACTGTCGTCACTAGACACATAGACATGTATTCTTTTGAATCAGAATTATCACTGCTGAAAACTGATAATTATTGTTACCATTCTCAGAACCAGCCCATGTCTGAATGAGCCGCTTTGCTGCTCAGCCAAATGCCAGAGTGGTTACCGGGGCCCAAATTTGGGGTGTCAAGAATAGAACCACTGTTACCTGCCACACATGTCGTAAGAGGCGACTAAGGAGGTTTGGCTAAAATCGGATGCACATGTCCTAAACTTGTAGAAATCTATTCGTTTAGGGGCCTACCAAACCAATGTGCAACGTATACACGTTCTCGGCAAAGATCAAACATTTCACAAAGAGTGATTAAAATTGGTCGTAAAGAACAATGCAAAGAAGAAGAAGAAGAGCTCAGCCAATAGTTGCTGTTTACGAATGAGAGAAGACGAATCCGTGTATATTTGTAAAAATGTGTTATAACAAAAACTGCTTGGTATCTGTCGCAAGAAATTTTTTAAAAATTGCTTGCCAGTCTCTCGCGCCTTTTTTTAAATCAACATGAGGAAGACAGGAATTTATTCCAGATTTTGTAAGCAACCTAAACATTCAAAATTTTATAAAAAAACAAAACATACTGAATCTAACATAAAGATTTACTCAGTAGGTCTACTGTAAAAAATACGCCCGCCATTAGTTCTATTAAGTAGATCTACCATATAAAGGTATCAGGTGATTAATGACTTTCCTCATTAATTTGTCCCATATCTATTTCCTCTACTTCTACCTGTGTCCTCCTTATGTCCCATTTGGTATGTAAGGCTTCCACAAGAGAATTCTATTGTAGTTCTGCTGCCTTTCTACTAATTTTTTTCCATGTCAGGCCACAATTTTTAAAATATCTTTCTTCAGTTCTTCTCCATGTTTTCTTTGGATACCCCAACCTTCTTTCCCCATCCACTGTTCATCGGAGTGCTATCCTAACCAATGCCCCCACTGGCGTATGACATACATGCCCACTCTCATCTAATTAAGGTACCCAATTTTAGTGTGCTCGATTTGAGCATGCCATTTCTTGAGAGCAGTCTCCTTAGACTGTGAAGCAAGAATGCTAATACCTTAACTTTGCCAGTATTTTGATGGTTAGTTCTAAAAAAGTAAAAATATTTAAGGGATTTTGAATTATTTGACTAACCAGAGGTCTAAGCCACAGTGAATGAGGTATCAGAGTCAGGCAATGAACCAGTACACAAATCAGCATTACTGTTTGGCTAAACAAGTAGGAATTAAACTTAGTCTCCCAAAATGCAGTTCTGATAGTGGATGTGCCTGACTGTGACATGCTGATATTGCAGCCTTACTGTAAACTGTGACACAGCATAACAAGCACCCTGTTCAAAGCAAATGGAGGAAAATATTTTGCTGATCTTTTATAAGAATAAGCTTTCACCATTCACTAGAAAATCTACAGGCAAAAGTAAATTTGGTAAAGTAAAGTAAATCTACAGGCAAAGTACCACACTGGAGCAGAAATCTCTTCTCAGTCGCCATTGTTTACATAATAGGCTTAGCTCCCAAAGGAGAACAAACTTCCAAGAACTACAGAAAATTGCTATCCAAAGGTTGGACCAAAAAGTATCTAACTCCCAGATAGGCGGGAGTTTATATCGATGGATCTGCATAGGAAACCATCATGGATGGTGGAGGTGGCATCATAATAGAATAGACACATAGTATTTCAGTCCAGAAAATTGCCAGGTCTACAGGCCCTACTGTCTAAATTGTCCAAGCATCGCAGGGTCGTCTTGCAGTGGATACCCTCTCACTGTGGAATACCAGGAAATGAAACAGCAGACCGATTCTCCAAGGAAGGTGCTGCAGGAGAGCAGCCGAATGTGCCAGTTACCTACCACCAAAATAAAAGGATGATTAAATCAATGAGAAAGCCACAAATACCAACACAAGACGATTACTATAAAATGAGCAGATTGGAACAAGTTGTTATTCTGCGCCTTAGAACAGGACACAATCGGCTCCGCAGCCACATGTATACAAAATTCAAGATTGGCAATTCAGCCATGTGGATAGGCAAACCAGACTGCAGAGCACATATTTCAAGACTGCCCCGAATATGATACACTGAGGCAAACTCACTGGCCTAACGAAACAACACTCGACATAAAACTACACGGACCTCTGTGTGAGCTACAAAAGACAGTGAAGTTCATACAAGAGACAACATTGAATATATAGACATATTTCAAGCGACGAAAGGAAGGAAGGAAGGACACATGGTACTCATAAATCAAGTACTACATGAAATACCTATTCAAACTAAGGACAGAAATTGAAGAGCTGAATCAAAGCTGGCATAACCATGAAATAGTTGTTCTTGTGAATTCTAAATCAATGTAATAGACTTCAAAAATCATCATCACTAAAATAGTAATATAATATTACTCCATCAGCTGAGTCTGGTGACTAAATAAGTAATTTTCTAATGGCTTTCAGAACAGCTGATTTCTTGGCAAGAGGGGGTAAGCAACCTCAGGCTGCTCACATGGAGAATTCAAGATGCAAAGAAAGATAGCTATTATAAGACAATGGAAAGTCACCAAACAGTAACCCATCTGACCCAATAAACACGCACCTACAAAAAGCAAGACCTCAATATTCAGACTCCAGTTACCTCTGAAGTCAGAGAAAACACGCTTTTATTGCACTGATAATAAGGAAAGCAGGCCTTAATGCAAAAATCAGTCAGAAGCGCTATACAAGGCACCCCAACCATGCCTGAACTCATAGGGGATTTGCAAGAAGAAGAAAACTCCAGACAGGTCCAAACAGACTCCAGAGTCATAGATGCAGGAAGTTTCTATACAGAGGTCTGCCAATGTGGTCAAGCACTACAAAACATTGCTAATATATTGCAGACATGCCCCATTTATACAGTCTTGAGAAACCAAATATAGCCATCCTATACCTCAAACATAGCCATCTTATACCTCAAACAGTGTGACTGAAGAAATTTCTTGCACCACAGCCTTCATAGAGGTCTCAGATCTACTAATCTAATGATCACAGATGGGAAGAATACAGAAAAACAAGCTGATCTTGTTAATCTTAATTGTTTGTAAAAATGTTCTCTATAATTATATGTCATATAATGTAAGTGCTAACTTGTTCTAGTTTTGATTTTTTTTTTTTTACTTTCAAGTTCTACCAGATCTGATTCACAACCCAACAATGCATATTTAAAAAATTGTAATCGAATGTTTTGGTTTTCTAAATATTTTCTGAATTTCCACAGTATAGCATGATCAGTAAATTCTTAAGTTTGTGTATGTGACATAAACGGGATGACTAAAGAGACATGCTATAGCGACAGTGCAGAAGAACAGTTCTGTATACAGAGTTCAGAGCTAGATATCACACATTCTAGATGCCAGGCTGTTCCATCATCACAGAACACATCTGCAACAATCAACTCAAATTGGTATCACAACTCAGGTTCCAAGTTTGATGCAACGTCGATCAGTTCTTCATCATCAAGAAACATACAGGCATTTAGTTTGCCCGTAGTTTATTTGTTCCATCATGTGTTGGCTGGATCAGAAACTGCTGGAGCCAAATTTAAACCTGTAGTGTCATCCTTCATTGAACACTGTAACTCATCCCAGAACTCATCTGTGAATTCATCTTCAGCTACTCATTCAGCATTGTCATCTTCAACTTCTTCAACGATAACTTCATCATATCCAGATAGTGAGAACCTGTCAAGCACAGATATTAAGAGCACAAATGTACAGCGTTCCACAATATCTGAGCAAATTCAACTGCCTCTGCACATCCGACCGCACATTCATCGTGAGGGTGAATTTATCTGTGGATGGGGTGCTGCCTTTATTAACATATGCATCACATTTCCCATCAACAAAACTATGTTTCGTCAGCAGCTTCATGGGATATCTGGTCTGAGTGCTGTCAACCAGTTACGAAAAGATGGCCCTCGTTTCTTGTATCGTGGTCTTCTACCACCCTTGTTGCAGAAATCTTCTTCACTATCTGTCATGTTTGGCATGTACTACAAATGTCAGGACGTCCTTCTTGAAAGAGTGCCCAAAATAAATATATATATGAATCACACACTTGCTGCTTTGTTAGCTGGAACAGTGGAAGCGATCTTTACACCATTTGAGAGAATCCAAGCCCTCATGCAGACCAGAGAGTTTCATAACAAGTTTTCCAACACTCTGGATGCCTTCTATAATCTGCAGAAATATGGACTAAAGGAATATTACAGAGGTTTCAGTGCAATTATTTTGAGAAATGGACCTAGCAATGTAGTTTTCTTTCTTGGCAGGGAACATCTTCATCTCTATGATCGGCAAAGCTGCACTAATGGAGAGAAGGTGAGTGTGTTGAACAGTTTTGTATAGCTCACTTGCTAGCTGTTGTTTCAGTTCTTGTTGAGAACTAGAGCTGCAGAGATAAATGCTTTTTTGCAGCCAATACCAATTTGGAAATCTTGTAACTATGGTTCCTGTGTTTCTTTTTTTTTTTTACCATTTCACAGCATGATGATATGGAATTGTAAGTTCCTAGGAATCTCATCTCTGCATATTCTCAATGAAGAATCTATGCCAGTAGTTCTCAGCCAGTCCTGAGAAAAGATGCTAGCATATCATAACATGCAGTTATCGATATCCTCTGAGAATTTCTAAATATCCAGATGTGAAAATATATGTTTTGGTACTCGACTCTCAAGGAATTATCATTTTCTGCACAGAGCCACCTCTTAATTTCCATACCTGTCTTAAATAATTTTGGAATCCTTCTGTGTACAGCCTGCCAGATATAAGCCGGGATTAAGTGCAAAGTTCAGATTATTCTTCCAGTTTAGTGTGCAATACTAGGTTCTCATGTTATACGGTACAAAAGGAATCATAGAATTGGGTCACTGTTCAGTTATTTGAAGAATTGATCAGGCAAATTACAAGTTGCCTGTTTCTAAGGAGCACCATAAGAAGGTGCTTTAGGATCTTGGTTGATAGTCTAATACTGAGATTCACACAAGAACAATGTGCCTTTTTGCATCCATATTCCACATAGTCTTGACCCATGTCTCTCAACATTTTGATGTTACAGACAAGCTTTACAGAAGCAAAGACTCTCCTGAAGCAGTCCAGAAAAATGATGTGGAGAAAAACACATGGATGATACAACCCAAAGCATGACAACATAAATACAGTAAACAGAAAGCACAGATCAGTCTTCAGACTTAAAATGGGGCACTTAGAGCACACCTCCATAGAATGGGTCTCAATGTCAGTACCTGGGGAGCACCAAAGCAGTCCCCAGAACACATCCTGCAAGACTGCCCTAGCCTGAGCAGTGTGAGAATGGAAATCTGACCAACAGAAACTACCCTTCAGAACAAACTATGGGGGACCATTGAAGACCTCAAGCACACTGCAGTGTTTATGAAACATACTGAACTAGTCGCATAGAAGAAGGTGATCGAAGAAGAAGATGTCACAGACATTCTGCTTCTGTTGCTAATTTTTCTTCCTCTCATACTTAATAAAACTATCATATATATTTTGTATTATTTGTCTTTGTTTGTTGTTGTACTGTATGAAACTGTCATACTCTTAATATGTTTTTTCCGTTTACAGGTGGCTTTGGATTTTTTTAGTGGGGCTTGCCTAGGGGCTGTCATTAGCACTTGTTTCTTCCCTCTCAACGTAGTCAAGATCCGCATGCAGTGTGTCCTGGGAGTTCCATATACAGGCATGTGGACTACATTAAAAACAGTTGTGGCTGAGAGAAATGGCTTCTCTGGAATCTATAAAGGTGTTCATCTGAATTACATGCGTTCGTTTATTTCCTGGGGAATTATAAATGCCTCATATGAGTTTCTAATGCAGACATTTTTTATAAAAGAATGACATATGTTTGTGACTAGATGTTGTGATTTGTGTTGATGAATGCTTTTAAGTTTTTTCTCTCAGAATATTATGTACTTTATATTGCTGTGACAGTTGAAAAATGTTGTGTTGCGGTCACTTGTAGAGAGTTAATTTAACTATATTGCTGTGACAGTTGAAAAATGTTGTGTTGCGGTCACTTGTAGAGAGTTAATTTAACTATATTGCTGTGACAGTTGAAAAATGTTGTGTTGCGGTCACTTGTAGAGAGTTAATTTAACTATATTGCTGTGACAGTTGAAAAATGTTGTGTTGCAGTCACATGTAGAGAGTTAATTTAACTATATTGCTGTGACAGTTGAAAAATGTTGTGTTGCAGTCACATGTAGAGAGTTAATTTAAGGTCTAGCTCAAACACCCAATGTCACTACCAGAGATCGAGACGCATATCAAACAGAACTATTAACAGTTGTGGAGGCAACAAACACCCACAAGATCCCTTCAGCAGACTCAACAGAAAACAGCACACAACAATTTTCCATCTCAGAACTGGATACTGCAGACTCAACCACCACATGCACATAATAAAGCCGGCGCAGTGTGCATGGAGAGAACGGTAATGGAAGATGTGGTTCCTGGAGTACGAGGCAGGGAATGACCAAGATGAAGGTGGCAGCAGGCTATCAAATAAACCTTGAGCATGACACTAGAAGAGGTGGGAGAACCAGCTAGCAACACAGAGTTTTTCAGGCGGGCTGTGAGGAAAGTGACACTCGCAAGGGACATGCTGCTACTTGACTTGAGTGTGCATGTTTTCAGGCAGGCTGTGAGGAAAGTGACACTCGCAAGGGACATGCTGCTACTTGACTTGAGTGTGCATGTTTTCAGGCAGGCTGTGTGGAAAGTGACACTCGCAAGGGACATGCTGCTACTTGACTTGAGTGTGCATGTTTTCAGGCAGGCTGTGAGGAAAGTGACACTCGCAAGGGACATGCTGCTACTTGACTTGAGTGTGCATGTTTTCAGGCAGGCTGTGAGGAAAGTGACACTCGCAAGGGACATGCTGCTACTTGACTTGAGTGTGCATGTTTTCAGGCAGGCTGTGAGGAAAGTGACACTCGCAAGGGACATGCTGCTACTTGACTTGAGTGTGCATGTTTTCAGGCAGGCTGTGAGGAAAGTGACACTCGCAAGGGACATGCTGCTACTTGACTTGAGTGTGCATGTTTTCAGGCAGGCTGTGAGGAAAGTGACACTCGCAAGGGACATGCTGCTACTTGACTTGAGTGTGCATGTTTTCAGGCAGGCTGTGTGGAAAGTGACACTCGCAAGGGACATGCTGCTACTTGACTTGAGTGTGCATGTTTTCAGGCAGGCTGTGAGGAAAGTGACACTCGCAAGGGACATGCTGCTACTTGATTTGAGTGTGCATGTTTTCAGGCAGGCTGTGTGGAAAGTGACACTCGCAAGGGACATGCTGCTACTTGACTTGAGTGTGCATGTTTTCAGGCAGGCTGTGAGGAAAGTGACACTCGCAAGGGACATGCTGCTACTTGACTTGAGTGTGCATGTTTTCAGGCAGGCTGTGAGGAAAGTGACACTCGCAAGGGACATGCTGCTACTTGACTTGAGTGTGCATGTTTTCAGGCAGGCTGTGTGGAAAGTGACACTCGCAAGGGACATGCTGCTACTTGACTTGAGTGTGCATGTTTTCAGGCAGGCTGTGAGGAAAGTGACACTCGCAAGGGACATGCTGCTACTTGACTTGAGTGTGCATGTTTTCAGGCAGGCTGTGTGGAAAGTGACACTCGCAAGGGACATGCTGCTACTTGACTTGAGTGTGCATGTCAGACTGAAACACATACTTCAAATCACATCCTGCAGTCCTGCCCATCATACCTAAGCCAATGAAATGAAACATGGCCTCATAAATGAAGCTTACATAGCCAGCATATCAACACCTTATATTATAACTGTAACAATTATGACATGAACATAAACATAGCCGAAACTGAGGTAATGAATATAGGAAGGAAACATAATACACTAAACATCAACATCAATGGCAGTACAATAGATCAAGTACATGAATTCAAGTACCTAGGAAGCATATTTACAGAGGATGGAAGACTCGACAGAGAGATATAAACTAGAGTCCAGAAAGCAAATACAATAACCTACCAACTAATGCCACTACTTAAGACATCCAAACATCTCACTGACAGCTAAACAACAGTTGATCAACAGCATCTTCATACCCATTCTATGTTACCAATGCCAAACGTGGACAATGAATAAGAAACATACACAGAAAATAACAACATGTGAAATGAGATGTCTTCGCAAAGTCACCAACAACACAAGAATCGACAGAGTAACGAATATGAGCATCAGAGAAAAGGTTGGAACAAAACTGTGCTTGAATTATATAGTGAAGCAGAGAAGGAAGTGGTTTGGTCACTTAGTAAGAATGCGAACAGACCAAACTGCCTATGAAGTTTTCCACAACAGAATATCAGGAAGGAAGGCCGAGGAAAAGGTGGATAGATAACGTAGCTGAATTCTGCCAGGGACTAAGAAAACCATCACACAAGTCACTAGAGAAGCGCAAGACACATAAAACCACGACACTGGGTTAATAACCCGGGAACAGTGTGCTGACAAAAGAAGAAGACATAGCCAGCTATAGGGAACCCACAAAGAACTCCAACTGACATGCAGCTTCATAGAGACAGCCCATCTCATAGTGTAGAGTGTAGACTGAGCATATGAAACCGATCATAAAGAACGAAGAAGAATTTAAGGTCTCATGATTTTAGAATTCATTTTTTTAAGGAATTTATTTATAAGACATGAGTCAGATCTGATACAATGATACAGTATAATGCAGTAGATATGTTGCATAAAATATAATTTTCTGTTTGTAAGTAAAATCTTACCTGTAGCTCAGAACATATTGAACAACATGAAAATTGTATTAACATCTAAACAAATAATAAATACTGGAAAGTTAAGACTTGATTTTAGTATAATTGTACAGCACAGAAAGCCTCCTAGTGGGGAATGAGCACACAGTGAACCTTTTATTGACATTAGTATAATTGTACAGCACAGAAAGCCTCCTAGTGGGGAATGAGCACACAGTGAACCTATTATTGACATTAGTATAATTGTACAGCACAGAAAGCCTTCTAGTGGGGAATGAGCACACAGTGAACCTTTTATTGATTTTAGTATAATTGTACAGCACAGAAAGCCTCCTTGTAGATTTTTGTCTCTACGTATTTGTTTTTCATAGATTAAAAATTATTTTCTATTTCAGTTTGTTCTATAATTTATTGCCCTTTTTTGCCTAGTATTTTAAAATGTATATTGAATGTGTTACATCTCTTAATTTTATACATTGTGTAGTGTTCTTTCATCTGATCATTTTAGAATGTATTCATTTTTTTGGTGTGTGCATGAGAAACTTGTATGTGTTTTAAATGTTATGGCTGTGACAAATTTAGAATCAATATGGGCATTTGTGGCTAACAGTTTTTCTTCTTTGTTTGCTCTAGTATTAAAAAACTGTTTACTGCCTGTAACACTGCTTGTTAGGGCAGTGTAGGACATGGGAGAACATGAGCCTGAGGAATTTAATGGCCACATGGCTAGTGCAGTCACCTCGAAATTGTTCAGGTTCTGATATTTTCTTTATATTCTGACATCAAAAACTCCTTGAGCTTACCGTGGATCGAACCCGGGTCTCCCAAATGGGAGCATGTGCTCTAATCCATTCGGTCAGGTGCTCCTCCGCTTTAGTGTAACTACTTTATAAACCACTATTGTGATTTGTGTGCAATTTGAGTGTATGTATGGGATATGATGACAGTATAGCTGTGATATCTGTGCCTTTTGAACCAGCACATCTGATTTCATCAGGTGCTCTTATTGTTCAGGTTTGCCCTCCAGTATGTTTGAAGTCTGATAAGACATGCCTGTATGACAGGGATACTGATAATAAGGAAAGCAGGTATCCACATAAAAATCAGTCGGGATCACCCAGACTACTGAATTCCTACCCGGCGAACACTGAAGAAGGTTTTTCCCTCCCAGTTGTTTCATGGGGATAGATTGGGTAGAATTGAAATTTAACTATTAATATCTCAAATTTTACCCAGTCAGTAGAATGCAGCATAATCTCATTTTCATTTTGAACTACCAAGATATATTTAACATGTGCAATTTTCACATGTGGCCTCTTTTTTCTATCTTCAGACTAGATGCTTGATCTCACCTGCCATGAGATCACACTGCCAATTTTCTATATTTATTTTCTACCTAGAAGTGGAAATAAGTTCTGAAACTTAGTTGCAGATGTACATAGTCTTGGTACAGGTGTACATAGTCTTGGTACAGGTGTACATAGTCTTGGTACAGGTGTACATAGTCTTGGTACAGGTGTACCTTCAAGCTAACAGTTTAAGAATCACTGTGAAATTTTGTGCTGATAATTGTGTTTGTGTGGCTTAGAAATTTCATTATAATTTACTGAAAGATATACCGACATGTTATTATAATCAGTATTTTATAATCAGCTTTATGACAATGTTGGGAGCCTCAATCTGACAGCTTTTTTTTGTCAAAGTCAGTAACATTGAAGTCTGAAAGTAAATGAAGAAAATTGAGAATATTTGTAAGACATGTCAACATTTGTTTGTCAAGAAGAAAATAAATTCTAATACACTATTTAAGATATGTATTTTGTAGACAGAAGTCAATACATATCTAGTGTTTCTTGTTTTAGTATGTTCTAGAAGTCAATACATATCTAGTGTTTCTTGTTTTAGTATGTTCTTGATTATGTTCTCACACCTCTATCACCTTGTTTGTGTGGCCTGAATATTGGATCATTTTCAGGCTGGGTCTCAGGGAGCACCAAAGCAAACCCCACATCAGATCCTGCAAGACTGCCCCAGCCTAATCAGCGTAATAAGGGAAATCTGGCCAACAAAAACAACCCTACAGGACAAACTATGGGGGGCCGGTGAAGCCTTCAAGTGCACTTCCCTGTTCATGACACATATTGGAGTAGTCGCATAGCAGAAGTTGATCACAGAAGAAGAATATCATTTACAAGTGTCTTGTTTCTTTGTGTATCCAAAATATTTTGTTTGTGTACTATTTATATTTTCTTCTCCATCACTTTGTTATGTCTGGCATACAGTTACTCAAACTAAATCATATATGTGGGATATTGCGGATCAGAGACATACACTGCACAAGAATACTAATGCTGTAATAAGGGCACAAGAATCAAGCGTGACATGTAGATGGCCCCAGCTGAGGCAACAATTGGCCAGATGTCTACAGTTGCGACTCTACCGAAATGGGAAAATGGAACCAGATAACTGGTAGCATGGCCAACTTCCACAATGTTATCATTTCTCTTGGAAAAAAATGTAGAGATTGATGCAACATGAAGCTTGAGCGTGCAATTAATCAGCTGATAGCAGCAGATAAGTGATGATGATGTTGTTGGACACACTGATGAGTCTATGCTTCGTGGTGAGAACTTAGACTAGAGTTTCCTTGCTAGTTCTCATGGTAGAGCTTGTCAGTTAAGCGTAGCGTATAGGACACATGTGTCAAGTATAAGATTGATTTCTGGAACCGTTACTGCTGCCTTTCAGTGGCTCTCTGTGACACTGTTTACCGAGGGGTCGTTGTTGTGTCTGACCTTTATTCAATGCTTCAGAAAGTTCTAATGGTATGAGTGTTTGTCGTCTATTGAGGTTTCCAAACTCAGGATTGGATATTTCACGTGTGCTATGCTTGCATTTTTTCTGCACGGATGTTGTTTTCGTTGATTGATAGGGCCATCATCATTGCACTTCCGTGAACAATCATGTGTGCTCCGATCTCTTTCTTACACATGAAGATCTTAGCGGTAGTGCACGAACTTCGCAGCACTGGCGAGGGTCCTTTATGTTTTTGTTTTTCTTTCGTCCGCTTTCAACTCAGACGAATTTCCATCTCTGAAACTGATTTTTGCGTGAAAATCTGTTTTCCAATTTCTTACAATGGCAGCAGCGTGCACATTGTAAATTACTTTACACTGACAGCCGTGTGCTCAATGTACTCGTAATTAGTATTCCCTCGCCATACAGGCAGATTTTCTCCGACTTCAGAGGTGCTCACGTTATCGTCTTGAGTAAGACCAGGGACTCGAACAAATGCCGGACAGTAGGTTCGAACCCGAGCTATAAGGCTATAATTGTAATGAAGATAGCATCCAAAGTTTACATGATATTAACAGCATAATAATCAAGTGCTACTTTTCGTGGATATCGCAAATTGTAATGAAGATAGCATCCAAAGTTTACATGATATTAACAGCATAATAATCAAGTGCTACTTTTCGTGGATATCGCAAATTGTAATGAAGATAGCACCCAAAGTTTACATGATATTAACAGCATAATAATCAAGTGCTACTTTTCGTGGATATCGCAAATTGTAATGAAGATAGCACCCAAAGTTTACATGATATTAACAGCATAATAATCAAGTGCTACTTTTCGTGGATATCGCAAATTGTAATGAAGATAGCATCCAATGTTTACATGATATTAACAGCATAATAATCAAGTGCTACTTTTCGTGGATATCGCAAATTGTAATGAAGATAGCACTCAAAGTTTACATGATATTAACAGCATAATAATCAAGTGCTACTTTTCGTGGATATCGCAAATTGTAATGAAGATAGCATCCAAAGTTTACATGATATTAACAGCATAATAATCAAGTGCTACTTTTCGTGGATATCGTAAATTGTAATGAAGATAGCATCCAAAGTTTACATGATATTAACAGCATAATAATCAAGTGCTACTTTTCGTGGATATCGCAAATTGTAATGAAGATAGCACCCAAAGTTTACATGATATTAACAGCATAATAATCAAGTGCTACTTTTCGTGGATATCGTAAATTGTAATGAAGATAGCACCCAAAGTTTACATGATATTAACAGCATAATAATCAAGTGCTACTTTTCGTGGATATCGTAAATTGTAATGAAGATAGCATCCAAAGTTTACATGATATTAACAGCATAATAATCAAGTGCTACTTTTCGTGGATATCGTAAATTGTAATGAAGATAGCACCCAAAGTTTACATGATATTAACAGCATAATAATCAAGTGCTACTTTTCGTGGATATCGTAAATTGTAATGAAGATAGCACCCAAAGTTTACATGATATTAACAGCATAATAATCAAGTGCTACTTTTCGTGGATATCGTAAATTGTAATGAAGATAGCACCCAAAGTTTACATGATATTAACAGCATAATAATCAAGTGCTACTTTTCGTGGATATCGTAAATTGTAATGAAGATAGCACCCAAAGTTTACATGATATTAACAGCATAATAATCAAGTGCTACTTTTCGTGGATATCGTAAATTGTAATGAAGATAGCACCCAAAGTTTACATGATATTAACAGCATAATAATCAAGTGCTACTTTTCGTGGATATCGTAAATTGTAATGAAGATAGCATCCAAAGTTTACATGATATTAACAGCATAATAATCAAGTGCTACTTTTCGTGGATATCGCAAATTGTAATGAAGATAGCACCCAAAGTTTACATGATATTAACAGCATAATAATCAAGTGCTACTTTTCGTGGATATCGCAAATTGTAATGAAGATAGCACCCAAAGTTTACATGATATTAACAGCATAATAATCAAGTGCTACTTTTCGTGGATATCGCAAATTGTAATGAAGATAGCACCCAAAGTTTACATGATATTAACAGCATAATAATCAAGTGCTACTTTTCGTGGATATCGCAAATTGTAATGAAGATAGCACCCAAAGTTTACATGATATTAACAGCATAATAATCAAGTGCTACTTTTCGTGGATATCGCAAATTGTAATGAAGATAGCACCCAAAGTTTACATGATATTAACAGCATAATAATCAAGTGCTACTTTTCGTGGATATCGTAAATTGTAATGAAGATAGCATCCAAAGTTTACATGATATTAACAGCATAATAATCAAGTGCTACTTTTCGTGGATATCGTAAATTGTAATGAAGATAACATCTAAAGTTTACATGATATTAACAGCATAATAATCAAGTGCTACTTTTCGTGGATATCGTAAATTGTAATGAAGATAGCACCCAAAGTTTACATGATATTAACAGCATAATAATCAAGTGCTACTTTTCGTGGATATCGTAAATTGTAATGAAGATAGCACCCAAAGTTTACATGATATTAACAGCATAATAATCAAGTGCTACTTTTCGTGGATATCGCAAATTGTAATGAAGATAGCACCCAAAGTTTACATGATATTAACAGCATAATAATCAAGTGCTACTTTTCGTGGATATCGTAAATTGTAATGAAGATAGCATCCAAAGTTTACATGATATTAACAGCATAATAATCAAGTGCTACTTTTCGTGGATATCGCAAATTGTAATGAAGATAGCATCCAATGTTTACATGATATTAACAGCATAATAATCAAGTGCTACTTTTCGTGGATATCGCAAATTGTAATGAAGATAGCACCCAAAGTTTACATGATATTAACAGCATAATAATCAAGTGCTACTTTTCGTGGATATCGCAAATTGTAATGAAGATAGCACCCAAAGTTTACATGATATTAACAGCATAATAATCAAGTGCTACTTTTCGTGGATATCGCAAATTGTAATGAAGATAGCACCCAAAGTTTACATGATATTAACAGCATAATAATCAAGTGCTACTTTTCGTGGATATCGCAAATTGTAATGAAGATAGCACCCAAAGTTTACATGATATTAACAGCATAATAATCAAGTGCTACTTTTCGTGGATATCGCAAATTGTAATGAAGATAGCACCCAAAGTTTACATGATATTAACAGCATAATAATCAAGTGCTACTTTTCGTGGATATCGTAAATTGTAATGAAGATAGCACCCAAAGTTTACATGATATTAACAGCATAATAATCAAGTGCTACTTTTCGTGGATATCGCAAATTGTAATGAAGATAGCACCCAAAGTTTACATGATATTAACAGCATAATAATCAAGTGCTACTTTTCGTGGATATCGTAAATTGTAATGAAGATAGCACCCAAAGTTTACATGATATTAACAGCATAATAATCAAGTGCTACTTTTCGTGGATATCGTAAATTGTAATGAAGATAGCATCCAAAGTTTACATGATATTAACAGCATAATAATCAAGTGCTACTTTTCGTGGATATCGCAAATTGTAATGAAGATAGCATCCAATGTTTACATGATATTAACAGCATAATAATCAAGTGCTACTTTTCGTGGATATCGCAAATTGTAATGAAGATAGCACCCAAAGTTTACATGATATTAACAGCATAATAATCAAGTGCTACTTTTCGTGGATATCGCAAATTGTAATGAAGATAGCACCCAAAGTTTACATGATATTAACAGCATAATAATCAAGTGCTACTTTTCGTGGATATCGCAAATTGTAATGAAGATAGCACCCAAAGTTTACATGATATTAACAGCATAATAATCAAGTGCTACTTTTCGTGGATATCGCAAATTGTAATGAAGATAGCACCCAAAGTTTACATGATATTAACAGCATAATAATCAAGTGCTACTTTTCGTGGATATCGCAAATTGTAATGAAGATAGCACCCAAAGTTTACATGATATTAACAGCATAATAATCAAGTGCTACTTTTCGTGGATATCGTAAATTGTAATGAAGATAGCACCCAAAGTTTACATGATATTAACAGCATAATAATCAAGTGCTACTTTTCGTGGATATCGCAAATTGTAATGAAGATAGCACCCAAAGTTTACATGATATTAACAGCATAATAATCAAGTGCTACTTTTCGTGGATATCGTAAATTGTAATGAAGATAGCACCCAAAGTTTACATGATATTAACAGCATAATAATCAAGTGCTACTTTTCGTGGATATCGTAAATTGTAATGAAGATAGCATCCAAAGTTTACATGATATTAACAGCATAATAATCAAGTGCTACTTTTCGTGGATATCGTAAATTGTAATGAAGATAGCATCCAAAGTTTACATGATATTAACAGCATAATAATCAAGTGCTACTTTTCGTGGATATCGTAAATTGTAATGAAGATAGCATCCAAAGTTTACATGATATTAACAGCATAATAATCAAGTGCTACTTTTCGTGGATATCGTAAATTGTAATGAAGATAGCACCCAAAGTTTACATGATATTAACAGCATAATAATCAAGTGCTACTTTTCGTGGATATCGTAAATTGTAATGAAGATAGCACCCAAAGTTTACATGATATTAACAGCATAATAATCAAGTGCTACTTTTCGTGGATATCGCAAATTGTAATGAAGATAGCACCCAAAGTTTACATGATATTAACAGCATAATAATCAAGTGCTACTTTTCGTGGATATCGTAAATTGTAATGAAGATAGCACCCAAAGTTTACATGATATTAACAGCATAATAATCAAGTGCTACTTTTCGTGGATATCGTAAATTGTAATGAAGATAGCATCCAAAGTTTACATGATATTAACAGCATAATAATCAAGTGCTACTTTTCGTGGATATCGCAAATTGTAATGAAGATAGCATCCAAAGTTTACATGATATTAACAGCATAATAATCAAGTGCTACTTTTCGTGGATATCGCAAATTGTAATGAAGATAGCACCCAAAGTTTACATGATATTAACAGCATAATAATCAAGTGCTACTTTTCGTGGATATCGCAAATTGTAATGAAGATAGCACCCAAAGTTTACATGATATTAACAGCATAATAATCAAGTGCTACTTTTCGTGGATATCGCAAATTGTAATGAAGATAGCATCCAATGTTTACATGATATTAACAGCATAATAATCAAGTGCTACTTTTCGTGGATATCGCAAATTGTAATGAAGATAGCACTCAAAGTTTACATGATATTAACAGCATAATAATCAAGTGCTACTTTTCGTGGATATCGCAAATTGTAATGAAGATAGCATCCAAAGTTTACATGATATTAACAGCATAATAATCAAGTGCTACTTTTCGTGGATATCGTAAATTGTAATGAAGATAGCATCCAAAGTTTACATGATATTAACAGCATAATAATCAAGTGCTACTTTTCGTGGATATCGCAAATTGTAATGAAGATAGCACCCAAAGTTTACATGATATTAACAGCATAATAATCAAGTGCTACTTTTCGTGGATATCGTAAATTGTAATGAAGATAGCACCCAAAGTTTACATGATATTAACAGCATAATAATCAAGTGCTACTTTTCGTGGATATCGTAAATTGTAATGAAGATAGCACCCAAAGTTTACATGATATTAACAGCATAATAATCAAGTGCTACTTTTCGTGGATATCGTAAATTGTAATGAAGATAGCATCCAAAGTTTACATGATATTAACAGCATAATAATCAAGTGCTACTTTTCGTGGATATCGCAAATTGTAATGAAGATAGCATCCAATGTTTACATGATATTAACAGCATAATAATCAAGTGCTACTTTTCGTGGATATCGCAAATTGTAATGAAGATAGCACCCAAAGTTTACATGATATTAACAGCATAATAATCAAGTGCTACTTTTCGTGGATATCGCAAATTGTAATGAAGATAGCACCCAAAGTTTACATGATATTAACAGCATAATAATCAAGTGCTACTTTTCGTGGATATCGCAAATTGTAATGAAGATAGCACCCAAAGTTTACATGATATTAACAGCATAATAATCAAGTGCTACTTTTCGTGGATATCGCAAATTGTAATGAAGATAGCACCCAAAGTTTACATGATATTAACAGCATAATAATCAAGTGCTACTTTTCGTGGATATCGCAAATTGTAATGAAGATAGCACCCAAAGTTTACATGATATTAACAGCATAATAATCAAGTGCTACTTTTCGTGGATATCGTAAATTGTAATGAAGATAGCACCCAAAGTTTACATGATATTAACAGCATAATAATCAAGTGCTACTTTTCGTGGATATCGCAAATTGTAATGAAGATAGCACCCAAAGTTTACATGATATTAACAGCATAATAATCAAGTGCTACTTTTCGTGGATATCGTAAATTGTAATGAAGATAGCACCCAAAGTTTACATGATATTAACAGCATAATAATCAAGTGCTACTTTTCGTGGATATCGTAAATTGTAATGAAGATAGCATCCAAAGTTTACATGATATTAACAGCATAATAATCAAGTGCTACTTTTCGTGGATATCGTAAATTGTAATGAAGATAGCATCCAAAGTTTACATGATATTAACAGCATAATAATCAAGTGCTACTTTTCGTGGATATCGTAAATTGTAATGAAGATAGCATCCAAAGTTTACATGATATTAACAGCATAATAATCAAGTGCTACTTTTCGTGGATATCGTAAATTGTAATGAAGATAGCACCCAAAGTTTACATGATATTAACAGCATAATAATCAAGTGCTACTTTTCGTGGATATCGTAAATTGTAATGAAGATAGCACCCAAAGTTTACATGATATTAACAGCATAATAATCAAGTGCTACTTTTCGTGGATATCGCAAATTGTAATGAAGATAGCACCCAAAGTTTACATGATATTAACAGCATAATAATCAAGTGCTACTTTTCGTGGATATCGTAAATTGTAATGAAGATAGCACCCAAAGTTTACATGATATTAACAGCATAATAATCAAGTGCTACTTTTCGTGGATATCGTAAATTGTAATGAAGATAGCATCCAAAGTTTACATGATATTAACAGCATAATAATCAAGTGCTACTTTTCGTGGATATCGCAAATTGTAATGAAGATAGCATCCAAAGTTTACATGATATTAACAGCATAATAATCAAGTGCTACTTTTCGTGGATATCGCAAATTGTAATGAAGATAGCACCCAAAGTTTACATGATATTAACAGCATAATAATCAAGTGCTACTTTTCGTGGATATCGCAAATTGTAATGAAGATAGCACCCAAAGTTTACATGATATTAACAGCATAATAATCAAGTGCTACTTTTCGTGGATATCGCAAATTGTAATGAAGATAGCATCCAATGTTTACATGATATTAACAGCATAATAATCAAGTGCTACTTTTCGTGGATATCGCAAATTGTAATGAAGATAGCACTCAAAGTTTACATGATATTAACAGCATAATAATCAAGTGCTACTTTTCGTGGATATCGCAAATTGTAATGAAGATAGCATCCAAAGTTTACATGATATTAACAGCATAATAATCAAGTGCTACTTTTCGTGGATATCGTAAATTGTAATGAAGATAGCATCCAAAGTTTACATGATATTAACAGCATAATAATCAAGTGCTACTTTTCGTGGATATCGCAAATTGTAATGAAGATAGCACCCAAAGTTTACATGATATTAACAGCATAATAATCAAGTGCTACTTTTCGTGGATATCGTAAATTGTAATGAAGATAGCACCCAAAGTTTACATGATATTAACAGCATAATAATCAAGTGCTACTTTTCGTGGATATCGTAAATTGTAATGAAGATAGCATCCAAAGTTTACATGATATTAACAGCATAATAATCAAGTGCTACTTTTCGTGGATATCGTAAATTGTAATGAAGATAGCACCCAAAGTTTACATGATATTAACAGCATAATAATCAAGTGCTACTTTTCGTGGATATCGTAAATTGTAATGAAGATAGCACCCAAAGTTTACATGATATTAACAGCATAATAATCAAGTGCTACTTTTCGTGGATATCGTAAATTGTAATGAAGATAGCACCCAAAGTTTACATGATATTAACAGCATAATAATCAAGTGCTACTTTTCGTGGATATCGCAAATTGTAATGAAGATAGCACCCAAAGTTTACATGATATTAACAGCATAATAATCAAGTGCTACTTTTCGTGGATATCGTAAATTGTAATGAAGATAGCACCCAAAGTTTACATGATATTAACAGCATAATAATCAAGTGCTACTTTTCGTGGATATCGTAAATTGTAATGAAGATAGCATCCAAAGTTTACATGATATTAACAGCATAATAATCAAGTGCTACTTTTCGTGGATATCGCAAATTGTAATGAAGATAGCATCCAAAGTTTACATGATATTAACAGCATAATAATCAAGTGCTACTTTTCGTGGATATCGCAAATTGTAATGAAGATAGCACCCAAAGTTTACATGATATTAACAGCATAATAATCAAGTGCTACTTTTCGTGGATATCGCAAATTGTAATGAAGATAGCACCCAAAGTTTACATGATATTAACAGCATAATAATCAAGTGCTACTTTTCGTGGATATCGCAAATTGTAATGAAGATAGCACCCAAAGTTTACATGATATTAACAGCATAATAATCAAGTGCTACTTTTCGTGGATATCGCAAATTGTAATGAAGATAGCATCCAATGTTTACATGATATTAACAGCATAATAATCAAGTGCTACTTTTCGTGGATATCGTAAATTGTAATGAAGATAGCACCCAAAGTTTACATGATATTAACAACATAATAATCAAGTGCTACTTTTCGTGGATATCGCAAATTGTAATGAAGATAGCATCCAAAGTTTACATGATATTAACAGCATAATAATCAAGTGCTACTTTTCGTGGATATCGCAAATTGTAATGAAGATAGAACTGATGATCAAAATTGAGACCTCATCAAGATAAAAGAGCAATGGGATCTATCAGAGAGTGAACAAGTGTCTACAGCTGCGACTCTACCGAAAGGGAAAGATTGAATTCCGATAGATTGTAGTATGGCCAACTTCCACAACATTATTATTACTCTTGGAATGAAATGTAGAGATTAGGGCACCATAAATGCTGAGCTTGCAATTAAGCAGCTGATAGCATATAATGCATGTGATGATAATGCTGTTTATACCAATGGGTCCGTGTATCGCAATGAGTAGTCAGGCTGGGTTTTTCTTTGATTTCGAGCATGGTAGAGTCGTTGCATAGTGAAGTGGGGCATACAGGATAACTTGTTCCAGTATGAGGATAAAGGTAGAGGCCATTACTGCTGGCTTCCAGTGGCTCTCTGGGACTCCGTTTTTGTTTTTTCCCGATCCAGAAGCACTTGAGATTTTCAGCTCTTCGGCTCGGTGCCATGGACATCGTAACCTTCGGTTCGGTGCCACGAACACCGTAAATCTGGGGAATCTGTGGCTTTTTCTGCCATCCCGCGGAATTGAACCCGCACACACAGAGGGATAGTCACCCGTAGTAGTCCAACGCGCTACAAACACGCTGGGCAGACGGGCATGGACTCCGTTTAGGGATGCTGTTATTTTGGCTCATGCTTCGGAAGGCTAAAAATGTCAGGATGTAGTACGAGTGGATGTTGTCTATTGAGGTTTCCAACAGTGTTCGCGGCAAAGAGAGCGTGGACATGCTAGTACCAACAACGTTGATAGTCGGGTAGTTGATAACGGATAAAGAGGGATGTTATACGGTTTCTATGCGACCGTCTGTTGTATAAGGACCTAAACTTGATGTTGAATCTATCCAGCGATTTAAAGAGTTTGGAATTACGCGTTATACAAATAGAACTGGATGCCCGAGGAGCAGAGTGTTGAGTAACCAGCAAGTTACTGGAACCATCAGTATCCATAGCCGTCTACATCTGATGGAGGAAACTGAGCACATAGTAGCTTTCTCGTAGTGCTGCAACGTCGGTTCAGTAACTGATAACCAATTTTGGTACTGCTACCTAGAAAGCAAAACAGAAATATTTGACAATCACTCTTACTAACTGGTCATGTCAAGACGACTGCTAAAAACATACTTCGTGTGTCGATACAAGGGACAACTACAGTCATAGGCGTCCACAGAAGTGTTTTCTAGGGTGGGGCAAAATATTTAAAAAAATTATAGTTGGTAGCTTACTACGCGAAAATGAACAAGATCAGATTGGCATAACACAGTTTTATCAAAAAATCTATTTCCCAAGTGACACTTACTTCCCCAACTCCCATCTTTTCTTAACATATGAACGCACGTGACTACAGTAAAAAAATATGTACCTGGGGGTGGGGCAGTTTTGCAGAGCACAAAACCAAAAATCTGTTTCGTATTCTTTGTAGGGCTGCCTAGCTACGTTTCTACCTTGTGTTCAACGTTTCTACCTTGTGTTCAACGTTTCTACCTTGTGTTCAACGTTTCTACCTTGTGTTCAACGTTTCCACTTCCTTGAAGAGAAAATACAAAGTGAAGCTCCAAATTGTCTGGTGACGATAAAAACCGATACACATCACAAATAAGGTTTAAATGTTCCTTATCCGGAACGAGCTTTACTTCGTCAGAAAAAAGTGGCAAATCTTGCTCATTATCTTCGGCTCATACCATATACAAGTAGCATTGAGTAGCCGAAAAGGTATCGATAACCAGTGAATGACTTTAAGTGCAAGAGAGAACGGAAGATGTCTAAGACTGTCAGAACAGGCATCATTTTGGGTCGAAATTCTAATGTGCCTATCATACATGGCACATAGCGGTCGCGCAACGTACGTTCTCGGCGTAGTCCACACAGATCACAAAGATTGTGGTTAACTTTGTATTTTTTAAATATTTTCTTTCGATCCAGAAGCACTTGAGCTTTCAGCTCTTCGGCTCGGTGCCATGGACATCGTAACCCTTCGGTTCGGTGCCACGAACACCGTAAATCTGGGGAACGTGTGGCTTTTCTGTTAGCCCGCGGAATTGAACCCGCACTCACAGAGGGCTAGTCACCCGTAGTCCAACGCGCTACGAACACGCTAAACTTTGTTGATAAGAACGCTCGTAAACAACATCCCCATCGGAGCTATATCACATCCATTGTCTCTCGGGACTAATAGGATCATTAATTTTTGTTATCGGTTACTTCGAAACACGTAAAAACGAAGTAATGTAGTTTTACAAAGTACAAAAACAGGATGGCAAAATTTCACCAAAAAAACATTTATCAAGCAAAGGATACAAAACAAAGAGATTGAGACTGTATCATTTGCTATATAAATTATAGGCCTTATGATCGAAAAGTCACTGCATTTTGTTTTTTGTACTTCATTTTTCTTTTACTTCATTTTTACGTGTTTCGCTTTTGAGATAATTTTATGCACTCTTCCCTTAAATCGATAATAATTACCGGCTAAGTGCACATCATCATCATCAAGTGCATCGTTTCAGAAAATGAAAATTATTATATGCAACATGTCACTGTCAACTGAAGTCAGTTATTCAGTGCTACATAGAGCTAATACCGACATAACGGATGCGAGTCATTGTCAGCAAACAAACAGATAGAAACATATCTGGAGGCCACATAGATGTAGTTTTGAAGAAGAATGGTGAGAATCCCAGTGGCTGCTAAAATGACAAATTTAGAGGTGTTGAATGAGGCCAAGACACAGAGAAAGCTTATTATCAATATAAGAAAGCGGCAATCATAATTTTTCGGACGTGTATTGAGAAGGGGAGACTTGGGACACTGTGACAACCGGTAAAATCGAGGGTAGATGAGACAGGGGAAGACAGAGAGATACATTTTTGCACAGCCTGACTTCATGGCACGGAAGAGCGTCAACATTTGAGATGATAGCAAACACCAGGAACAGAGATTTGTGGAGATCCATGATTGCCTACGTCAGCCGGCCGGCACGGCACCTGATGATGATGAATGTATAACGAGACTTTTCGAGACGGCGCGTTATTTGAATTGAGTCTTGCAATTTGAGGAAAAATGGTCGAGTTCTGCGTTTTGAGATGCGCTGAATGCCAAACCTTTCAGGTTTTACAAGTGACAAAGACAGCCAAATGGAAGTGCAAAATGTGTGACCAAAAGCAGTCTGTTATGAAGGTTGGTTATATATTAAATCACATCTAACATACAATACATGTATTGTATCATGTATGCATGTCAAAGCACTACTTTTCTGCAGTGGTGCTGACGACTCGACAGTCTGAGACTTTCAGCTGAGTCATTATAAGTGATATCATGATTGAATTTGTCAAACTCTAGGTTTTGTAGTAAAGCCAAAACATTTATAAATGGTTGAGTCAAAAACAATATATGCAGAGAGTAGTTTGACCAAAAAAACTAGACGTAATCGACAAAAGCACAAAGATCGTTGGAACTTATAGTTAGATTATAATAATTTTTGGTGGAGTAGTGCAGTTTGTCAGAAACTGGATTCTGATATAGAACTGACAAAACCACATTATTTGCATTGTGGATTGGCAGAAATAAGAAAGAATAGACACATAGACACTTGGTGTGCTCAGATTGCACTGCAAGTGCTGTTTCTTTCTTTAAGGAGAAGGGGGAAGGGTTGCTTTCATATTAATGTAGAATTTGTATTATAATTTTGAGATATTATGACTTAAAACAGTAGAAGAAGTTTAGTTTTAAAAAATATGTCAACGTGTTGCCATGGAAACAATAAAAATGGCCGCAAACACAAAATTTCAAATCCCTAAGGCTCTGAATGTAATGAATATAAATGAATTCTGTTTTCACTCTAAGGTGAGCAATTGTAATATCTAAAAATTACACATGATTTTTAGGACATATTAAATATTACATTTTTATGAATTTTTGGGTAAACACACCCCCAAAAACGTCTTTTTGACCAAATTTTGAGGGAATTTTTACCCAAAAATTTATAAAAATTGTAATATACAGTAAACCCTCGTTAACACGAACTCGAAGGGACCGAAAAAATCACGAGTTCGTGTTAAAAAAATTCGTGTAATCGGGGACTCAAATTTTGGCATTGCAATGCAGCACAGTATTAACCATATACAATACAGATGCCATCATATAAACACTACTACAGTAATTAACTTTTAAAGAAGTACTCACGTATTATTTTCTGCAGAAAATTCCTGTATATTGCGCTGTCGCAGATGGGCGAAAGTGCATAGTAACTTCCCGGCCAACTGCGTGTATAGCTTCCGTAAACCTAGCGGTCATTTCAGCTGTTGTAGCAAACCGTTCTAAAGTGTCCAAGGTCAAGTAACACTTCCTGGCGGGTGGGCGGTATACTATTGTCTTCATCACTTTCTTCTGATGATATTTCTTGCACCTCACACACAACTGATTGTACATGTACATCAGATTCCTCTGGAGAACACACGGCAACATCGTCATCTGCACTAATGAATTCCTCAAAACTAACTCCAGGGTTTGCAACGTCTTGAAGAATATCCCATTCGCATGAGAGGTGGTGTCGATGTCACCATCTAACTCTTCGATAGGATTAGTGTTGCTATGTCTCCAGGCTCTGCTAAAGCAGTTCTGCAAGTGTTTTGATGGCACAGATTCCCAGGAGACAGCGATAGCTTTTATTGCATCGAGCACACTCCAACTTGGGGTTATCGTGTTGTTTTCAACAGCGCGAATTGCAGCTCTCACAAGTCGCTTGTGATAAGCTCTCTTCATAAGAGCAATAATGCCTTGATCTAAAGGCTGAAGACGACTTGTTGCATTTGGGGGAAAAATTGAACCTTTACGTTTGTTAAGTTCAGATCATGTATTTTATGGGCCGTACACTTGTCCATTGTCAGAAGAACATGCCTATTCTGAGCCACCATTCGACTGTTGAAATGAAGAAGCCACTTACGAAATGATGTGCTGTCGATCCAAGCTTTCTTATGGTGAGAGTAGATGCAAGGTAGAGTATCCATGTTCATGTTTTTAAAACAACGTGGTTTCTTGGACTTGCCTATCACCCATGGGAGGTGTTTATCACTGCCGTCTGCATTACATACAAGGACAACAGTTAGACGTTGTTTACTGCGCGCTCCACCATGGCACTTGTCACCTTTTATTCCGAGGGTATGACTTGGAAAAGATTGTAAAAAGTCCAGTTTGTCCATATTGTACACGTCACACGAGGCATACTTTTCTCTCACTCCGTAAAATCCATGCAACCAGTTGTTTGCCCCTTCTTCATCAACTTTATTTGCTTCACCACAAATCACTACTGATGAAATTGAGTGTCTCTTTGGAACCGTACAGCCAACCAGCGGAACAGCTGAAATCTTGAATATCCAAATTTTTGGCAATCTCATTTGCTTTTGACTGAATTATAGGTCCACTTAAAGGTACATTGGAAGTGCGCATATGGTTGAACCATTCTAGAAGTAGGGTTTCGATATCTTCGTACTTAGCACTACGAAGTCGCTTAGATTTGTTACTGGAACCTAATGCAACAGCATTAAGAATTTTTCCCGGTCTTTAAGTACTGTGGATAAGGTAGACTTGGCAATTCCATACTGTTCAGCAATTGTCTTTTCCTTCAATGCACCACGATCTACTTCGTTTAGAATTCTTAGTTTTGTTTCCAGATCTATGCCTGCCTGCTTCCTCTTAGACATGACTCTTCAACTGTATCTAACTTTCCGTCCTATCTGAACATTTTCTCACCAGATTTTTATCAACTGGAATTTCACTTTCATTTTCACTTTCTGCTCCTCCCTTCTCTCTTCCCTCTCCCTTCCTGCCCAAAACCATACTTTACTTCTAATTGGGTGTTCTGGCTATAAAATTCTCGTACCTGTAATAAAAATACAGTACCCAGAGCTTCTACAGTGTAACCGAATACTGGAAACAACGAATTTACTTCCGACAGATCTGCTATCGCACCTTCCGGGAACGCATTAATCTTTTCCCCGCTGTCCGAAAATGCTTTGTGTACATATTAATGTATCCACCTATCTCGCCCCTCTATCTCAAACTCAAGGGCATCCCACAGGTAAATGAAACTGTTAGTGTTACCTTTCCGATCACTAACAATGAAAGGCTTTAAGGTGACAACAAACATTGTGAAGCTTTGGAAGTTCGGGTTAAATGAGATACAATTGGCGGAGGGACTAAAATACAGTTCGTGATTCGTGGTACACAGAAATTCGTGTTATTTACTGATAAGAAATAGACATTTATGACGGGACCACATTTTTGTTCTTGTTAACCGGTGTTCGTGTTAAGCAGTTCGTGTTAACGAGGTTTACTGTATAGTGAAAAGCATGTGTAATATTTTAGATATTACAATTGCGCACCTTAGAGTGAAAACAGAATTCATTTATATTCATTAGATTCAGAGCCTTAGGGATTTGAAATTTTGTTTTTGGTGGCCATTTTGTATTGTTTCCATGGCACCGCTTTGACATTTTTTTTTTAAACTAATTTTTTCTACTATTCTAAGTCATAATCTTTCAAAATTGTTATACCATTTTTACATTAATATGAAAACAATAAAAATAGCTTCTTGATCCCCACACTACCGAATCCACCCTTAATCTAACTAGAAGTCAGTAACAGTAACATATTTTTCACAGGTTGAGGTACAACACACAAGTCATTAATTAAATAATCAAATATTCATTTTTGGTGTAGGTGTATGGCCAAGGATCAGGAGCAGATTGTAGAAGGCATGTGCAGAAGTTAAACAGCCTCCAGTGTCGAGCAGCGTGGGAAGTTGAGGAAAAACATTTGGTTTCTGCATCACAAATATCTCTCAGTCACAGTGGTGTCAGACGGCCAGAAAATATATGTCCCATTCCGGAAACAAGTTTAGTAAGTAGTTAGTTGATTTCATTGTTTGATCCTGAGGTTTCTAATTAGGAAAGAGAAAACAGGACCAAATATACACTGAAAAACTTACCATTTTTCTTTGTTTGCTATAGTACATTACCACATATATAAATCACTTGGATGGGGGATTTGAATATAGATATGCTGTACTGCTGGTTTAATCAAAGCTGCTGTATGTGCACTTTTGCCAAGTACTTCAGATTACGGTTAATAATTTGTTCTGGTTTGCATTCTCTATTCAATGAGTGTCCACTCTGTCTACAGGGCAGCACATGTGACTCCTCTTTGTGTCAGTGATCAAATCTACATCTACAGATCTCTTGTTTATCTGTCAGTTGGTCGGATTGCAGCCCTTGACACAGAGTAGTTTTCAAGGTGGTGAATCACCACCACAGTTATTTGAAACATAGACGGGAGGGTGAGATATTTGGGCTCACAGATTAATCTCAGGTCAAACAGGTTATTTCAAATTACAGATGCCACCATTATAAGAGTATGGCATGATTTGACCCAGTCTTTTGACAGGGAGGCTGACTGATGGTCCCACACCACTGTTGAAACAAGATGATGATATTTTTATATTTCCTAATTTGTTTAGTGTGATGTGGATCTGGCAATAATGCAAAAATAATTGCAGTGAGTTTGTCTGTACTGTGGTCACATCAGTATAAAGAAGTACATGTCACGAGTTTAACTATTTACTCTCTACATCATGCAGAACTGGAATACTGAACACTGAGCAAACAGACGCAACAGAAAACACAACACAACAATCTTCCATCTCAGAACAGTACTCTGCAGACTTAACCACCATATGCACAAAATGAAACCTGCTCATATTGCACAGTGTGCATGCTATATTGAAACACAGACTCCAGAGCACATCATGCAGTCTTGCCCATCATGCCTACTCTAACGAAATGAAACAGATCTCACGAACGAAGCTTACAGAGCTAGTTATGGAGAATACTTGAGAAACTCCAACTGACATGCAGCTTCAAAGAGGCAACCCATCTCATAGTATGGACTGAGCATAAGAAACTGATCTCAAAGAAGAAGAATCCTGAGCATATCATTCAAGAATACTTGACGTACAATAGCCTCATATGTCAGGGCAAGGAGCGCAGAGCTTATTCAGAAACTATGGAGTAGTCTCCTGGACCTAGTGAAGACTAGACTTTGTCTTGGTGTCAAATCTTAAAATATTACCAACAATCTGAACACAGAAGATGATAACGGTCATACATAAATTATGGGACATCTGCTTAGATCTGGAGATGATTGTGAACTTTGTTCTGGCAACAGACTTGAAGTAGTAGCATGATCAATGACCTGAACAGAGAAGCTACCCACATCTCCTTCCCTTCCTCCATTGCATTTCGTTGAGATGCTGGTGATAAAATAATCTTCTACGCCCCTTGTCTAATGTTCTTTGTAAATTGGTATTCATTTCTTTAAAGTTGTTCTTGATGCCATCACTCCATCTTTTGTGTGGTCTACCTCTTTCTCTGTATTCATATTTTTTTATATTGTGGCTCTCTGTGGTAGACAATATCAGGGCATTCTTGTCATTGACTAAACCATTTAATCTGTTGTTCTTTTTATCAATTGTTTGACTGGTTTCATTCATAGTCCTCTGATTTTTTTCATTTCTAATTTTTATCTCTCATTGTTACTCCTGCAACTCTTCTAAGACATCTCATCTCATTGTTATGATTTTCTGCTATTAGCAGCTGTAAGCGGCCATACATGGTAGCTATATACATCAGTATAAATTAAGTGATTGTTATCAGTGGTGCTGTTTCCTCTATATGTTATCAATATTTTACAGACAACAACACAAAGTAGCCGTTGGTCCAGCTTTATTGATGAATCAATTGATGAAGTTGATGGTTCCTTGATGGCAGATGATGAAGATAATGATAACAGATCTAAAATTACAACTAGGATTGAGTATCAAGAGAACAAGACAGCTTGGAAAAAAAGAAATACAACAGAAACGAGTAACGAGTAAGTTTGAACTTTGTCTCAATTTGCTTTCTAATTGAAAGCATCTTGTCAACAGACTGTTAAATTTATTTCTTGCTTATTTCATTAATTTTAATTTTATTAAGATCATTAATTTTCTTTCCGGCCTGTTGGTTAATATATAACTTTAGGAATGAAATTTATAGTGTTTTTCCAGTTACAGGTGATGTCTTGTGGTTTCCGTAGCCTCTCATCAGGTGTACTATCTGTAATACTACCTTACCGTACACTTTAACAATACTATCTGTAATACTATTTTACCTTACACTTTAACAATACTTTCTGTATTACTACCTTACCTTACACTTTAACAATACTATCTGTAATACTATTTTACCTTACACTTTAACAATACTTTCTGTATTACTACCTCGCCCGAGTGTTTACCGGGGCCCAAATTTGGGGTGTAAAGAATAGAACCACAGTTACCTGCCACGCATGTCGTAAGAGGCGACTAAGGAGGTTTGGCTGAAATCGGATGCATGTGTCCGCTAGGGAATGCTAACCCGAAACAAATGCTTGCAGAAAACGGATGCACCAGGCCGTAAGGTGCATAACATGGTGCAACGACCCTCACAATGAGGAATGGGATAACGGATTCTACGGTCGCCAATCTGCCTCGGAGATTTAGCCACGCAGTAAGAATGTCAGATCTACCATCATGAGGGTGGCCAAAACTTACTGCGGGAAGAGGTCGGCACAAACGGGAAGCAGAAATCATAGGAATTATATCCTACAGAACTGTCCTCAGTGTGCAGACTTGAGAAGAAAGAGGTGGCCCACTTACACTAGCGTCCATGACAAACTGTATGGCGTGACTGATAATCTTAGGCAGACGGCTGCCTTTATTAGAGAATCCAAATCCCAATCTAGTGAGAACGCAGAAGAAGAAGTATTACTACCTTACACTTTAACAATACTATCTGTATTATTACCTTACCTTACACTTTAACAATACTATCTGTAATACTACCTTACCTTACACTTTAACAATACTATCTGTATTATTACCTTACACTTTAACAATACTTTCTGTATTTACCACCTTACACTTTAACGATACTATGGACTCGGCTGGTGTCAAATTTGATCACTAAAGAGTGTAAACAAACAGAAAATGAAACTTGTTGTTGTATCTGACATGCGTTCTCTGTGTCATCTTTCTGACAGATTTTCTGCACCTGCTGAACAGAAATCTAGGAAGATTTGTCCTGAAGAAAACATAATTTATCAAAATCAGACACATTGTCGACCTGGATATCATTATTCAAACAGTCAAAACTGGGACAACAAGACTGACCAGTCTCACCAGATTAACTATACACTGAATGAAAACCACAGTAAGAGTGACACATCACTAAAATCTGCATCAGACAAGGTTTCTTATGACATTTTCAAACCTAAGGTTCATAATGATAATAAATATAATCAGTCTGCATCATTTCTCTCTTCAGCAGTAGCTTGTAACAAGGATGAGAATTTGTCTCATCTTAAGTCTTCTAGATTGATAAAAGATTGTACAATCGATGAAAACACACATGCTTTGTCTGTCAGGGTCAAAGATCATGGATGTGTGGATAAAGCACTTATCAATGATGTGTCACATCGTTGTATGAAAGAAAGCAGCGAAAGCTCGGCTCAAAATGAAATGCATCACAAACAAAAACTTGTATCTGAAACATCTGTAGCTTCAAAATGGAATGTTTTTCTTGATAATGATGTGCATGATGAAAGTGATGATGATGATGACATGTTTGCAGCTGTTGCTGACTCCAACTTTTTAGAAGGAAGTAAGCAAGCTGGCTTAAGTTTGAACTATTTTAAACCTCATTGAATACAGAACATATCAGACCCAACATATGTGGATACCCAACAACGGATATGAGACATGTACACTGTTATGACTATGCTCAGATTTCTAACAAAGAATTGAGCTGTAATTGTGGATCATCACTAGATTCATGAAGACATTTTCTTGTGTTCGCCCGTTGTGAATTAAGGCGTAGTCAGGTGCCTGATAGGACAATTCTGACTGATTTTTGCGTGAAGGCATGCTTTCTTTATTATAAGTGTCCCTCACCATACAGGCATGGCTTCTTTGACTTCAGAGGTTATGGAGACATCTCATCTCTGTTTGTATTTCTGACTATATTAAACTTATCACAGAAGATGATGAACTCTAAACTAGAGAGAACTTCCCCCATCCTTTAGCTAACTGTACAACTAGAAGCTTGGTGTAGACAACAGATAGCTTCCTACAAGTATGATCTAGCCAGCAGAGATTAATATTGTACAGTGTATGGGACATTTTTGGATCTAGTGTTGTACAGTGTATGGGACATTTTTGGATCTAGTGTTGTACAGTGTATGGGACATTTTTGGATCTAGTGTTGTATAGTTTATGGGGCATTTTTTGGATCTCGTGTTGTACAGTGTATGGGACATTTTTGGATCTAGTTGTACAGTGTATGGGACATTTTTGGATCTAATGTTGTACAGTGTATGGGACATTTTTGGATCTAATGTTGTACAGTGTATGGGACATTTTTGAATATAGTGTTGTACAGTGTGGGATATTTTTTTGGATCTAGTGTAGTGCAACAGTATTGTTTCTATAGTAGTTGTGTTTATAACTACTTGCTCTGACTTCATTTTAATCATATTCAAGAAATTTTGGACATTTGGGGTATATTAGGGAAAGCTAATAAAACAAGAATCATTTCTCGCCCGAGTGGTTACTGGGGCCCAAATTTGGGGTGTAAAGAATAGAACCACTGTTACCTGCCAAGCATGTCGTAAGAGGCGACTAAGGAGGTTTGGCTGAAATCGGATGCACATGTCCTAAACGTGTAGAAGTCTATGCGTTTAGGGGCCTACCAAACCATTGTGCAATGTATACATGTTCTTGGCAAAGATCAAACATTTCACAAAGAGTGATTAAAATTGGTCGTAAGAGAACGACGCAAAGAAGAATCATTTCTGATTCCTATAGATGATTATTTAACGACTATTGAGTTGTATTTTGTATTGTGTAGAGTATTGAATGACAGAGTGTACAACAGAGGATAATTAGATAAGTGTGACTGATAGGTTGAAAACAGATAAGATACCTTACCATCGGTTATGAATTTTACCGTGACCAGGATTGAACCTGAGTTATCGCTGATACAGTTGCGAAGTACTAACATTGAAGTCAAGCCAGGTAGATTAATGACAGTTATTATTAATGACAGTCCAGAAAATGGCGAATTAAGTAAACAAAATACCAATAGAGATTATTGTGTGTCCACTAGAAAGAACAACAAAAGAGTTGTTCAGGAATTTCATTGTTAAAAGTGGAAGTGAAAGACAGAGTGGTAGATATTTTATAGGTAAGTGTGTGTAGCTTATATATTTCCAACTTTAAGTTAGTTAAATTGTACTTAGGACAGATGCTAGAATATAGCTTGTGGTTTGGACTTGCAGAATAGAGAGTACTTAACATATACACATATAAAACTGTGTGTTCTTTAACACTTTCACTGCCACCCATTTTTCAACCAAGTCTAGCTCACTGCCACGCTATTTTCTGGGCATGATCAGTTTTCAGGGTGACAATTTCAAAAATCATTTTAAAAACTCAGGACGTTTAAACTATGGAATAGTGTTCATATATTAATGAGCTACTAACCTGTCTATATGTAGAGTATATTCTTCATAATCTACAAGCTATTGTAGTAACTGATATTGGCATCGCTCCCCATACCTATCTACAGTATGATATGCCCCTGTTTTTGAGATGGATGTCCATCACCTACTCCTGTACCCCTGTGAATATCTGCTATCGATCTATAAACATCATCACGTGAATCAAAGTTCAAATTTGTATCACATTCAGAGTCCGTTTTAACACTATCGCTAGCTAAAAAGTCAGAATAAGTCATTTTGGACATCACTATTCATCAGCTACATCGCCCATTTTGAAAATCTTTGTTTACTGACAAAAATCATTCAAAATCGGACGTATGTTTACGCTAGAACCACCATTTTGGAGAGCTCTTCTGAACAATACGGAAGTTATTGCTGGAATTTATATGTTTGATAGAACACTGCAAGCTTATTTTTGCAATTTTACTCAATTCTGTGAGTCTATGGTTATTTATTGGTGAAAAATATTCATAATATTGATATTCCTTATTGTTAAACTTAACTTGTTGCATAATATAACTTTGATTTGATTTATTTGATAGCACTTTGTGTTGATTTTAAAATGAATTTGTCTATGTACAACAATACTGGAGTGTGAGGTCAAGTTACCGGTTGTAGTCTGATTTCCCATAATTTTTACCTGAGTCTGCAGGCCCATAAGTTTATAGTTGGCTCTGGCTGAAGGCAGACACAGTTAAACGGTGTCTACTGAGAAATGAGCCCAACAGTCTTAAACAAGCCATCCGGTTTTCATGTCCACTGATTATCACACTATCAAACATATCAACTAATGGAGACTTGCTTGTATTTTTTATTAAATCTTTATTGAGACAAAAGTGTAAGAAGAAGCACGTACCAACATATGACACAGAACTAAATAAAACTGTTGAATAAAGACAAGCTGATGACTTGATGGAGTCCACATGTCAGCTGACACAACAAATATTGTACAAATTATCTACATCTGACACAGAAATTTCAACAAGAAAACAAAGCCAAAATTGTGTTCTTCCTCTATACATTATTAAAAATGTCAGTTTAGTTTAGTTGTCGGATCATCATCACTGCACATCGAACCAATTAATCCATAAGTGCTCCGGTCTCCTCAGTATGTCTCTCAGCATACAGCGGCGACTAACTACACTGATTCTTTGTTGATTTACTATTTTTCTTTGGCTACCAGTATAGTGCTCTTGTCTAGCTACACCACATTTGACATGGTATTCTTGCAGTCTGGTTAGGGTTGTAGATTCACCTGTGCAACACAATGTTTGGAAGTTGATGAAGCACACTGTTAAGGTGTCAATGTAGTAACTTGACAGTGCACTGAATTCAATCACCAACATATCAGTAGGACGATTTCTGAGTCTACCTAACTAAAATTAGGTGCTACTGAGTTCATGCACTGCCGCTGAGATCTTCCTGTGTAAGAAAGAGATCAGAACATGCATGGTTACTCACCGAGTGCAATGATGATGGTTCAATCAATTCTCAACTAAAATTGGTAATTTGACATCCTGAGGTGAAAGAAATTTGAAATCCACATCAGAGCTACAGTATTATGTAAGTGCTCTAACATTTTTAGTGAGCTAGCCTAACCTGAAAATTATGACTTGCAGATGCTAATGTTAGATATCGACTTATTTTTAAATTTGACCTTGATAGTCTCAGAAATGATAAGAAATACATACATACTTGTGGAAGAGAGAATGACAAACTAATACAGAGGGAGGTTAGTGAGAAAGTGATGATGAAATTAAAGTACTGTTATGAAACAACTGCATAACATGCACTCTACTGGTACTCACCAAGCAAGAGAAGAGTGGGAATGCCAAAGAATATCTGGTAAAAAATAAAACATCACTAGAACAGGAGGTTAGAAACTCGTATACAGAACTGAAGAAGACGGCACATAATAGAATTTGGTAAAACTGACAGCTGCAGTCCTTTGGTCCACTGGAAACAAATCAGAATAGTAGTAGTAGTAGAAAAGCAACAGTTGCAGCCTTATGTTGGGAACAAGTAAGTTGAATAATAGTAGTAGAATGACAGTTGTAGGCCTATATTATACTGGGAACAAGTAGTAGAAGATTCACTCCCACATTGACCTGAAGGTGATTTTAATAGTTGTTCTGGTTACTGTGGAAGTTGGTATGTCTCAGGCTGGATTCATGTACCAGTGGACAGTTTGTTTCACAGTACATCCAGTTTGGGAGAATGTCACAAAAGCTATATGTATAAGTACTCTGCTGCTGCAACACCTATGGATGTACCCTAAGTGCATACACTTCAGTTTTGTGATCATTTAATAAGTTGTCAATTTATTACATGGATATAATTGAGATCACTAACTGTTTGTTGATTGTGTATACTATTAATTTGTAGTTGATACAATGGGTCACTGTTGTGTACTATTAATTTCTAGTTGATATCTGGGTCACTGGTGTGTACTATTAATTTGTAGTAGATATCTGAGTCACTGATGTGTACTATTAGTTTGGTAGTTGATACAATTGGGTTACTGTTGTGTACTATTAGTTTGGTAGTTTATACAATGGGTCACTGTTGGTACTATTAGTTTGGAAGTTAATACAATTGGGTTACTGTTGTGTACTATTAGTTTGGTAGTTGATACAATTGGGTCACTGGTGTATACTATTAATTTGTAGTAGATATCTGGGTCACTGGTGTATACTATTAATTTGTAGTTCATACAATGTCTAAAGGCAAAGGATTGACTTAATTACATCAGGTATTCTTATGTGGCTCCGTCCCTGTCGGCACGCCATCTGCCAAGAGTGTTGCATGAACTCCATAGCTCTGGCAACAATCCTAGGAATCTCATGAAAAAATTGGAAATGTCCAGATTCGAACCCACAATCTTCTGAATGGCAGGCAAACAACTTTGCCATATAGACCCCCAAATGGCTACTTGTTTGTACTATTAATTTGTAGTTGATACAATGGCTACTTGTTGTTTGTACTATTAATTTGTAGTTGATACAAGAGTCACTGGTAAGAACAAGTTTATAGATGACAATTGACAGCTACTATTAGTCTGTGTTGTGAGACTGGTTGTGTCATTTCATCTGATTCGATTACATGTCTGTATCTTGTATGCTGACAGAGAATTTGGACATGCCATTAGTAGGCACTTGTCCTGTGAGATCTTCTTCTTTGCGTTGTTCTTTACGACCAATTTTAATCACTCTTTGTGATATGTTTGATCTTTGCCAAGAACTTGTATACGTTGCACATTGGTTTGGTAGGCCCCTAAACGCATAGACTTCTACACGTTTAGGACATGTGCATCCGATTTCAGCCAAATCTCCTTAGTCACCTCTTACGACATGCGTGCAGGTAACAGTGGTTCTATTCTTTACACCCCAAATTTGGGCCTCGTAACCACTCGGCGCTCCTGTGAGATTAAATAGAATGTGTGGTTAACCAGCAAGCTACTACTTCTTGTGATCACTTAAGATGTTTTGCCTCCTCCTTTTTTTCATTTAGCTTTGTATTTGGTATTAAGTTGTTGAGCCACTATTCCTTTCTATACTGTCTGAGCAGGAAACTAGTTCTGTAGAACATGCTCTGCAGTTTGTTCACACATACCACACAAGCAGACCGGAGAAGCAAATAGACAAAGTTTGTGCATGTTAATCTGTTATGCCCTATCCTGAGACAAAAATTGTGATCTACCTGTCGGTTGAGAGTGTTAATCAAGATTGGGTAGATTCTGTTCTCTTCTATCAGCATAGATTGCTAATTTTGTTGTTCTTAAAATGTGTGACTTCATTATCTTTCTGTTCACATTATATTCCCTTCTTTGCATGGCTGGCTGCCGTTCCATTTCTTCATATACTGTTGCAGTGTGATGGTGCCCATGTAATTCACTTTCTAGCAGCCACCTTTGAAGAGATTGAAGTAGTAGAGAAAAAAGGAACAGACAGATTCGGAAAGAAAAAATATTACAGAAATGTACATAGATGCCAATTACACAGCAGATCTCTATGCCTATACAGATGACTCAGCTACAAATGCTATTAGTAATGGAGGAGAGGGGAGTTCTGACTAAAAAATGTGGAAGAGTTAGCCATAGCAACAGGAAAGTTCTCAAACAATTCAAGGCAGCAATAGAAGCTTTGAAGGTAGCGGTAGAAATGGCCATACAGCAGAAACATGTTTGGGAAACTAGTGATGCCGATGGATGCTTTGTCAGTTATAACGGCACTGAAATATCATAAGAGCACTGAAGTGATTGACCTGAAGGAAACTAAGAAGAATGGCTTATAACTTCCAGAGGGAGTAGTGGTTCAGTGGGTACTATAACATTGCAACATTATGAGAAACAACTGATAGACTCGTTAAAAGAGGAAAATTGCTACATAAAGATTATTTTCTACAAGGTTAGCTACAAGGAAGCTAAAATTAACATCAAAGGATAATACAATCTCTTCTTCTTCTTCACCCTTCGCCTAGGGAAGCATAGGTCCGCAACCAAGGCCATCCTTTCCAGATCTCGGCACTCTCTCCCCGTCCTCTTGCATTCCATCTCTAACTCCAGTCTCCAGGTGTTTCTGGGTCTTCCCTTACTTCTATTGCCCTGGGGGTGATAATACAATGCAAAGTGAAAAAAAAGTCCAAAGACGAAGGACTGACTTCATTGCACAGTGTTCCCCCCCATATGACTCAATCTTTTTTTGCAAAAATGGCATGCCACCTGCCGAGAGTGTTGCACAAACTCCGTAGCTCCAGAAACAATCCTAGGGATCTCAGAAAATAATTGCACACATGACTAGGTTCAGATTTTAACCCACAACCCTCAGAACAAAAAGACAAACATTTTAACCACTTTGCCATAGAGACCACCGAAAGTGAAATAAAAACCACTCCAAACGCAAAGGAGAAGATAAATATTAACTGTCCAGAAGAGACCAGACAGTCATACTCATCTCAGAACATGCCACACCAAATGTAAGATAGACTTTTCTAGTCATTGTGAATTGACAAATATGACTGTAGAATATGTCCTTCAAAACTGTCCACTGCAGGCAGACCCGACTGAGGCCCACACCCACCACCACCTTCGAATAGAAACTGTATGCTGAAACTTAAATAGCATATATCAGAGAATCCGGAATTGCAGTCCAAAGTCAATAAAAACTTATTAAAAACACAAAAATCCACTAAATTTTCACGTTACCCACCATCCCATGACACAGCCTCATGCCTCCCAGGTTGAGAACCACAGATCTAGATAATGGTTTTGGTATCTCTTCTAGAAGACAGTGTCTGCTATCCCAATTATTTTCTGTATCTCTAGGATACGTATAGTTTTCAAGGCTCCAACTACAAGAGCTTGATTTTTCCAATTTGTCTATTGTCTGAAAATGAAATTAGCATCTGAGGACCCAAATTCTAGGTGACATCTTATTACTCCATTAAAAATTTTCTTCACAGTACATTCGCTCCCCAACTTGTGCCTGCCAGTTTTGTTAGAATGCTTAATTGTTCTCTGATCTTTCTTTCTGCCATTTCTATGTGTTTGTTCCATGTAAGTCTCTTGTGAAATGTAATCCTGAGTTAAGTGAGGTGACTTTATTTGATCAGGCTTGTCCCTAAGTTTAAACTAGCTACTTTATTGCCATTGGTGAAGAGGAAGAACAGTGTTGTAGAGATTTTTGTCTATGTTGATTGTGACATGCCACTTCTCAACCTATGACAACATTCTGTAGTTTGCTGTTGTGATATGTTCACCACAACAGCATCAAGAGTGCTAGGACATCTACATAGTGCTGCCTAAAGAGTAAAGTTGAAGAATTGACTTAATTGAGCGGGTTTTACTCCCATATGGCTTGGTCCCTTTCTGCAAAAATGGCACGCCACCTGCCGATAGTACTGCACAAAGCATGAACTCCGTAGCTACTGCAACAATTCGAAGGGGTCTCTGGAAAAAAATGCACTCATGAACAGAACAGTGCTGTCTGAATTTGAATTGCACTCATGAACTGAACAGTGCTGTCTGAATTTGAATTGCACTCATGAACTGAACAGTGCTGTCTGAATTTGAATCCATGACCTTCGGTATGCAAGGCAAAGACTTAGCCACAGAGACCAACTTCATTCTTGTAGGGAAATCTTTGACATCATTAATGTAAACATGTAAAACTGTTGGATAAATTACTCCTTCCTGACATAACACCTTTCTGATCTGCAAACCATCAGGAGAGACTCTTTAGTTCTTCTGTTGTGTACACCAACAAGCTGTAAGAACCATCATATGAAAGAGACTCGAGACTTATGAGCCTGTGCAAGAGACTTATGAGCCTGTGCAAGAGATGAAATGAATATCTCAATGCCATCCTTCATTTTATTACCTACATTAGAGAAGAGACAAGAATTTTCTAGACCAGATGACAATGCATAGATATGGAGATGTATACATATTCTCCATAGCTCCTGCAGTGGTCAGAGTACATACTGTATAGCTTCTGCAGAGGGCTCAGAAAGAAGACAAGAGCACATACTCTGTAGTTTCAATAAGGACAAACTGGTGACAAGAGTACATACACTGCACCTTAGAAATTCTTTTCCTAATTCATTGAATCGGGTACCTATTTAAAGTTGTGTCATCTCTCAGTATCCACACAACAATTTCAAATAGAAGGGCAGATTCCTCAAATAACCCAGGTTCCCTGATAGGAACAACTAAGCTACTCCGCATTGACAAAAGTAAGCACATGTAAGAAACTGTTGTGTCTCTCAGCTAAAACACATCTAAACCTCTGTGGGTTTTTCAGTTGAAACATACCAAAACTCGTGTCTCTCAGTAAAATACACATCTAAACCCTTGTTGTGTCTCAGTTCTTCCTTCCTTCTTTAAAAGAAACAAAAAACTATAGTTTGAGCCAATAAGGCATTGTTAAGCACAATATATGCCACTTAGAACCAGCACATTCTTACATCCGTTCTTGATGTTTGGCTGTTTATATATCACATTAGAATGATAAAACGACATAAGAACGATCGCAGAGAGAGAGAACCAGCACATTAGTTTTGGCATGGTCTTGCTGTGAAACATCATATAAGCATCCTGTGTTTCAATTGTTACATCCGTGCATGTGTGCTTTTCAATTAAAAACACATCTAAGCTTGTGTGTCTCAGTTAAGACACATCTATGCTTGTGTGTGTGCGCTTCTCAATTAAAAACACATCTAAAACGTGCATCTCTCAGTTAAAACATATGTACCCCTGTATGAGGAAGAAATAAAAGACGTTGCAAAACTAGCGACTGTCATATACAGAAAAAAATCTCGAATAGACTGGACACACATATATTCACAGATAAATTTCCAGTTTGTGTTCTTGTGTGAATATGAAATGTATTATTAGAAAGTTGTTTATATACACATTTATAAAAGGCAATTTTAGTTTTAAATACAAGAAGAAAATGACCAAAGATGTCGGCAATGATGTAATAGTGACCCAAAAAATGTGCTTAATTGACCAAAACCAACATGTAACTAATTGTGCAATTGTTGCCCACGCCCGGACAACACGTCATAACAAATCTGCTGTGACCAATAAACAGAAAGGATGATATTTCAGCACACACCATGACACAATAAACAGAAAGTTGAGATGCCTACAAACACCATGACACAATAAACAAAAAGATGAGAGCCTACAAACACCATGACACAACAAACAGAAAGATGAAAAGTCTACAAACATGACACAACAAACAAAAATTTGGTACGCCTGCAATTACATGACACAACAAAGCTACAAGGATTTATTCAGACAAACCCTAGGTTTTCTTGTGAAGGTAGTGATCTTTGAATGCAAGTTTCTATCTAAATTGTTGAGTTGTCAGCTAGAAGTTGGCTACAGACTAAAGACACTTATTCTTGATGACGTAGTCAACCAATCAAACTAAAGCACGGTCTTAAAAATTTGATGTTTAAACAACACAAATAAATAAGTATGCATTTGCAAAAGAGTGTGGCAGATCTGAGTTACCAAGTATATTGGAACTTCAACTCTTCTATTTTGTGCTTGCACATAAAGGACATAATACTTCAAAATTATGTTGATTGTTGTGAACAATATTTGTGTAGGGTAGCAACAGATTCTCCATTTGGCCAAGTATGTGACCATTGTTAAACAAAACAGCAGCCATCACACCTTGAAAGGCAGCAGCAGTCATGTCCATCATACATACACCAACGAAATGAAACACGGCCTCATGAACAAAGTGTACAGAGCAAGCTATGGGGAACTCTCAAAGAACTCCAACTGACATGCAGCTTCATAGAGGAAACCCATCTCATGGTTTTGATGAGCATACGTAACCAAATGCAAAGAAGAAGAAGAAAGGCAGCAACAAACTTTACTCAATATGTAACCATCATGTCTTGGGCAGCATCAGCAAACTCACTCCCATGTTTTCAGTCTGTGGTCATCATATCTTGAAATGCAGCAACAAACATTAGCCAGTCTGTGAACATCGTTAAACAAAGCAGTGACCATCACGTCTTGATGGGCAGCAGCAAACTCTACTCAGGCTGTGATCATCACATCTTGATGGGCAGCAGCAAACTCTACTCAGGCTGTGATCATCACATCTTGATGGGCAGCAGCAAACTCTACTCAGGCTGTGACCATCACGTTTTGATGGGCAGCAGCAAACTCTACTCACTCTGTGATCATCACATCATGATGGGCAGCAGCAAACTCTACTCAGACTGTGACCATCACGTTTTGGTGGGTAGCAGCAAACTCTACTCACTCTGTGATCATCACATCTTGATGGGCAGCAGCAAACTCATTCCAATTTTTTAAGTTTGTGGCCACAAACTCCACTTTACCCAATCTGGGACCATTACTGAAACAGTGACCATCATGTCTTGAAATGTAGCAGTAAACTTTGCCCAGCATGGGATCATCATGTCTTGTAGAGCTGCAACAAATTCTCCTCTCCCCAGTGAAGATGTTAACACATCCCAAAAAAATATAAGACATCCTGAAGAAGATGATGACGCTAACATAGAGATTCTTAATTACATCTGATGGAACCAAGTGATAAGAGCAAAGACTAACTCTAGCAACAGCTGACAGGATTCAGTCACAAGTTTTGTCAGTTTAGATATGAAACTATTTAGATTTAAAGAAATAGGTGTAAAATGGTTAAATAGAATATTCACAGCCACTTGGACAGAAAGAAAAGTTCCAGATGACTGGCAAAAATCAGTAATAGTCCCATTATGGAAAAATAAAGGGAAATAAAAGAGAATCCGAAACATAGAGGCATTTCAATATTAAGCCGCATTGGTAAAATATATGGAAAAATATTAGAACAGCACATAAGACACATCGCTGACCCACAAATAAGCCCCTCACAGTTTGGATTTAGAAGAGGAGTGGAATGCACAGACGCTTTGTTCACTCTGAGACAACTGAGTGAAAAAGCAATAGAATATAATAAAGAGTTACACTTATTATTCATCGATCAAGAAAAGGCATTCGACAGAATAGATAGAAGTATTCTATGGGAAACACTAGAAAACTATGGGATCAAGGGACAACTGCTAGACAACATCAGAGCAATATATACAATTAGCCACAGCGTGGTAAGAACAACAGACGGAATGACAGACTCATTCAAAACAAAATCAGGAGTAAGACAGGGTTGTGTGCTCTCTTCTCTTCAACATATATATAGACAGAATAGTGAAAGAGGCACAGTGCGAAAAGACCTTATTGACATAGACAATGATTACGACGACCAATTAAACAACCAAATCAACGAATTGCTTTTTGCGGACGACCAAATTTTAATTAATGTATGAAGATGAAGATCAGCTACAACATCACATGAATTCATTGCTAATAGCATGTAGAAAGTACAGCATGAAAATAAACAAACAAAAGACCGAGACCATGAAAATCAGCAGAACACCAAGCCAAGCAAACATACAAATAGATAACACCAGAGTAAAGCAAGTATCTGAATTCAAATATTTAGGCAGCATTTTCACAGAGGACAGAAAACTAGATAGAGAAATAGAGACAAGGTGTCAAAAGTAAATGCAGTGACCTACCAGCTGGCACCATTAATACAACATCCAAAGATCAAGATGGAAGTGAAAAGACAGATGATAAAAGTATTTTCCTACCAACACTTTGTTACCAGTGCCAAACTTGGTCTCTTACAGCAACACATCACAGAAAGCTCACCATGTGTGAAATGAAATGCTTGAGAAAGGCAGTGGTAGTCACCAGGAAAGACAGACTACGAAATGAGGACATCAGAAGCTGGGTGGGCATAACTTCATGCACTGAATACATTGAAAGACAACAAATGCAGTGGTTTGGACATTTAATGAGAATGAAATACAACCATCAATAACAGCATACAATAAAAAGAGATCGGGTACTAGAGCTAAGGGAAGACCAAGAAAAAATGGATAGACAATATCAAGACCACACTACATAAACACGGATACAACACAACAAGGCGACGCATCTAGCCCTAAAAGCAAATTAAAGCTCCCATCCCTACGCTTAACGGCAAGAGTGGACAGCCAACTACATCTTCCACCTGGGAATAGACAATAGATAGATATGAAACACACACAATCAATACTATATAAATCATGATGATGAGGAAGATGGTGATGATAAAGTGAAAAGAATGCATGAGGACTTTAAAAAAATTTACTCAAATTGTACATTTCTTTCAAATTAAATGAAAAATACATGAATAAACAAATATGTCAGTAGAAAATCATATTTATCTCTTATGAATTGATAAATCTGACAATTGTGTCACCACATTTCTAACCAACTTTTAATGAATAGAATTTGATCAAAATAATCTAGTTGAAAGTAGCACAAGAAAAAGTGGGGGGTCTACGACTCACAGGGAATGAGATGGCAGAGTTAGAGAGCCAGAACTGGCCAAAACTCAACTCCACCTTTCAAGTGGAGGTCCTGGTAACAAATTGCAGCTTGGCTAAGCAAGTAGGGAATACAAAACCAGTTCCAAAGATTGCTGTGTTAAAAATAGAAGTGTCAGGCCAAAAGGCGCAGATCTTGCTGTAAACTGTGACACAAATGTCATTTTCCAAGTGAATGAAGAAAAGGAATATAAAAGCAGTTAAACACGAAGATAAATCTTCTGGCTTCTTCATTGTAATGAAAGTTGAATATAAAGAAAACAATACAAGTTATGAAACAAATGTTTACTTTTGGTGACAGTTAAAGAAAATGCAAATATTTGAATAAGACATAAATAATACAAATATATTTTATGATCATATAGAACAATATAAACTGCCAAATCAATTGAAAATATGGCTATAAAGGCACCTCTGATGATGATAAAAAAGAGCCTGTGCAGGATTGATCAGTTCCTGTACCTTCTGGAGTCTGTGTTCTCGTTTTTGTACCAGACCTGCTAGCAAAAAGCTACCCCCTTGAACTGAATATCATCAGTAGATTCTGCCAACATAGTTAAATCAAGCAGTAATAATAATTATCCTTTCAGCTCCCTCTGAAGCACACGTCTTCAAGAACATAGTCTTGTGTTAACCGCCTTCCCAGTCATCTTATTATCTATTTGAAGCTTTCTTTTATTATCTTCCTCTGTCACTGTTGATTCCAGGACAAGACCTGTCTTGTTATGCTATTAGCTGATCATCTTAATATGTCATATCCAACGCTAGCATTATTTCTTAAACCTTCTTTTCACTGATAATTGGTTTTGTTCATCAGCTTCTCATCAGTAACCGTTTTCATACCATTTCAGTCATTCTAGTCTTTGCAAGCATCCATTTATTAAAGCCTGTATTGTACAGTTAACATCTGCTAAATCACAGTTACTTGTGTGTGTAATAGCACTTATTACAAAATCAACTACCAACCCTTGCTGTACAGTTAAGTCATATTCAAAGATTACCTACCAACCCTTGCTGTACAAGTCCTATTAAAAGATTATCTATCAATCCTTGCTGTACAGTTAGTCTTATTCAAAGATTACTTAGATCCTTGCTGTACAGTTAGTCTTATTCAAAGATTACTTAGATCCTTACTGTACAGTAAGTCTTATTCAAAGATTACCTAGATCCTTGCTGTACAGTTAGTCTTATTCAAAGATTACTTAGATCCTTGCTGTACAGTTAGTCTTATTCAAAGATTACCTAGATCCTTGCTGTACAGTGTCTTATTCAAAGATTACCTAGATCCTTGCTGTACAGTGTCTTATTCAAAGATTACCTAGATCCTTGCTGTACAGTAAGTCTTATTCAAAGATTACTTAGATCCTTACTGTACAGTGTCTTATTCAAAGATTACCTAGATCCTTGCTGTACAGTAAGTCTTATTCAAAGATTACCTAGATCCTTGCTGTACAGTAAGTCTTATTCAAAGATTACCTAGATCCTTGCTGTACAGTAAGTCTTATTCAAAGATTACTTAGATCCTTGCTGTACAGTTAGTCTTATTCAAAGATTACCTAGATCCTTGCTGTATAGTTAGTCTTATTCAAAGATTACCTAGAACCTTGCTGTATAGTTAGTCTTATTCAAAGATTACCTAGATCCTTACTGTACAGTTAGTCTTATTCAAAGATTACCTAGATCCTTGCTGTACAGTTAGTCTTATTCAAAGATTATCTAGATCCTTGCTGTATAGTTAGTCTTATTCAAAGATTACCTAGATCCTTGCTGTACAGTTAGTCTTATTCAAAGATTACCTAGATCCTTGCTGTATAGTTAGTCTTATTCAAAGATTACCTAGATCCTTGCTGTACAGTGTCTTATTCAAAGATTACCTAGATCCTTGCTGTATAGTTAGTCTTATTCAAAGATTACCTAGAACCTTACTGTACAGTTAGTCTTATTCAAAGATTACCTAGATCCTTGCTGTATAGTTAGTCTTAATCAAAGATTACTTAGATCCTTACTGTACAGTTAGTCTTATTAAAGATTACCTAGATCCTTGCTGTACAGTTAGTCTTATTAAAAGATTACCTAGATCCTTGCTGTATAGTTAGTCTTATTCAAAGATTACCTAGATCCTTGCTGTACAGTGTCTTATTCAAAGATTACCTAGATCCTTGCTGTATAGTTAGTCTTATTCAAAGATTACCTAGAACCTTACTGTACAGTTAGTCTTATTCAAAGATTACCTAGATCCTTGCTGTATAGTTAGTCTTAATCAAAGATTACTTAGATCCTTACTGTACAGTTAGTCTTATTAAAGATTACCTAGATCCTTGCTGTACAGTTAGTCTTATTAAAAGATTACCTAGATCCTTGCTGTACAGTAAGTCTTATTAAAAGATTACCTAGATCCTTGCTGTACAGTAAGTCTTATTCAAAGATTACCTAGATCCTTACTGTACAGTAAGTCTTATTCAAAGATTACCTAGATCCTTACTGTACAGTAAGTCTTATTCACAGATTACCTACCAATTGCTGTTGTACCGTGGCCAGTGCTAAATAAGGTCTACTAGGACAGTCAGGAAATCAGATATTCCTGTTTGATGGGGGATGACTTTTATATGTTTGACAGAACACTGTAGCTATATAACAATTTTACTCAATCCTATGAGTCCATGCTTATTGATTGATGAAAAGTGATAATGATACTGTTATTCCTTAGAGCTAAATTTAATTTATGACACAATATAACCACGATCTGTTGTGTTGTTTTTTAAAATTAATTTATCTTTACTTAACAATACTGGAATGCAAGGGTCATGTGAGATAATTTTGTTCTGAGCTCATCAGCCTTATGTTGTCAGGGGCCACGGTTGTACAGTAGATGTTATTACAAGGATAACTACTATTCCCTGCTCTGAAGTACATCTTATTAAATGATTAACTATTTACCCATGCTGTACTATGTTGTGTGTGTGCCTGTTCTATTAGAGGTTGCTCAAAAGAAAAGATACAACCTACACTGGCCTCTCCTGAGACCCCAATTAAAATATGTCACAAGTACACAACTTTATTTTTAAATCAAAGGGCTTCACATAGTGACCCTGTGAACTCACAGGACAGCCCCTTGATTCAACCAAAATGAATATCTGAAAAAATAGAACACAATGGTAGATCAAGAGGAAGATCTGTACATGAAATTTGTGTGAATCAATTGAAGCTTGACAACAAAGAACACTAGAATTGCATTATGACAATCATCATACATTTTTTTCATGTTTTTGTAAACATTGTTTTCTGTTCTTTGAACAAAAGAATTAAATTTAAACCATTTCATGTCAAACTGAACAATTATTTCACAAAAAATAAAAACACTATTTGTTGTTTGGGCCTGTGTAGTAGTAAATGTTGGCAGTCAAAATGGGAATTAATTAAACTGGGCGCATTAAGTATTGAATACCATTTTTTTTTTTTTTACTTCAAACCGCACAACTGTATACAATGTCTCATTCACACACACACACACATACATACACACATTAGCTTGCTATTAATGGCATACATATCTGCAATAAATATTCTGTCCATTATAAAATGAAATTAAAATACTCCTGTATATAAAAAAAAAATTGCCCCTGAAGATAGAATTTGTAGCTTGGTCCTCCCAAAACATCTGCAGTAGCATAGAACCTGAGTTTTTACAATATTTGTTAGTTCTTTTGTACTTTTAAGAATGAATCAGTCATGTGCAGTATTTACTTAATTTTTGGTTTGTTTTATAAACAAAGACTGGTTGGCAAATCTGATGTTTTCTACCATACAATCTGGCCACATGCTCGGTGGCACAAGATATCTGAGAATAGAACAAGTTCGATGGTACAAGATATCTGAGAACGGAACACATTGTTCGATGGTACAAAATATCTGAGAACATACATGTTCTGATACAAGAAATCTCAGAACAGAACACTTATACAATCACACGCTGTTCGATGGTATAAACAATTATGAGAACAGACAGCATCCCTGATCAAAAAATTGTGTTTACATTAAGCATAGAACTCTTTCTCTGGTGCTCGTACGTAGTTGTAATTTGGTGCTTTCCTAGGCTCATCCAAAGGATAGCTTCCCTCATCCTTCTTCCACTGCTAACGATAAACATGACCAATAAGACAACACACAGCAGCAGAACAACCGATCCTCCAATGACCCCTGTGGAAAGATAATTCACATAGTTGTAACTGTATGGTTGCTTTCAAGCAAATTCTTCATCTACAATATTAAAGGAGAAATATGCAAAACACAAATTTAGGGTAGTTTTACAAAGTACGACAACTTAAATCAACATTTTGACCAAAAGGACTTTATCAAGAAAACAGTAAAAGGTACACCAAATAATGTGACATATGATGATACTATTTGAAAACTGCTAAAAAACTAATTTGAAGTCTACTTAATTAAAAAAAAAAACAGAACAGAAGTAACATAAAGACCTGAAAGACAGAGAGAAAAAAATGTGACAATGGATGAGAAAGGAGAGGGTAAAGCAAAGTGCATCAAACATAGAAATTGTATTAAATTTTAATTGTCTCAAGGTACCATATTAAAAGAAATATGTAATGGTATTTGAATGTTCCAATAAATTGTGATTTGCATGAGACAATTCAGGAGACTGGTCAAGTGTCTACACACGCACATAGACATCCACTAACACAATAGTGTGAGATAACACACAAAAGGCAAGTACTTTAACCCTTTCGCTGCTACATACTTTCTGAAGGCTGAGCTAAAAATAGCTACTCTTTGTTTCTAGGTCACAAACGTGAATGTACACCTATAGCAGCGACAGTAGCAATGTATAACGTGTTAACACGTCTTTAGCCCACAGATTAGAGATAATAACAGATGTGTTAATGCATCTTTAGAAGTGAATGGGAAAACGTATATATACATCCTTAGCAGCTAAAGGGTTAAACAATTAGACAATGTATACACCATGAGAAAGGTGAGGCATACACAACAGAGATATGAAGATGTAAACGGATGCACATGTCCTAAACGTGTAGAAGTCTATGCGTTTAGGGGCCTACCAAACCAATGTGCAACGATACACGTTCTTGGCAAAGATCATATCACAAAGAGTGATTAAATTGGTTGTAAAGAACGAACGCAAAGAAGAAGAAGAAGATGTAATGCTAATGTTATACTAGCATATTTTGATATAGCTGAGCGTCTGTAGCTTAAGCAGTACTGAGTTCAATCACAACCCAAACGTACCTGGTTCAAACTCTGCGGTGGACAAGTTTGGAAGCAAATTAATTGCCTTGGATTTTTACAATGGCAAAAATAGATCTCACCGTTCAGGAAGCAATGGCAAACTATTGAATATATAAGTGGTGCCTAGAAAATCAACTCGTTTACTGTGGTTGATGGCAACCACACAGAGTAAAGGATATGCCACGACTTTTTCCTATTGATATAGTGAGGTGAAGTGTTAATAGTCTTCAAAGTACTAACTGTAGATCATCTACCTAGCTACCAATGAAGTCGGAGAAGGAGCGCCTGTATGGCGGGGACATTGATAAAAGAAAAGCAGGCCTTCATGCAAGAATCAGTCAGAAGTGCCACACAAGGCGCCCAGTCTATGCCAGAATTTATAACCGGCAAACGCAAGACGAAAAATCTACCTAACTGACTTAGAGGTAATCCCATAATATATATATATATGTATATATAATCAAATAGGACTCTATAACTGGTGTTGTATCTATGACTGAAAGAACATATATAACTGACAAAATATATATGATGACACAACATCTATAATTTCTTCTTTGTTCACTCTAGTACAACCGCCTATAAATCACTCATTGTGACCATTTATGTTCATTTGAGCGTAGTTATGTTATTTTATGTTTACACCAAAGTTATGATATCTGTAACTTTTGCCCCAACACATTTAATGTCATCAGACACTTTTTTGTTGGTGTTTGCTTTCTCAGTTGTTCAGGATGATAGATTTGGTAGGAATCACATTGAAATAAGCAAATTTCCATAATCATATCCAAACACTGGGTATGATTATGGAAAAGACTTCCTTGAAGATCTAAGCAGAACAGATCATTATATTTCATCTACGACGGATGCTGCAGACTCAACAGACATGTACATAGACTAGGAATAAGTCAAACAGCTCTCTGCCAGTCTCAGCCTGAACAGACACAGGAGCATGTCCTGCAAGACTATCCTCTTGTGAGTGAACTGAGAAGCACCATATGGCCACACCCAGTCAACCTAATAAACTAAGTTTTGGGGAAACCTGAAGTTGACTGCAAAGTTTGTGATCCACAGTAAACTAAGCGCATAACCAGAGATCAATGAAGAATAATAAGCATCGGCTTTACAGCTGTTTCTTTTGATTTTCATCTGTCAAGTGTTCTTTTAATGCCCAACTTGAACACACATGACCTATGTTTTGTTGTCTGCCTCCAATAGGACTAGATACTCGATGTCACCTACCCTGAGATCAGGGATCATTTGAAAATAATATGATGGACAGGTTCACATGGAACACATGAATTGCATACTTTTGGTAAATGAGACAAGCACCAAAATTCAGCACTACAGAGATCTAATATCTCTGACTGACACATCTCTGACTGACACCTCTATGACTGACATGACATCTATGATTTGACACCACAGTGAAACTTACCAGCCAAAATGCCAGGCTGAGTCATAATCTCACCAGCTTTCTCCATTTTGTCACCATGGTGACCCTCATGATCTGACTTATGATCAGATTTCTTCTCCTTGTCAGGTCCGGACACATTTTCCTCTTTGTATGTAGGTTTTGTTTGATCCAGCTTTTTGTCTTTGTCAATGGGGCCACCAATATCTGGATCAATGTCGATTGTTTCACTATTCACTGATGAAAATAATGACCAACATAATGAATAAATGACATTTTTAAATGAATATAATAGTAAGCACCAAGAAGTGCATCAGATCATTATTGAGAAATATGTACCATATAAGGAACTACTGTCAATTGCAAAAAAACTAGTGGTATGATCAAATCTACTAGTCTTACTAAAACTGTAGTGATATGATCAGATCTACTAGTCTTACTAAAGCTGTAGTGGTATGATCAGATCTACTAGTCTTACTAAAACTGTAGTGATATGATCAGATCTACAAGTCTTACTAAAACTGTAGTGGTATGATCAGATCTACTAGTCTTACTAAAACTGTAGTGGTATGATCAAGCTTTAAAGTATTTTATTCTGCATTCGATCATACTAGCAGAATGAAAATGTTAACTCACATTTTTTTAAAATGTTTGTCCACTATGAACACTGACATTTTCACAGCACATGGTCACTAACGTAAAGTGTTATAACTTCAATAACAGCAACCCTACAACTCAAATGAAGTTCATTCTCCTCAATGTTTCAACATTATCCCAAGTGAAAAGATGAAGATGAAGCAAGTACAGAAATAGATAACAAGGAATGTTGAATGTGGACAGAAATGTCAACTGTAATTGTGGGGATTGATTTTCTGTGTGGGCTGCAGACTCTTTTATTTTGAATGAAGGAATGAGACTGTTTTATTATGAATGAAGGAATCAGACTGTTTTATTATGAATGAAGGAATCAGACTCTTTTATTTAGAATGAAGGAATCAGACTTTTATTATGAATGAAGGAATCAGACTTTTATTATGAATGAAGGAATCAGACTCTTTTATTATGAATGAAGGAATCAGACTTTTATTAAGAATAAATTACTGCTCCTTACCGAGCATGCTGTAACATACGACTAGGGAAAGTTGTGTTTAGAACTGGTATCTCAAACAAAGTGTTACAGAAATTACTGCTAATGAAGGTTGCATATAAAACTAGTTTGTTTAAATAATTGTTGCAGAAACTACTACTATCTTTCTTCTTCTTTTCTCTTAATATGTTTTGTCTCACAGTTGTCAGGATAAGAGATTTCTACAACAGTCTTTTGTGTGAGCTTAATAAATAGTGTTTTTCTCCGTCTGTTATTTCTGAGGTCCCCCTTTTGCTTTGCATCCACTGTATCGGAGTAACATTGCTCTTTGAGGCAATTTAATTTGCTGTTTCGTGATGAACTACCACTATAAGAGTTTAATGTTTAAGTAATCTTACCTTCGGTTACTATAATCTTTGGCTTTTCTGTCTCATCGATATAAATGCTGCCCTGAAAAAAGAAAGGGTATATTGTTTACAAAGCCACAATTAGTTAAACTCACACAGAACAACAAGTAGTTAAACTTACACAGGGTCACAAGAAATTTAATTCCCACAGAGAAGAGTTACAAAGTGAAACAAAGAAAGAGCAACAATAAGTTACCCACACAGAGCCAAAAATAGTTAACATCATACAGAGTAATAAGGAGCTACGCCCACACAGTCACAAAACTACACTCATGTGTGCATTCTGAGTGACTCATTGAGTATGATCCGAAAGGTGGAGGCCGGTTTGGTGCACAGGCAATGGACTGAATCACTGCAGGCGTCAACAATTTGCAGAATTACACTTGTCTTCGTTCTAGGGCAAATGGGTGTCGTTGGCAATGAAAGAGCAGACTGGCTGGCTCTGTCGCTATATCAGGGGTCCAGCCAATGGACAGAGCTGACATCTTGAACACCCTCATAGAGTGTGGCTGCAGAGAAGATTTTCATCTAAACCAATCCACGTCAACTACTAGATTTCGGGAGATGGGTTTGAAGATTGGTGTGGCAAGAAAGGAACAGTACAACAGGTATGCGAGTAGGCTCATCAATCAAAATCAAACTGGTACGGTCAGTCGCTGGACGCTGTTGGAGATATTGCGAAGGAGATCGGAGCACCTATGGACGTGTCCGGAGTGCAATGAAGATATTCCAAACTAAAACTAAACCCACAAAGAGTCATGCATGTAAACCACACTCACTAGGAATTAAACCCACACAAAGTCACAAAGAATTACACCCACTCAGAGCAATAAGTAGTTAGACTCATATACACTAACAAGGACTTAAAACTCACACAGAGCCATAAGAAGTTAAATGCAACACAGCTTTGCTTGGAGTTACTAACACAGAGAGGTCAAAGATACATGCAGTGTCATGGTCAGATATCAAGCAATTACCAATATCCTACTCAACCTCTACATGGTGACCATGGAAACAGACTGAAACATTACAGTCTAACAATATCAGTAGGGATTGAGTGGAGAAGCTACCCCAGAAAGATGGTGTGTTTACGCTCAGTAATCCCAACCTGGAGCACTTTCCCAGAGAAAACAGTTTAGTGTCCTGAACTGCTGATATGATCTTACTAAATTACTCTGGATCTAGTTCTGTAAAACTCTGGTTCTGACTCTGGTTCTTTGCTAACCAAACACAAACGGCTAATGTCCCAAATTTTTTTCCCCGATCCAGAAGCGCTTTCAGCTCTTTGGCTCGGTGCCATGGACATCGTAACCCTTCGGTTCGGTGCCACGAACACCGTGAAACTGGGGAATCTGTGGCTTTTCTGCCAGCCCGCGGAATTGAACCCGTACTCACAGAGGGCTAGTCACCCGCAGTTCAACGTGCTACAAACATGCTGGGCAGGCGGGCCTAATGTCCCATCAACACACCAAACAAGATCTGGCTTAAAATTCTAGTACTAGCAAGAAGAGTATAGATTAGTCATCAGATGTTCATCATCACTGCATATCAAGCCAATTCATCCATAAGTTCTCCAATCTTCTCCTCAGTATGTCTCTCAGAGTATGTCAACTAATGACCCCAGTTCTATATTGGTTTACTATTCTTATTTCACTTCTAGTATAGTGCTCTAGTCTAGCTACACAACAGTTGATACAGTTGACAACACATTTTCTTGCAATCTGGTAGCTATACAACAGTTGATACAGTTGACAACACATTTTCTTGCAATCTGGTCAGGGTTGCAGATCCACCCCTTCTTGAATTGTTTACACAACCTCTCTCCTTAAGGGAATTTCAAATATCAGTCTGGTCCATTGACCTCCTGTTTTCTACAGAAGACATACCTGCAAGACCATCTGATTGTTCATTCCCATTTACACCTGCATGCCCTGGCACAATAATAAAACTGATTTTTGCCTGTCAAGACCTTAAAACAGAATTAAAGAAAAAGGCTCAGAGATTGCAAACAGACAAACCAGCAAAGAAACAAACCTCAGTCTTGTCTTTTGTATCTAACAAACTTGTATCTGTAGTCAGCTCTGGAATAATGATATCTGCAGTATCATCATCTGAAATGAAATGTTAAATAAATATTACTGCTTCTTGGAACATGCTCAAGTTGATAACAGATAGTGAACTTAGAAGAAGGAAGACATTTAAAACATAACAAGAGACAGAGCCTGTCTGCCCAGCGTGTTCGTAGCGCGTTGGACTACGGATGACTATCCCTCTGTGTGTGCGGGTTCAATTCCGCGGGATGGCAGAAAAGCCACAGATTCCCAGATTTACGGTGTTCGTGGCACCGAACTGAAGGGTTACGATGTCCATGGCACCGAGCCAAGAGCTGAAAAGCTCAAGTGCTTCTGGATCGGAAAAAAAAACCAAGAGACAGAAGTTAACATCATTATCTGGGTGTAAGTGATCATATATATATATATATATATATATATTTAGTTTGAGAATTAGGCATTAAGTTTGGACATGCCAGACAGTGTCGCTTCGTGGTAGAGAGAGAAGATATAGTAATCAACTTCTCATGGGTACTGTGAGCAAATGGACTTTGGGATGGCTGCTACAGCGGAGCACAGAGCACGAATGGGATGCCCAATGTGCCATGACGTCGATTGCATAACATATATATCTTTTACATGTCCCATTTGACACAAGGTTTCCACATGAGATTTCCATTGTTGCGGTTCTATCGTCTTTCTACTAATTGCTTACCATGTCAGGTTACAATCCTTTCACTCTTTCAACAGTTCTTTTCTAACATTTACTTTGAACAAGCAGGTCTTCTTTTCCCATGTGCTGTCCATTGGAGAGCTGTCCTAGTCAATGTCCCTACTGGCATACAACATACATGCCCAATCCACCCCCACCTTTGTCTTTTAATGATCGTCTCCAGTGATACATAGCTTGTTTTCAAAGCTCTTTGTCTGCTTGATACTTGAGCAGAAAATTTGCAGAATTTTTTTAAAACATTTATTTTGAAATATCTCCAACTTGTGTAAGATCTTGTGGGTAATTTTCCAGCACTAACTACTGTATAATAACACTCCCACTGTTATTCACTGCTTCTATATATTTTAAGTTTTGCTTTAAGATGTAATTCTTTGGCTTTCCAGATTTTGTTGAGCATGGCAAAAATGTCAATAGCTTTCTTAATTATTTTTTAATGATACCCTTTATCCAAATCATTGTCCTGCAATACTGTTCTGTTCTTTCACAAGTATAAACAATCATGAACTTCCTTTACGATTTTATTTTGTAACATAATTGGGTTATCTGGTGTTATTTCTCATTGTTTCATTTTTTTAATAAAACTCAAAGTCCTATTGTTTGAGCTGTTCTGGAAAGTATAACTATTTTTCTTTGATCTTCATTGTATCAGCTGGTCAAAAGACTAAAATCATCAGCATAATCCAAATCTTTCAAAAATGAGGTAAGTGTCCATCGAATGCCTTATCATTTATGGTTTCTCTCATCAGTCAAGTCAGTCTATGGCAAAGTTAAACGAAAGATGAAAGAATATACCTCTGTCAAATTTTTGTTTTGAACTTGAGCTTATTTTGCCAGTGTGTTGCAGGGGCCAACAACAGGAGCAAAGAATAGTAACATTGCGACCTACAAGGCATGTCGTAAGAGGTGACTAAGGTAGGGAATGGGAAGCTACCCTAGTAATTAAAAAGTTTCGCAGCAATCGGATGCGCTGGCCTAGTTGTAGGCACTTAACTGGCACAATGTACAATTACTCTTAGGCTCAGATCACATACACATCACAAAGAGTGGATTAACAAATGGTTGATATGGAGCATTCGAAGAAGACTTTGAGGTTGACCGTGAAAATCTGCATATAGTGCTTTAATTGCATTAGCCATTTTTGCTGATATTGTAAGTGATCATAGGTCTCTTGAAATGTCTGGATACTGGTCACCCCACAGCTCCAATATATCTCTCATGTGGAACCACCTTTCATATATCTTCACATATGAAAGATATCATATGAAACATATATTCTCCCCGCCGCGATTAGAAACACAAAGTTTAACTGGTCAAGGTGACAATGACTTACCACATCTTGGTATGTCTGGAATGTGTACCTCACTACCTGTCATCCTGGAACCTGTGTCTTCATCTACACAAAAACACATAGAGCCATGACATTGGATGCGGTCAAACTGACCATCATTTGTACACCTGGGTCTAAAACTGCCCAGAATTTTGCTTCGAACATGCTGGACAAGCTGGTGTACACAGAGATGCAGATTGTGACCTGTAAACAAAATCAGGTGTTGGAATTTTGTACTTGCGTAATGTACCTCACAGCACAAGGTTTTAGCATTATAAGGAATATAGTCAGCTCTCTAACTGGCTATCTTACACAGTAATGGACATCACATAACATGCAACACTGTCTTGTTATGAAGACCTTGCAGTACTAGCTCTTAACTAAGTGAACCAGCTATTTCATTATTTCAGTTTGATCAATTGCATTACGACAACTGATAAACTGCATATTTATTCCAACTCTCTGCTATCAGTGCCAAACATGGCCCCTGACTAAGACACAAGAAAGAAAGATTACTACATCTGAAATGAGATGTCTACGAAAAGCTGTCAACGTTACAAGGCGAGATAGAGTGAGAAACGAGAATATCAGAAGCATCGTTGGTACTATACCATGCATACAGTACATCGAGAAGCAAAGATTCAAGTGGTTCGCCATCTAATGAGAATGGAACCACATTTACTACCATCACGTGCCTATAATAATCGACACTCAGGGCGCAGAGCACAAGGCAGGCCAAGAACACGATGGATAGATAACATCTCAGAGTCCCTGCGAAAGCATGGACTGACAACGCAAGCGCAACACACCTGGCACAAGATAGGAAACTAACTCTCCCCACGACGCTCACGGCAAATGTGGTTAAGATAAGATAAGATAAGATCAATTGCATTGCTATTGTATTATGTTCATTCCTACCCTACTGTACAAATCCCATACTTATTTTATACAATTTTCAACATTATAATTTCATTCTTCCCTTTACAAATTTCATCCCTACTACATAAATTCTATTCTTACTTTATAAATTACTTTCCTATATAAAAATAATAAAAATGTTTCCCTTACATACATTATAATTTCATATCCTACATAATAAATCCCTTGACTGCTTAATAAATTCCTTTCCTACTTTACAAATTACTTTCCTATGCTATACACTCATTTCATTGTTTATAAACTTCTATACTATTTTTTATGTGGGCGTCTGTAGCTTAAGTGGTAGTGAGCTCGGCAACAACCTAAGTGTGTCTGGTTCAAAACTTCACGGCGGGCAGTTTGGAAGCAAATTTTGCATGCCGTAATGAATGGTTTAAAATAGTCTCTAAGGTTCAGAAAGCAATGGCAAACTACTGAATGTGTAAGTGATGCCTAGACTCGTTTACAAGTTCAAAGCCAACTTTCTAAATTCTATCTCTACATGATAACTTTACTCACCACTATCACAAGCAGGTACATCGGGTGCTTCTTTGAGAGATCCTGGAATCTCATGCCCTTCAAGATCACTACACCAACAGTCTCCTATCCCTGGTTGTCCCTGGCACTGCAATGAGTCAAACTCACCATTTGGCAAACACCTGGGCACATACATGTTAGATAGCTGCTGACTAGCCTGGCGTAGTTTTTCGCAGGCGGTTAATGGTCGGCTTGTTGTTGCAATGGTGGTTGTAGTGGTGGTGGTGGTGGTAGCGGCGGTCATAGTCGTGGCAGTTGCTTTCTCCAATGAAGCTAAAGTAGACAGAAAAGAGGTTAAACAGGATGTGTCTCTAATCTGTTACACTCTTGGTGCTTAGGACAGTGACAAATGTATGTCATTCTTCTGTTCTTGGTAGTCTTCTGTATTGCATTTCAGCGGTGATTCATTTTTTTCAGTTCCTGTTCTACTGTTCACTTCCAGGTCATTTCGAGTCTTCCATGTTTTCGTCTATCCTCTGGTGTCCATCTCGGTGCATTTTGTGTGACAGAGTTAGTCTCCATGCACATCAAATACATGATCCATCTCCAGCATATCTTTTGAATGATGGTGTTAATATTTTCTTGCTGACACTGTGCAAGCAATTCTTGGTTAGAGATAGTTTTTGGCCAGAATATGAATAAGATCTTTCACAAACAAGTTGTATAGAAGGTGGAAGCTATTATCATTGAGGACTTCTGTCTAAACAGTAGTAGCTAAACAGGATGTGTGACTGTGGTATAACTTGTAATCGTTGGTTGGGAACAGTCAGATATACCTCAGATACAGTAAGGTGTATCTCTTACATAACATAATATATTTAGACATAGTTACATATCTCCCATAGTCAGGTGTCTATCAGAAACAACTAGGGATCCAGAGCCTTTTCAGACCTTAGGGTACGAAGTGCCTGTTACTTCACATTTCTAGCACCGAATATGCAGGATGTCCAATTCATTTTCTCATTTGTGAGACATGGAGTTTTGGAATGAACAATCAACTCTTTTGTGCCTGATTCAACAAATGAATGTGTTGTGCTAATCTGTCCCACATCTTTCTGATAGATACAGTTAGGTAAATCTCAGAGTCAGGTATCACTAAAGTATTTCCATGTGTTTCTGATACAATAATGTATTTTTCAGATATAGTCAGATATCTTTGACATAATTGCAAATGGTGACAGATGTGGAAACAAGATTAGGAAGGAATGGTTAAAAGTACATTCAATGACATGAGCAAGTTACTAACATCTAAACAGATTATCAAGATGAGGATTAAAGTAAAAAAGTAAAGGAATCCTTTCATACCTCGCGGTATATAGGGCAATATAGTGTTAGGCCTGTATTGTTCATTGACTGTCGGCAAATGATGTGTGATGTGGTCAGCATCACGCCAGCTGCCTTTACTTTCCCAGAGTATGTCTGGTACCCAATTGAGGCTTGGTCGACCTGAGAGCCGCCGCAGTCGGGACAAATTCCACGCCCACTGCGAGAGTTTAACCCGGACCACCAGCCTTGAGAAGCAAGTTCACTAACAACTACGCTACCGCGGCTCTCAAGATGAGGGTTATCAAGTGCTATATTTATTCTGTATAGTTCAAATACATGGACAATGAACAAGCACGTGGATGGAAGACAGAATTATTGTCCTTTAGACCGAGATATAAAAAAAAGTTGTAGAAAACCAAGTAACAATGAAAGAATTACTACAGGAAAAAATCAAAACTAAATATTTGGGACACATAAAGAGACATGACAAATTGATTTACACCATATTTGAGGCAAAAGGTTGGAGAACAATGAGAAGAAGAAGACCGAGGCACAAGTGGGAGGGAACTTATCATCAAGACTGCACACTCCTACTACTACTACAGACAAACTTACCACCACCAAGATTGTTCTCTACCATTACCACAGATACTTATCTTAAGACTTCTCTCCCATTACCACAGATGCATCATCAAAACTAGTCTCTCTCACTACTGCATACTGATCTTAAGACTGTTCTCTCTGACTATTACAGACAGACCATCAAGATTGTCCAACTACCACAAACCAACTTACCATCAGGACTAATCTCCCCCATCCCACTTCCAGAACCAGAGCCTGATTCTACCAAATCTTCATCGTCAGAAGCATGGAGCATCCAGTCTCCACTTCCTGCTACAGTGTCGATGGGCTCTTTGTCCTGGAGAATAAAATGTGATCATCACAACCCAAACACAATAGTGGACAAAAGAGTTAGATGCAGCCTGGACAAAGACAATGGTGGACAGTGGAGTAAGAAACAGCATGGGTAGACATGGCAGAGGACAATGAAGTAAGGAACATAATAGACACACTGCCCGAATGGTTACGGGACCCAAATTGGGGTGTAAAGAATAGTACCACTGTTACCTGCTAAGCATGTCGTAAGAGGCGACTAAGGAGGTTAGGCATGGGGATAGCTACCCCACACCGTAAAAACACTAGATGGCTACAGAACGGAGAGCGAACCGAGTAAACGCTGGCTGAAACCGGACACATCGCCGAAGGATAAGCACCAGAGCTCCAAATGGTGCTGAAGATGTGATGTAAAACACACCAATGCTAAGGTTGCATGAATCAGATTTCCACTTGAATAGAATTTATGGTGAGGTCTGGTACATCGGCCTGGGCAGGGATCGAGAGAGAGAGAGAGAATAGACACACACACTCTCCTTCTGCTATTTCTTTTCATTTTCAGTGAAACTTGGCCTGCAATTTATCACCAATATTTGTATTCGTTGTTTTTAAATTCAGTGTTTTGAATAGAACATGTTACTGAAATTAGTCTTAACACTAACCAGCTTTTTTATTAAAGTTTCTGTTAACATAGTCATTTATATTGATTTATGTTGCTAACTCTATCCTCGCCCCTGCTTTTGTTACACCATGAGGTATATTGGGAAATGCAATGTTGGGTGCATATTTCTTCTTTTGGCCAAGGGTACATGACAGATAAGGTGATCAACATCACCACCAGCAGACTTTAGTTCCCAGTGTTTCTATAGTTTCTAATTGAGTTGACATGAGAGTCAAAATAACACTAACCAAACCAACAGATAATCTGGGGGGAAATATTGACCAATTTAACACAAATTTGCTGCTGGGGCTACTGTGTTGGTGCAATACTCTCGGCAGCTGACGTGCCATTTCTGCAACACGCTCGGTAGGTGGCGGGCCATTTCTGCAACACTCTCGGTAGGTGGCGGGCCATTTCTGCAACACTCTCGGTAGGTGGCGGGCCATTTCTTCAACACTCGGCAGGTGGCGTGCCATTTCTGAATGAGAAAGAGTGGTTTAACAAGTGGTAGATATGGCGTATTGGAAGCAGAATGGCGAGGGACACTAAGTGATAAGGAAAGCAAGCCATCGCGCAAAACCAGTCAGATGTGCCATATTAGGAGCCATGAATACGCCTGAGTTTATAGCGGGCGTACAAAAAAATTGCACTGGGTTTCACAATTTGGCACAGAAATGGCATGACACATGTCAATAGTATTGCACAAAGCAATGACTCCGTAGCTCCAGTAACACTCATAGTGATCTCCGAAAAAAGTACACGTGTACACCGAACGACACTCCGGATTCGAACCCACGACTTTCAGAACGCAAAGCAAACGTCTTGATCACTTTGCAACCAAAAGACGCACCCGCCCTCCTTCCCTATAGATACCGACTCAGTGCCTGGGTGTGCCCTATAGACATTCTCTACATAAAAGAACAGCTGGAGATGCCTTCTAGTCAGTGGTGTGACTGTCACGAGCTGGACAGACTGAACCAGATCAAAACGTACGCTGAAATCAGATATGCTGACACTATAGAGGTATAATAGTGCAGCATAACACCTTTAAAATACATCAAACCGTGCTTACGTTCTCTGTCTCAAATTTACAATGAGTGATATATAAATTGTGTTATACTAGATCACAGCAGTCGTGACAGCATAGTGGTTAGGGCACTTGTTTCGTATCAGCGTCATTCCAGGATCATATTCTCCATTTGAAATGGGATTTGTTACCGATCCGTATCAGGTCGAGCCAGTCACAATTGGTTGGGTACCTGGGAAACACTTGGAGGTAAAGACGACGAGCGTGATGTTGATCACCCCATCCATCATGAACTGGTGGTTAAAGACAATTACAGGACTAACATTGCATTCCTTAATATATACCACACAGTGTGTAAACTGTTTCTTTTTTTACTTTATCTTCGTCGTCTTTTGTCGTCACACTGTTACTGGGTTGTTGCCCAGTGTCGTGGTTTTCTGTTGGTGTCTTTCGCTGCTCTAGCGGTTTGTGTGATAACTATTTTTTACGTTTTGACATAATTCTCCATCCATATCTTTTTGTGGTCTTCCTCTCGCCTGCTTTCCTTGTGTTCTGTTGTAGAAGACTGTATACAGTGGAGTTCGATTGCATTCTCAGTAAGTAGTCGAACGACTTCATTCTTTGTTTCTCAATGTTATGCAAGCAAGGTTCTGTCCCAACTTTCTCTTTTATGCTGATGTTGGTAACTCTTTATCTTTTCTGGTGTTGGTAATTTTTACTCTATACTAAAGCAAATAGCAACAAACATATGACATACCATCACAGCTGACTCATCATATACATATTTCATTGTTATTTGTACGAACGAAGTTACAGACATCTTAAAACTTCACAATACCAGCACATCATATCAAGCAACCAAGTGTCCACTATCTCAGAAACTGATTATCAGTTAAACCTGCGACGCATTTCGGCAAAAAGCAGAGAACGACAAAAAGAAAAACGATTTAAGTACTCGTGGCTTTTTTACAGACTGTGTATCTTTATATATGACTAAACATATACACGCACATATATTTTATCTTAGGGTCAAGTATTTCTTGTTACTGTTGATGAGTTGAGACTATTAGTCATACTAAGTATTCAAACATTTGGTCTACTGTCTCACTTTGAAATACCAGAAAATTAAACATCAGTGAGACTGACTAATGGTAAATAAATAGACAGTAAACAAAAAGGTATACCTTGAGAAGAAATGATCAAAGAATATCAAAGCAGGTATTGAAGTGGGAGACAAAGAGTTCAAGAAAGGAACGAATCACTAGGGAAATCCTGAAACACATTTTGCTGAGAAAGGCAAAAAATATCAGATAGCTGACTGAAATCAGGTATACGGGCCTAGTCACCATGGGCGCATAATCGTCAACGTAGATCAAGTGTTCTTGTGAAAGAATGAATTATATATCACAAGAAGAATGGTAAAATTGGCCGTAAAGAGCGAACGACAGAGATATCCAATTCCATGGATGAGATCGAGCCAGTTGTCCAGATCCGAGAGATATGGAGAAATTAATTAATTGCAGGCCCTAAGTGGCGAACAACGGTACGATAGTAATAAATATATATATATATATCGCCCGAGTGGTTACCGGGGCCCAAATTTGGGGCGTAAAGAATAGAGCCACTGTTACCTGCCACGCATGTCGTAAGAGGCGACTAAGGAGGTTTGGCTGAAATCGGATGCATGTGTTCTAAACATGTAGAAGTCTATGCGTTTAGGGGCCTACCAAACCAATGTGCAACGTATACACGTTCTTGGCAAAGATCAAACATATCACAAAGAGTGATTAAAATTGATCGTAAAGAACGAACGCAAAGAAGAAGATATATATATATGCATTGTTTTATTAAAATAAAAAAAGGATACACTTGGCTAAAATAGTAAGCAGACATAGTAATAAACATCTCGCAGGGATATCTACTTAAAGAAAAATGTAATAAAGTTTGTCATGTGATCATATGGTGAAGATTTTGTCTGTAGCCACATTTGAATTTCATGACAACTTTGCTAGTCATATACACACACAACTACTCCTAGTTGCGTTTTATGATATGCTTGAATACAGTGGAACTGTTGGGTTTTTGTTAAGTCCAATACTGGGTTAGAAGATCCGTATAGGTAAACACCCCTTACAAAATCTAATATCAAAATGCAAATATGTATATATATATCTTCTTCTTTCTTTTGTCGTCACACTGCTACCGGGTTGTTGCCCAGTGTCGTGGTTTTCTGTTTTTGTCTTGCGCTGTTCTTGTGACTTGTGTGATTGTTATCTTTGCTCTTTCACGGGATTCTGCTACGCCATCTAACCATCTTTTCCGTGGTCTTCCTCTTGCCTTCTTTCCGATGTTCTGTTGTAGAAGACTGTATATTGTGGAGTTTGGATGCATTCTTATTAAGTGGCCAAACCACTTCATTCTTTGTTTCTCTATGTAATTCAAGCACGGTTTTGTGCCAACTTTCTTTCTTATGCTGATGTTAGTGATTCTGTCTTTTCTTGTGTTGTTGGTAACTTTTCGCAGGCAACGCATTTCACATGTAGTTATTTTTTGTGACTGCGCTTTGCTTAATGTTCATGTTTGGCTCTGGTAACACAAAGTAGGTATAAAAATGCTGTTGATCATCTGTTGCTTAGCTGCCTGTGAAATTTTTGGGTACCTTAACAATGGGGCTAGCTGGTAGGCTACAGCATTTGCTTTTTGCGCTCTAGCCTCTATCTCTATCCAGTTTTCCGTCTTCTGTGAATATGCTTCCTAAGTATTTAAATTCTTTCACTTGGTTTATTTTAGTGCCATTGACATGGATATCTAGATTATTATGTTTTCTTCCCATATTCATTATTTCTGTTTTAGTGTTGTTGATTTTCATGTCATGTTTTACACAATTTTTGTTCAAGGTGCCAATATGATGTTGTAGATCTTGTTCATTTTGATGTATCAGGCACTGATCATCTGCATATTCTTATTTAATCATATACAATAAATATGTGATTGAGATTCACACGCTATGTCAAGTAGGCATAAATTATCAAGAAGTTTGCATTGGCTGTCCATAACTTTCTATCTTCCAATGGTGGTTGCAATAATAGCAGATTTGTTTGCTTACCAATGTTTACTTTCCCGAGCTTTTATCGACGATTCTTGACTTGATATTCCCGTCATTTAGCATATGGGGTTATTGTTTTGATATTCAAATGTGTACGATTTTGAACTCTTGCTTTCTGCGCCATGCAGTGGAGTTTGTGCTTTCGTCTACAGGCTGATGAATAACTTTGCGACTCTTTCTGATGTGGTAGGTTTACGGAGCTCACTTCCAAATCACGGAAGACTGTTTGATTTGATGTGGCGAGGGGTGCAATGTCACGAGTCGTAGTCTTTCTACTCCAAATGGACTTTTGCAGTGACTCTCTGACAAGTTCGGATGCATGCAGAAGCTAAATTGGTTTATTACTTTCCAGGCATTGATCTCAGACAGGTTCCATCACATCTAAGTTTGTGTCGACGTGTGCTTTGTTAGCAAGCCAGACAAATTTGTAGTCGAGGCGCACTGTGAGGAAGTCTTGACCGGTATGTTTCCTAGGTCAAATTTCTAGTTAGAAGAACGAGTCATATCTGCGCCCTGGACACATGGGGTACGTTACAGGATAAAAAAACCCAGCAAAACAACACGACCATCACTATCAACATTAACAACAACATAAGCATGTACTTACAAATATGATATTACTGTTTGTTTTCTTGGCCTGAAATGTAAAAAAATTGTTTAAAAATAATATTGATTGCTACGTGAATATGTTGATATTATTAGTATATATAAAACATAGGGTTTATCATATATACGACGTAGAGAGCTGATTACGTTCCTATGTGATTTTGTCGGCTATCAACGCCTATTTCCGCCAGAGTGGTTACCGGGGCCAAAATTTGGGCTGTAGAGAATAGAACCACTGTTACCTGCCACGCATATCGTAAGAGGCGACAAGGGAGGTTTGGCTGAAATCGGATGCACGTGTCCTAAACGTGTAGAAGTCTATGCGTTTAAGGGCCTACCAAACCAATGTGCAAAATATATACACGTTCTTGGCAAAGATCAAACATATCACAAAGAGTGATTAAAATTGGTCGTAAAGAACGAACGCAAAGAAGAAGAACACCTATTCCTCAGCAAGTCTATTTGTGGTCTTTATGTTTGACCTGACCTGACAAATAATGACATATTCTAATTTACTGAGCATTTCTGTAAGATAAAAGGCCACGTATTTGCAGACCACGCTTAAGATAGCTGCTCGCATGCAGAATGATAAACATTACTTTGTTCGTCTAGCATGTTATCAGTGATGTCTTGTCTCTCACACACACGCACGCACACAAAAATACACTACTGTGGACTGATATGTCTATATGATATGACCTCTTCAAATCTATGCGATGTCTGTGTTTCAGAGAGAGAGAGAGACATAGACCACACGACATCTCTGGAAGAAACAAAAACTCGGGAAACTTGCGAAGACTTTGAACTACGAAAATAGCAAGCGGCCACTAAGAGAAATTTAATACAAACTTGAAGTGCATTCAGGCAACAACAAAACAACGCACATATATTTAAGAGAAAAAACGCAAGAGCTAGCCAAATAAACAAACCAAAATAAAGACTCCAAAAAATCACAAGAGCTAAAGAAGATGCTCGTGGTAGTAGAAGAACATTTAATGTCCAAAAATAATCACAGACTAAGTAGTTACATGAAGTAACATATGGTGTAACACTCTCTTCGCGACTCTCTGTTGGATGAGGACACTAAAATCGATGTTGAATCGATCAAGCGATTTAAGCAGTTTGGAGTTACTCGTTGTTCAAGTCGAACTGGATGCCTGAGAGGCAGAGTGAGAGGTGTGTTTAATCAGCGAGCCACAGGCACCATCAGTATGCATACTCTTCGATATCTGTTGGGGAGACTGAGCACCTATGGGTCTGTCCGGAGTGCAATGACGTCAGTTTAGTAACCAATAACTTAAGAAGCCACATGGTAAAGATGAAGTCACCAACGACATTCTCAAAAACTTGGAATTAAGGCAAGAAAGAAGCTTTTACAAATTGTAAACATCAGTGGGCTTAGGTGGCTGAGCTCGATCACTACCCAAGATACCAGGTTCAAACCCCGCAGCGGTAAGTTTGGAAGTAATTTTGTTCCCGTTGATTTTTACGAACGGTAAAAATAGACCTGACTGTTCACAAAACAATAGCAAACTACTGGAAGTGTAAGTGGTGCCTAGAAAATCAAAGACTCGTTTACTGTGGTTAATGGCAACGTCCTGCAAAAGGATACGCCACAATTTATGCAAACGATTTTCATTCAGACAGTTGGGAAACATGACAAGCGCCTTCCACATGGAAAGCAGCTATCACTGCACCCATCATCATACAGCAAGGAAAAGACAGCCTTGATGCGAGTATCTTCAAACTAGTCTGTCTACTCAGATGCATTGTCAAGTTAAAGAAAGAACTAGTCAACAAGAGACTCATGTGGTATCTGAAATTAGAGCAACTAATCTCTTCTTCTTCTTGTTCGCTGTTGTTCAATGTCCAAACAATGAGTCCGGTTCTCTGGATGTATGTTGTTGCATTTGTTAGTTCATCAAGGCTTCCATACAGCTTTCCCATGGATGCTTGTCTCTGTTGGTCAGTGTTCTTTCCGCAGTCCAAACAATGAGTCCGGTTCTCTGGACGTATGTTGTTGTATTTGTTAGTTCATCAAGGCTTCCATACAGCTTTCCCATGGATGCTTGTCTCTGTTGGTCAGTGTTCTTTCCGCAGTTGATTCATCAGGTGACAACAGCTTTGCATGGATGTTTGTCTCTGTTTGGTCAGTGTTCTTTCCGCAGTTGATTCATCAGGTGACAATCTTGCAAGATGTGTTCGGCTGTCTGTGCTGGTGTCTGTTCAGTTTATTGTGTCCAGTTAAAGTAACTGATAATGACACAACAGTGGTTTTCAACTCAACAACACAGATCAAGCTACCTATATTGTCAAGGAAATCCAAGATATTTATTCTTCAGGAAATGCTGCTTACAATGGCATGGTGAATTTGTATGGAGAATGCCTTCGACAAAGTATGGAAAGAGGACATTAAGATCAAGCACAGACTGAGCATCAGTGAACCGCTATATAACTGGATATGTCAGTACAAGGAAAAGAAAACAATGATAGAAATTGTTTCCCCACAATGAGGAATTTTATCTACTATTCTCTTTCTAGTCGCTATAAACGATATTGTGGAGGACAACACTTCAAGCGTACACTCGTTAATCTATGCAGATGGTACACTGTAGGCAGGGAAAGAGTCGATGTCAGTTTCAAAATCCAGAATGCAAGATATAATACAAATAAAATTTCCCGTAGCCTTTTTAGACCTTAGGGTATGAGTGCCTGTCCCTTCATATTTCTAGACCCAAGTGCACATGGGGTAGGAGAGACAATTCCTTTCCTCGCGTGTAGAACGTTGGGTCCCCACAACCCTCTTGAGTTCGAGTCGATTGGTGAGTGTTACGCATAACGATAATCCGTCCCATAAAATGCAAGATATATGTAAACAATTTGAAAAAATAAATAGACATGGTTGCTAAACATCAATGATAAGCAAACCAAATCCCCAATATTAAACCTATCCAATAAGATACAAACAAAATTACAATATTAAACATATCCAATAAGATACAAACAAAATTACAATATTAAACCTATCCAATAAGATACAAACAAAATTACAATATTAAACCCATCCAATAAGATACAGACAGCAAGATTAAAAATAAAAGATCACATACTCCCTCCTTAGAAATCAACTCAATTTAGCCTGAGCTTCAGAATGAACCGCACATTGATATGGACATATCATACAGATAATGCTCAGTGTCTGGCTGAATGAACCGCACATTGATATGGACATAGCATACAGATAATGCTCAGTGTCTGGCTGAGTGGATTAGAACGCGGCTTCCATGCGGGAGACCTGTGTTTAATTCACGGTAAGGCCAAGGATTTTTTCTGTTGTGGGCATAAATGAAAAATCCTAATCTGAACAGCTTTGCGGCTACTGCACTAGCTATGCGGCCATAAATTACCCAGGCTCTTGTCCCACACCGCCCTAAAAAGCAATACTACAGGTGCAGTAACAACAGTTTTTATCGACAGTAACGCTGAGAGAGATGTGTGGCGTCTGTGGCCCAGGGGATAGTCACTCGGTCTATTAACCCCGACGTTCGAATCACGCTGCGGACAGTTAGGTTGCAAATTGTTTCGCGTCGATTTTTACAAAAGGACGATGGCACCACCCGTTCAGAAAGCAATGGCAAACTACTGAACGTAATAATGCCTAGAAAATCACAAACAGCGTTAAAAGCTGGGGTTGATTCGCAAAGTCCTGTAAAGGATATGCAATTAACTTTTAACGCTGTGAGAACAGCAAGATATTGAATGCAAATGATGGAGAGAAAAAACTGGCAGGTTCCAACTGGGGTGCAAACAACAACATTTTGAAAAGACTATATATATATATATATATATTTTGGACAGTCAGACAGACAGCTACTCAGTATAGAAGACTATATACATGGACAGTCAGACAGATAGCTACTCGAGTATAGAAGACTATATACATGGACAGTCAGACAGACAGCTACTCGAGTATAGAAGACTATATACATGGACAGTCAGACAGACAGCTACTCGAGTATAGAATCACAGTCTGTGTCACAGCATAGAAAAAAAATAGTTTAACAAAATAAGCAGAACACATTACCATGTCAAAGGACTCGCAACATCAATGGAACAATGAAATCTACCTCTACAGAGACATTGGAAACAGTAGCAGGCCTTCAGCCAATGGAGAATCAAAATATATGTTGAATCGATCCAGCGGTTTAAGGAGGTTGGAGTTACCCGTTGTACAAGTAGAACTGGATGCCTGAGGTGTAGAGTGATAAGTGTGTTTAACCAGCGAGCCAAGGGAACCATCAATATAAATATCATTCGATAACTGTTGGGTGGGACTGAGCACCAATGGGTCTGCCCGGAGTGCAATGACGCCGGTTCGTTCAGTAACCAATAAGAAACAAAGTGGCAAGAAAATAATATAGTAAACAGAGAAACCACCAATAACAGCATACAATAAAAAGAGATCAGGTACTAGAGCCAAGGAAGACCAAGCAAAAATGGATAGGCATTATCAAGACCACGCTAAATAAACACGGATATAACACAACAAGGGCGACTTATCTGGTCCTAGAATGCAGATTAAAGCTCCCACCTCTACGCTTAACGGCAAGAGTGGACAACCAATTTCAACATCCACATGGGGAAAGACAATAAAGACAACAAATAGAGAAATATAAAAACCTGTTGAACAACCATATGTATTTTAACCCTTTCGCCCTTCTGAACTGATATAGTGACTTACAGTATTTGTTATTATGGCGTAAAGCCTGTATATTGACTAATTAAGTATAAAGTGTAATATAAATGCGTCTGGAGATTTTTTGTCTCAAAGTCCGCAGTGAAAGGATTAAGAACGAGTAGTTATGTAAATGGCAGTATAAAGTGAAGTAACTTCTCGACAAATGTAAATGAATTGGCACAAGAAAAGCGAAGACCCATACAGTCAATCAATACCACCCCTTTATGGGTGCAAATACTGTCTGAACTCAAAGAAGAGATTTAAGAAGTAGAGAAAAAAGGAGCTTGGATCCAGAGAGAAACAGACGCGGTTCGTCATTAAGGATCAGTGGGGCCGGGCCCCATAAAAAATAATGTGTAACGTGTATTTATTATTTTATAAATTATTTTTCATAATTATTACTTTTAGCGTGATACTGGTTAGCTTTTCAAGTTGAATATATAACGCTAAAGTATTATACACAATCTGAAATTCAGCGTTTATCCTTTCTAATTAGTATGCTTCCCGCATTTCCTGCGCATTATTTTTTAACGCCAGTAGAAATGTGGTCTATTTAGATGTATGTTAACATAGTAAGATGTATCTAACCTCTCTCTCGGCCGGTTATCTAGCACAAACAAATATGTGATTGTCATGCATTCAGTGGGAACATTTTTACACGAACAAGCCAGTGCGCAGTTAACCGGTGTTACTGCGCTAAAAATTAGTCCGGTGCGTAAATACTGAATGATATATAAAAATAATAGAAAATAATAGAAATAATTAACCAACCATCATAGAATAGTTTAAGACAAACGCCCGTTCCATCAATATATATCTATGTACGACAATGTATGTTCTAGTAACTTCCCGAAATAGACAATAATAGTATGTACTAAAATATAACCTAACCCAAAACCATGATTTTTCGAAAATTTGTGTTTGGCCCCAACAACAAAAATGATCACGAACCGCCGCTGGAGAAAAGGTATATTACAGAAAAGTATATGGATGCCAATTACCCAGCTGACCTTTGAACACATTCCTGTACATGGCGACTTGGGTACAAATGTCATCAGACATGGAGGATTGGGAATAATTCTCCGACATAAAAATGGGCAAGAGTTAACGTTGTTAAAAGCCAAAGTATAGTTCTCCAACAATTGTAGAGCAGAAATGCAAACTTTCAAGGCGGCAACAGAAATGGTCATATTTTACAAAAGTACTAGATGTCTGGGAAACTATTGATCATGAAGGATGCTCTGTTGTCTCGGGGAAGGGGAAAACATTACCTCCAGAGGGGCACCATAGCGAAATCGATAACACGCTCCTTTAGTTGTTTTTTTGTTTTTTTCTTTCGTCCGCTTTCAACTCAGACGAAGTTCCATCTCTGAAACTGATTTTTGCGTGAAAATCTGTTTTTCCAATTTCTTACAATGGCAGCAGCGTGCACATTGTAAATTACTTTACACTGGCAGCCGTGTGCTCAATGTACTCGTAATTAGTATTCCCTCGCCATACAGGCAGATTTTCTCCGACTTCAGAGGTACTCACGTTATCGTCCTGAGTAAGACCAGGGACTCGAACAAATGCCGGACAGTAGGTTCGAACCCGAGCTATGAGGCGTCTCACAGCTAGCAGGCCGAGCTACTATCAACTACTCTAGGCAGTCCCCGCTCCTTTAGTAATCACGTGCAGCCCGCCTGCCCAGCGTGTCAGTAGCGCGTTGGACGACTGGTGACAAGCCCCTGTGAGTGCGGTTCAATTCCACGGGCTGGAAGAAAAGCCATAGGTTCTCCAGATTTACGATGTCCATGGCACCGAGACGAAGAGTTGAAAGCTCAAGTGCTTTTGAATCGGAAAAAAGGAGCCACGTGCTGTTCCGGGATTCGAGACCAGGATGAGCCAAAAGCACTTTTCGGTATGTACGATAAAACAGTGAGCAATATAAAGAACCATTAGCAGATGAAAATCGAAAAAAGTAGACTGCAAAGCCGATGCCGGGGCAAAATCCATAACAATAAGAATAAAAATTTATACAAGATGTCCTCCATCTTTAAAAATTACATCGGAAACCATTGCCGGTGCTACGGAGTACGTGCACTTCCGCTGAGATCTTCCTGTGTACGAAACAGATTGTAGCACACATAGTTATTCAACGAAGTGCAACAATGATGGTCCTATCAATCAATCAAAATCACAGCAAGTCTATATTTGTTACCTTTTTTGTGTGGTAATCGTTCGCCATCTATGAATTTAAACGTAGTCATGGAGCCTTATCTGACACATCTGACTGATTTTTTCATGAAGGATTGCTTTCCTTACCACTGTTACTACTTGAAACAATCTCATGCGGTCCATTGGTTTGATATAATACACACACACGTTGAACTTTAGTCCTAAATGTCATTGATAAATTATGTTTCGCTTGTGGTCGCATAAGCAAGTGCAATAGTACATAGCCAAGTGCGATAACTGACGTCTTCTGTGTTCAGATTAGTTGCCCCACCATAGTTTCATGTATGACACCAGCACAAAGTCCTGTTTTCCTAATGCCTATACTGGGTTTATATTGGATCATTTGTCCGTCTGCCCAGAGTGTTCGTAGCGCGTTGGACTACGGGTTACTATTCCTCTGTGTGTGCGGGTTCAATTCCGCGGGATGGCAGAAAAAGCCACAGATTCCCCAGATTTACGGTGTTCGTGGCACCGAACCGAAGGTTACGATGTCCATGGCACCGAACCGAAGGGTTACGATGTCCATGGCACCGAGCCGAAGAGCTGAAAAGCTCAAGTGCTTCTGGATCAGGAAAGATAGAAAAAAAAAAATATTGGATCATAAAGACAAATACTAACATGAACAATTTCGCAGCGACTACATTAGCCATGCGGCCCCACGGGCACATGTCCGCCTTGGCACATGACCGCCTAAAATGTGGTATTACAGACAGTAACAACAGAGAAAATAACAAATAGATCTATACAGAAAGAACTCACAATCAAAGAAAACTGGCTGATGCTACAAATAAGAAAGAGAAAATGGAGATATTTTGGACATATAAAAAGACAGGAAGGGCTGGAGAAGACCATCATGGAAGGAGGCATACCGACAAAGAGAAGAAGAGGAAGATCACGGAGAAGATGGATTCATTCAGGATGTAGCTGATGGTTTGAACATGACAGCTGCAGAGGCAGGACATCTGGCCTATGAAAGAAATTCCGGAGGACTGTTGGGGTGGCAAAGTTCTGCTCAGGACAAGATATTTAATGATGATGAACAACAGTTTAAAAAAAAAATTATATACTTCTCTACCGTAGCTTATGTAATAAGGATATACTACTTCCTCTCTGAGAGCCGCGGTAGCGTAGTTGTTAGTGAACTCGCTTCTTAAGGCTGGTGGTCTGGGTTCAACTCCTGCAGTGTGCGTGGAATTTTTCCCGACCGCGACGGCTCTCAGGTCGACCCAGCCTCAACTGGGTACCAGACATGCTCTGGAAAGTAAAGACGTCCGGCGTGATGCTGACCACATCACCCATCGTATGCCGAAGGTCAATGAAAAATACAGGCCTAACCTATATACCCTATATACCACGAGGTATGAAAGGGTTCCTTTACTTTACTTTACTTCCTCTCATGCTCAACCCGTTGTTACTGATATATTGTTACGTATAACATCAGAAAAAACTCCAGTCTTTCTCATAATCTATTCGTCTCTCTCTCTCTCTCTCAGTTTGTATTAAGTACGCTATTTTCTTCATCTATGTTCCTGTAGTTGGTCAAGCTATATCTTAATGCATGTCTTCGTGACGTCTAATTTTTTTAACCACACTGTAAAAAACAAATAGCTACAGAAACAAAGATAGAAAAAACTCCAAACTGCTCATGATGATCGCGTAAGCCACAGTGGAAAGGCACATGATCGAATTGAGTGGAAACATTGCTATCTATGCTGAATGTGTCCTTAAGAGCGACGAGAACTGATGATGAGGGCAGTCTCTTTTCCTTTTTCTGTTGCCAGATTATTTTTAATTCTACATCGCCAAGGTTGTCACCAAAAATGGGTCCATAGTTGTTTAGATGCTACAGGATAGTTTCCTTCTTGTGCTATCACGTTAGATAGTCATTCTATTCGACATGACAAAGTCCACACTGTTCTCAATGTCCAGACATGACAGTCTATTCTTTATCAGATGATGGGTCATGTAGGTCACTAACCATATTAGATCTCACATTCAACGCCAAAACATAGCACTGCAAAGTCTCCAACACTTCACAATTAGAGAACCGACCATCTCATCTTCAAATTTCAAGACATACTACTTGGAGATTGTAAACATTCCCCACAAAGAGAACTGACCTCCTCACGTTCAAACGCTGTGGTCTAGTAGTGTAAGGGTTCAAACACCTGGCACCGAGAGAATTAGGGGCTCTCAATGGCGAAGTGGTTAAGACGTTTGTCTATCGTACTGAAGGTTGTGGGTTCCAATCCCGACCGAGACACGTGTGCAATTTTTTCCATTAAATTCCTAGGAATGTTATCGGAGTTAAGGAATTCGTGCTTTGTGCAATGCTCTAGGGCGAGATGGTATGCCATCTCTGTCGACAGTGACGGAGCCAGTTGGGGAAACCCGATGCAATGGAGTCAATCCTTCGCCTTTGCATTATTTAAATTGGTCTAAATCATAGATTTCCAAACTTTTTCGGTCCACCACCCACTTTGCACAACATAAACTTTGTAACGCCCCTCCACATTATAACAGTTTGCCAACGCCCCCCCCATATATATATATATATATATATATATATATATATATATATATATATATATATATATATATATATATATATATATATATATATATATATATATATACATGCTTTATTTTCACTTTGACATAGAAAATTGATATATACGAGTTTCTGTCATACATAGTACATAGTCAATTTTCAAATGATTAAATGTATGAAATAGAACATTTTTGAAAAAAAATGGATCGTCTAAGACGAGCATAAGATGAATTATAATGCAGAATTCAAATTTTAAATGATTATTCAATCGCAAAATCACGAAAATAATTTATTTTAAAATATTTATTATTAATTTTTCTTTTAGGAGCCACCAAGCCCTAATAGTCTGAACACCCCCCATATTCTTCTGAACCCACTATTCACCCCCAGAACGCTTCAGCGCCCACTGGGCAGTACCTCACTTTGGGAAACGCTGGTCTAAATTGTACTTATGTCTCCCGCTTATTGACTATCCGGAGTAATAACAGCTGTGTTACATCAACTGAAACACGAAGCCTGTAGTAGTAGTAGTAGGTAGTAGTAGTAGGTAGTAGTAGTAGGTAGTAGTAGTAGTAGTAGTAGTAGTAGTAGTAGTAGTAGTAGTAGGTAGTAGTAGTAGTAGGTAGTAGTAGTAGTAGGTGAGTAGTAGGTGGTAGTAGTGGTAGTAGTAGTAGTAGTAGTAGTAGTAGTAGTAGTAGTGAGTGTGAGTGTAGTAGTAGTAGTAGTAGTAGGTAGTGAGTAGTAGCAGTAGTAGTAGTAGTAGTAGTAGTAGGTAGTAGTAGTAGTAGTAGTAGGTAGTAGTAGTAGTAGGTAGTAGTAGTAGGTGTAGTAGTAGTAGTAGTAGTAGTAGTAGTAGTAGTAGTAGTAGTAGTAGTAGGTAGTAGACAGGCGACAGTTGCATTACTTTGTTTAAATGGTAACATAAAAGTTTAGTAGTAATTATAGTGTTAGGAAAGCAGCGACATACTGTAGACAGAAGAGTCTAGCAGTAGAAGAGCGACAGTTGCAGCCCTGTTTTATTTGGAACATGAAGTCTAGTAGTAGTAGTATGAGAGCAACAGTTGCAGCCTTGGTTTATTTGGAACATGAAGTCTAGTAGTAGTAATAGTATGAGAGCAACAGTTGCAGCCTTGGTTTATTTGGAACATGAAGTCTAGTAGTAGTAGTAGCATGAGAGCAACAGTTGCAGTCTTGGTTTATTTGGAACATGAAGTCTAGTAGTAATAGTAGTATGAGAGCAACAGTTGCAGCCTTGGTTTATTTGGGACATGGAGTCTAGTGGTAGTAGTATGAGAGCGACTGCTGCAGCAATATGTTTCACTGAGAGCAGTACATTTAGTAGTAGGCTGGCTACTTGTAGTAACAGGAAAGTGGCATTTTTGACCCGATGTTTCACTGGGGATTGTACCAGTTGGAGCAATATGTGAACGACAGTTGCAGTCCTACGTTCTACTGGGAAAAAAAAGATCTAGTAGTAGCTGCAGTAATTTGTTGTTATAAGAGAATGATAGTTGCTGCCCCAAGTTACACTCTGAACAAGAAGCCTAGTAGCATTAGTTAGCAGCAGTTGCAGTCATATGTTACAATGAGAATAATACGTTTAGTAATAGGAGAGTGGCAGTAGTGGCCTTATTTATGTTCCACTGGGGACAAGTCCAGTAATAGTTACAATAATAGGAGAGCAACAGTTGCAGTCCTGTGTTCCTCTGGGAACAAGAAGTATAGTAGTAGTAGTTAGTAGCAGTGGCTAGTATTGGTAGTAGTAATAGTACTGGTGTCTGCGCAGAATAGAGGGACGGAGATGGTATGATAGGGTCACAAATGAGGAACCCGGAGAGAGCAAGACAGATTCCAGTGAACCACGAGGTTAAAAAAAAAGACGCTGGCGCTGGATAGGACACACTTTGAGAAACCAGATGGAATATAACAAGAAGAGTCCTTTCCTGGAACCGACAGCGAAAGAAAGGAAGACCTAGAAATACATGGAGAAGCGATTTGGATGCAGAAATCAACAATATAAAGAAGAGCTGGAGGAGCTGCAGGAGATAGCTAGAGATAGGAAGACTTGGCATGAGTTGGCTGAGGACCTATGCCCCAATCCTGGTTAAAAAGGCAGAGAGAGAGAGAAGTAATAGTAGTAGTAGAAGAGCGACAGTTGCAGACATACGAGCATGTTTCATTAAGAACATGAAAGTATTGTTGTAGTAAGACAAAGTGAATGAGATTACAAAGTCATCGAATCTGATCAAGACTCAACCTATTACATCGTCAAGTAGTGGCTCTTGAAACAGGCTACTTCACTGCAATCTGACTAAGCAAGTAGGATCGAATCAGAAAGGAAATAGACAATCAGAATATCGTGCAGAAAACTAAAGTGTCGACACGAAAATGTGCAGATATCACATAATCGCTCAGTAAACTACGACACATCTAACAATGTGCCTTTTTTTTAATGCGTCTGAAGTGAAAGATAATACAACTTGCTGTATCTGGTTAAACAAGATGAGATTGGAATCAAATACCATTTCCGGACCTGAGAAACACACAAAACTAGATCGTCAACTTTGACCTTGTATGTCGACCATCCTTCTCCCATGCCTAACCTAGTTTTAGTATGTGCAACAACAAGCAGTCGGTACTCTCGGTATCATACTCTGCCGCCAGATACAATCGATTGACACACTTTCCTTTCTGTGTTGGTCTTACCCAGGTACTACTTCCTATTTCAGGTATAGACAACCGGGTTACATAATGTTAAGAAAGATGTGACTTTCTTTAGACAGTTCTTCGTGATGTTAATAACACACACATGCAGAGCTGCACATGTGCAACTTAATCAGTAATGTGAGAGAAGGAATAAAACAAGAAAATAAGTAATGTGGGAGACTGAATAAAACAGAATCAGTAATGTGTGAGGCGGATAAAACAAGAGAGTCAGCAATGTGTGAGAATAAGTAAAACCAGAGTCAGCAATGTGTGAGAATAAGTAAAGCCAGAGTCAGCAATGTGTGATACGGATTAAAAACAGAATCAGTAATGTGTGAGACGGGTAAAACAAAAGAGTCAACAATGTTGAGAATGAGTAAAACCAGAGTCAGAAATGTGTGAGAATGAGTAAAACCAGAGTCAGCAATGTGTGAGAATGAGTAAAACCAGAGTCAGAAATGTGTGAGAATGAGTAAAACCAGAGTCAGCAATGTGTGAGAATGAGTAAAACCAGAGTCAGCAATGTGTGTAAAAGATTAAAACAAGAGAATCACTAATGTACGAGAAGAAGAAAAAGCAAGAAAACCAGTAATGTGTGAGAAGAATTAAAAACAGAACCAGTAATGTGTGAGAAGAATTAAAAACAGAACCAGTAATGTGTGAGAAGAATTAAAAACAGAACCAGCAATGTGTGAGAAGAATTAAAAACAGAACCAGCAATGTGTGAGAAGGATTAAAAACAGAACCAGCAATGTGTGAGAAGAATTAAAAACAGAACCAGTAATGTGTGAGAAGAATTAAAAACAGAACCAGCAATGTGTGAGAAGAATTAAAAACAGAACCAGTAATGTGTGAGAAGGATTAAAAACAGAACCAGTAATGTGTGAGAAGAATTAAAAACAGAACCAGTAATGTGTGAGAAGGATTAAAAACAGAACCAGTAATGTGTGAGAAGGTATAAATCTAAATCGGTAATGTAAAAATAATAAAGAATATCAGAGATGTCTACGACCACTGTATTGTAGGCTAAAACTGAACAGAAATGGCAAGATCTAAGGGAAGAAGTAAACACCAGATCTGATGACTGGTGGATATGTATTGAACTATTTTGTTCAATGGGAATACTGTGAGAACAAAAACAAAGATAATAAGTAGGACAGTGATAAATCAAAACTAGACATAAGAATAAATGTTGACAAACTGGATGAGCAAATAGTTTCTGATATCTTTGACATACAATAAGTGAGGATGAAAGATGTGAAATTGAGATCAAGATAAAAAAATACATAATACATCATTCAACAATATGAGACATAGTTTTCGTTTTTATTCTCAGATTTTCATTAGAAACGTTTGTATGTAGTCGTCCATATGTTTGGTTTTTTTAAATTCGTCACTCCTGTTGTTCGTTTGCTTGATAAAGGCCTTGTTGGTCGAAACGTTGCTGTATTTTGTCATTGTTTTTGTAATTTGTAAAACTACAGTAATTTGTGATTATGTGTTTCGCCAATCAAATAGTTTTACTGCAGTCTCGTCTATATTGAGACATATATTCACATTCAAACAAATAAATTACAGAATAAAAATGAATCCACCATGTGACCATCTTCTTGCATTCGTCGCTAAGAATTAAGGTGTAGTCAGGGCGCCTCTGACTGACTGGTTTTTGCGTGAAGTCCTGCTCTCCTTATTATCAGCCACCCCCACCTCCCCATACAGGCACGCCTTCTCTTACTTCAGAGATACGTGTGATATTTATATCCATCTTTTCTCTATGGCTCAGAAATATGGACAATGAAAAAGAAGCTAGAGGACAAAGAAGCTAGAGGACAAAGAAGCTAGAGGACAAAGCTGCTAGAGGACAAAGAAGCTAGAGGACAAAGAAGCTAGAGGACAAAGAAGCTAGAGGACAAAGAAGCTAGAGGACAAAGCTGCTAGAGGACAAAGAAGCTAGAGGACAAAGAAGCTAGAGGACAAAGAAGCTAGAGGACAAAGAAGCTAGAGGACAAAGCTGCTAGAGGACAAAGCTGCTAGAGGACAAAGAAGCTAGAGGACAAAGCTGCTAGAGGACAAAGAAGCTAGAGGACAAAGAAGCTAGAGGACAAAGAAGCTAGAGGACAAAGAAGCTAGAGGACAAAGCTGCTAGAGGACAAAGCTGCAGCATTTTCTTCTGTGTTCGTCCCCTATGAATCCAGGCGTAGACTCTCATGGTGCTTCTGACTGATTTTTGCGTGAAGATTAGTTTTTCTTATCATCAGTGTCCCTCACCATTCAGGTAAACCTTACTCCGGATTCAGATTTACTGAGATATAATTTAGATTCTCAAGTAAATGAGAAGAGTTACCTGTAGTTCAACCTCGTACAGTGTACACACAGAGAATTTTTGGCTCAAGCTGGCCTCGAACCCTGGAATTTTTACAGTCCTTGGTCACTAGCGCAGAGTATTATGAACTTCACTATCGACGACTCTAACTGCAATAGTGTCGCCGTGCTTGGTTTGCGGCTTAGAAGGATAATGCTAGACTGATAACTAGAGCTGGCATGAAATACTATTAATTGACTAATCCTTTGTTTCCATGTATTCATCCTGCGCCTTGATACTGGTATTGATTGGTCAGAAGTTACGGACTTGGCGCCGAGTCATGAATAATAAACACATTGCTGTTGGAAAGTATTATACAGAAGCAAATAAATATGAAATGTATGTTTCGGTTACAATATGATCTCGATTTAAGTTAACTTCGATCTATACTGTCCCAATAAACTGATTTAGGTAAATGAACAGAATTCTGCAAAAGCAATCTAACATTTGTTCGGTCATTTTCAGCTAGTTGAAAGTATCAACGGTAGAGCACTCGCGTGATAACTCCGGCGTTATGAAGGTGAAATGCAGAGACCTACACTAAATGAATGATATTACAGAAGTCAGCGCACTGTATGAGATGATAGAAGCCAGCACCAGGCTGGAGTTTAATGATTGGCTCCCATAAGCCACTGGGAGCGCAACTGTGTATTTGTTTTAGATCTATCTTAAATAAAATTCATTGACTTATAAAATGGTATATTACTCATAAACATTAATAATTAAGGAAACTGCAGCTGAATTTGTAGATGGGAATTTGCAATGGGAAAATAGAACATAAATTTCATTCAGCCACAACCCGTTTTTTTTCCAATTCGGTAGCCAATCAGTTAATTAAGTGAATTCATCACTGGACAAGGGTTTAGTAAATAAGTGAATTCATCACTGGACAAGGGTTTAGTAAATAAGTGAATTCATCACTAGACAAGGGTTTAGTAAATAAGTGAATTCATCACTAGACAAGGGTTTAGTAAATAAGTGAATTCATCACTAGACAAGGGTTTAGTAAATAAGTGAATTCATCATTAGACAAGGGTTTAGTAAATAATTGAATTCATCACTGGACAAGGGTTTAGTAAATAAGTGAATTCATCACTGGACAAGGGTTTAGTAAATAATTGAATTCATCACTGGACAAGGGTTTAGTAAATAAGTGAATTAATCACTGGACAAGGGTTTAGTAAATAAGTGAATTCATCATTAGACAAGGGTTTAGTAAATAAGTGAATTCATCACTAGACAAGGGTTTAGTAAATAAGTGAATTCATCATTAGACAAGGGTTTAGTAAATAAGTGAATTCATCATTAGACAAGGGTTTAGTAAATAAGTGAATTCATCATTAGACAAGGGTTTAGTAAATAAGTGAATTCATCATTGTGGAAAAGTTTCGGCCTGGGTATTTCTTCCCCATATGTCTTCATATAACCAACAAGCATACAGCCTGTGTTTAAAATAGGTGAGTCTTGACAAAATAAGGTTTATCCCTTGACATGAACTAAACCATTAAATTATGTTACTAATTTAATGTAATTTACAACGACAACATTAATTCTATAACATCACGTAAAAACACGCAAGTGTTAGAGACCTTACTGTACTACGTCGTAGCATATGGAGGCGTAAATGTCAGTACTCGGTGTCTGTCACTATCTTGTAGATAAAGGAGCCACCATATGGAAGACAATAGAAATGTAGATATACAGAAGAGCAAAATTTCATATACATTTAATAAGCGGTTGAGACACACAATATAATGAAGAAAAATCGATATTTAATTGGCAATTAAGAAGCAGTTGAAAACATTAGATATGATGATATACAGAAGGATTGTTCATATTTCATAAACATTCTACTACAAGTAGTTGGGATACCTTAAAGATGAGGACAGAGAAATGAACCGCATTTCATGGACATTCCCCGAACATTTGGGACATAAGAATGGAGTACCTGGTGATGTGAATATACACAATAAATGGTCTCATTTCATGAGGATATTCTTTTTCTTTTTTCTTCAATGATCCAGCAGCGATTTGGCTTTTATCCTTCGATCCAATGAAATGTGATGTACATATAATTGAAGAGTTGGAGCACCCATAGATTTTCAACTGGCCATGAAAAAGAGCCAGATTTGGACTTTTCTAGCATTAGGCGGATGTAACTGGTGGTTTGAACATGACGGCTACAGAGGCAGGACATCTGGTCTATGAGAGAGAGAAATTCCGGAGGACTGTTGGAAGACAGCAGGGAGAGAGAGACAGGTAGACAGTGTATCATCTGATGTTAAACCATACAAAAAGACAGCAGGGAGAGAGAGTCAGGTAGACAGTGCATCATCTGATGTTAAACCATACAAGAAGACAGCAGGGAGAGAGAAAGACAGTGCATCATCTGATGTTAAACATACAAGAAGACAGCAGGGAGAGAGAGACAGGTAGACAGTGCGGCATCTGATGTTAAACCATACAAGAAGACAGCAGGGAGAGAGAGACAGGTAGACAGTGCATCATCTGATGTTAAACCATACAAGAAGACAGCAGGGAGGGAGAGACAGGTAAACAGTGTATCATCTGATGTTAAACCATACAAGAAGACAGCAGGGAGAGAGATAGACAGTGCATCATCTGATGTTAAATCATACAAGAAGACAGCAAGGAGAGAGAGACAGATAGACAGTGCATCATCTGATGTTAAACCATACAAGAAGACAGCAGGGAGAGAGACAGTGCATCATCTGATGTTAAACCATACAAGAAGACAGCAGGGAGAGAGAGATAGACAAGTTCTTCATCTGATCTTAAAACAGAAAAGAAGACAGCAGGGAGAGAGAGATAGACACGTTCTTCATCTGTTCTTAAAACAGACAAGAAGACAGCAGGGAGAGAGAGATAGACAAGTTCTTCATCTGTTCTTAAAACAGACAAGAAGACAGCAGGGAGAGAGAGATAGACAAGTTCTTCATCTGTTCTTAAAACAGAAAAGAAGACAGCAGGGAGAGAGAGAGATAGACAAGTTCTTCATCTGATCTTAAAACAGACAAGAAGACAGCAGGGAGAGAGAGATAGACAAGTTCTTCATCTGATCTTAAAACAGACAAGAAGACAGCAGGGAGAGAGAGAGAGACAAGTTCTTCATCTGATCTTAAAACAGACAATAAGACAGCAGGGAGAGAGAGAGAGAGACAAGTTCTTCATCTGATCTTAAAACAGACAAGAAGACAGCAAGGAGAGAGAGAGAGAGACAAGTTCTTCATCTGATCTTAAAACAGACAAGAAGACAGCAAGGAGAGAGAGATAGACAAGTTCTTCATCTGATCTTAAAACAGACAAGAAGACAGCAGGGAGAGAGAGATAGACAAGTTCTTCATCTGATCTTAAAACAGACAAGAAGACAGCAGGGAGAGAGAGATAGATAAGTTCTTCATCTGATCTTAAAACAGACAAGAAGACAGCAAGGAGAGAGAGAGAGAGAGAGAGACAAGTTCTTCATCTGATCTTAAAACAGACAAGAAGACAGCAGGGAGAGAGAGAGAGAGAGACAAGTTCTTCATCTGATCTTAAAACAGACAAGAAGACAGCAGGGAGAGAGAGAGAGAGAGACAAGTTCTTCATCTGATCTTAAAACAGACAAGAAGACAGCAGGGAGAGAGAGAATGACAAGTTCTTCATCTGATCTTAAAACAGACAAGAAGACAGCAGGGAGAGAGAGAGATAGACAAGTTCTTCATCTGATCTTAAAACATAATAGAAGACGAATAACAAATTGTTTTTGCCCCGGATGTACCAGACTGGTAGACAGGCAGAGCTATCTAACACATCTGCTGTACACATAATGTGATCCTAGATATGTGGGTTGCCCATCTGAGAGAGAGAAAGAGTCGTTTGAAAATTGGGATTGCTAACTGCCGAGACGAGAGATCCTCGTTTGGGAATTGAATTGATGCAAAAACTATACAGCAAAATTTACATTTTATTTCTTTTGGAAATAGATTTAGGAAACTTCAAAGTGGTGGAAAGTCGAGAATGAGAGCATCTCCCTCTCTCAGTGTTGACTCATAGATAGTTTGAGTTGTTTCTATTCAATTGTTTGTTTGTTTATATAGAACGAAAGTTAATCAAGAATGTGTAGATTAAAGGGGAGGGAGTCGGGGTTTAGGTGAGTGAGTGATACAATGAGAGAGAGAGAGAGAAGGAAAGAGAAAAGGCGATTTTATATAAATTAGAGAGAGAATGATGGAAACAAAACGATCGTCAGAGATTAAAGGGTAGAAAGGAGGAAATAATAGTGAGGAATATAGAGAGAGAGCGACAGATACAGATGGAAAATGGATACACACACACATTCTCTCTCTCTCTCTCTCTCTATATATATATATATATATATATATATATATATATATGTATAGAGAGAGAGAGTGAGAGAGAGGAAGAGAGGTAGGTATGTAGGTGGGTGGGTAGGTGGATATATAGATATATATATATATATATATAGAGAGAGAGAGAGAGAGAGAGTGAGAGAGAGAGAGGGAGAGAGGTAGGTATGTAGGTGGGTGGGTAGGTGGATATATAGAGAATAGATATATCGAGAATAGATATATCGAGAATAGAAAGATAGTGTGAGAAACAAAGGGTGAGAGACTGCGAAAAAAATGATGGGAGATATTGATAGACAGATAGTGTAAGTGAGGAATTGATAAACTGAGAGAAAGTGAATGAAAGAGAGAGAAAGAGTGTGGGGAAGGGGAGGATATTTAGAGTGAATGATAGAGAAAGAGACGGAAAGAAGTAGAAATGAACGGAGATTATGTGAAGAAAAAAACGGACAACTGTTGGAGACAAAGAATGTATGTATATATATATATATATATATATATATATATATATATATATATATATATATATATATATATATATATATATATATATATATATATATATACACAGGGTGTTCAAGATAAATGCAGCCTGTGAATGGAGCTAATCTGGCATATATGTATGAAAATGAGAAGGTTCAGTTATGACGTAGTATAGGTCAAGGTTGTGTGACATTGTGTAATTGTAGTGAAGGAAGGGGCGATGAACAAATGTGACGTAGAACAAGCTAGTCAGATCCGGTTTAACTAGTAAATAAACACAACGCAATGTGTACCTGGCAACTTTCGATTTGTCAATGGGGCTGCATTTATCTTGAACACCCTGTATAAGAACAGAACAAGACCCTAAAATGGGACAAATATAGAAAGTTGCGAAAAATGAATAATTTTGGAGAGAAAAATATAGAAGCAGATATACAGAATAAGGAATATAACTAAACAAAACGAACGAATCAATGAAAGAAAAAACCCACAGAGTGATTAAAACGAGAGATAAAATAGAAAGCACACAAAAACGAAACACAAAGAAAGTATGAAGCTTAAAAGATGATAAATAATTACGTACGAGTAAAGATAGACAAAAGAAGAAGGTGCAAACGAAAACGTCACAACGAAATATTGAAAGACAAAAAAAAATCTGAAGAAATAAAACAGAAGATAGGAAAAATAGCTAAACAATTTAATAAGAACAAATCGTCAAAGATTGGTTGACAGTCGGATGTGACCACAAACGGGCGGCGTTCAGTTCACGGTATAGTCCATGGTCATAAAAATATTGCCAGAGCTACTGGGTAAGTGTTCTGATAACTATGCTTTCGAGTAACTGAACAGGGTCGAGACCTGTTGGAAGGTGCGACCGACCTCGGTTAGTTGGTGGACAGAGAAACGACCGACTCCGTCCAGGTACCTACTCAGGTTATGGTTAGTAAGACGACCTTCTGACATGGATCGACAATCTAAGCTAGTTGACATACAGGATGAAACTGTCGTTAGTACTGATTATCTTCTCCGATATTTACATGTTCCCATGCCATGAAGTTAAACTATCCAGAATGTTGTCTTTTTCTGTCTCGTTTCCCCATTGATTTCCCAATTGCCGTCATATACTTTATATCTTTTTTTTCATGATACGCCCGAAAAATAATGATTGTATCTTTCTAAAAATGATGAAAATAAATTGTATACGCGTGATAAATAACTACCAATGACACTGTAGAAACAAGTACTATATTGAGCCAATACTTAGGTATGGCACCGAATCATGGACAATGAGTAAGCAATCAGTAAGATTACTGGAAGCCACAGAGATGTGGTTTTACAGAAGAATGCTGAAAATTCCATGGACAGCGAAGAAAATAAATGAGGTTTTAAAACGGGCCTGTACACAAAGAAACCTTATCAAATGAATAAGAATCAGATAATCAAGGTTCTTTAGGCATGTAATACGAAAAGGGGGATTTAGAACATTTAGTGACAACATGTAAAATTCAAGGAATGAGAGATCGTGGAAGACGGAGGGAGACGATGTTGGATGATCTGACATCTTGGTTCGACAAAAGATCGACGTCAGACCTTATTAAGTGCACCAAGAAGAGAGAGATATAGTTGTGGAAAGACATGATCGCCTACACCGGCAGACATGATCGCCTACACCGGCAAGCATGGCACTTGATTGATTGATACATAACTCTTGATGTATATTTTTAAAATATATTTTGTAAACATATTCCCTTACTGACTCTTCAATGAAAGAACGTTTTATTTTCAGTGAAAGTGGAACACTTGTGTCTCATTTTGTCATTTTCATTCTCATTTTCTCATTTTGAGGGGCAGTTGGAAGGTATTCAAAATACCGCATATAGCACACACACACGCACGCACATACACACACAACGGTAATATTTCTCTAATAACAGTTTTGCCTCACAACGTCAGGATAATAAGAGACTTATAGAACGGGCTTTTGTGTACGCTTCATAAATGGTCACGCCGGTAATTGTAATGCATAAATGAACAAGATTGAGCAGGATTTGATTGGCTATGCTATATAAACAAAAAACAAGTTTGGCGTCATGCCTGAATTGTATAGATCGTCGCTACACGGCGATAACCAGTCAATATTCCAGAGTAATATGGGACGGATTAGCGTAATGCAGAAGTGTTCATCTATCGACTCGGACACAGGCAGGTTGCGGGTTCAATCTCACACTCGACGATAGGGATTGACTCTCCTACCTCCTGCATACTAGGACCTAGAAATGTGAAGTGACTTCATACCCTAAGGTCTGAAAAGGCTACAGTAAATTTTATTTTATTGTATGCAACAGGTGTATGAGAAGGGGAGGCTTAGAACACATTGTGACAACCTGTAAAATCAAGGAGATACGATACAGAGGAAGGCAGAGAGATAAAATATTAGACAGTCTGACTTCATGGCACGGAAGAGCGTCAACATCTGAAATGTTAGCAAACACCAGGGACAGAGATTTGTGGAGATCTACGGTCGCCTACACCAGTCGGCACGGCACTTAATGATGATGAATATAGCGAAACCTGTAACAGTAGCGTATGTCATGATTCGGGATGTCCCACACAGGAGTAAGTAAGGAATCAAAGACAAGTATATATCTTTTTCTTCTTTGTGTTTATTCTTATCAACTAAGTTTGTGATTTGAGTGGTGTGCGCCGAGAACTTGAATACGTTGTGTCTCGGTCCATAGGTTCATATACGGCATGTATGATAGGTGCCTCCAAATTTCAGCGCAAGGTGATGTTTGAGTTTGCCAGATCTGACAGTCGCTTACGCTTTTCATTCTTTCTCGCACTGAACGTCACTCTTTATTGCTTACTTCAGCCACTCAATGCAACTTGTGTATCATCTGAGCCGAATAACATGTTGAAGCTTTTCTACTTTTTCTGACTTCGGTGTGGTCGTTCCGTATAGGAAACATTTCAATCGTTTTAGAACGTTTCGTTATTGCCGTCCTTAAGGGATCTGTGGTCATAATAGCAGCAGTGGGAACAAGAGAGGGGTAATTATAACTACTAATGCTGTTAGGGATTTGTGGCCAGGATAGCTACAATGGGAATGGGAGAGGGGCACCTATAACTAAGAGATTTGTGGCCAAGATAGCTACAATGGGAATGGGAGAGGGGCACCTATAACTAAGAGATTTGTGGCCAAGATAGCTACAATGGGAATGGGAGAGGGGCACCTATAACTAAGAGATTTGTGGCCAAGATAGCTACAATGGGAATGGGAGAGGGGCACCTATAACTAAGAGATTTGTGGCCAAGATAGCTACAATGGGAATGGGAGAGGGGCACCTATAACTAAGAGATTTGTGGCCAAGATAGCTACAATGGGAATGGGAGAGGGGCACCTATAACTAAGAGATTTGTGGCCAAGATAGCTACAATGGGAATGGGAGAGGGGCACCTATAACTAAGAGATTTGTGGCCATGATAGGAACGGTGGAAACAAGAGAGGGACACTTATAACTACTAATGCTGTAAAGCGTTTAAAGCTGTAAGGGGTGTGTGGCCATGACAGCAACAATGGGAACGGGAGAGAGGCAATAATAACTACTAAAGTTATAACACCTAGAGATCAAATGATAGTGCTGTCTATTCACCTGCCTCATTCCCTTCCTTGTACTCTTTGACCAGATCTTCTATAGTTGTGTGTGCACAAAGTTGCAGTAAACTGGGCTACATTCTCACAAGGTGGCTGAACCATTTTATTTATCTTTCATTTTCAGATGTCATTTCTAAAACTGTTATCTTTATATTTGTACTTTCATTTGATCAACGTTAACAATTCCATCAGACTCTCATTCATAGATAGAAGAGAATATATAGTACAACAAGATAACAAAGGTGAAAAAATTGTAATTATAAAGCTGGATGTCGGCGAGACGTTAGTCTTGCCAGTGACATCAAACATTTGAGAACGTTGAACTTTAGAATCATGAAATTGTGAAAGCTTATTACTGCAGAAAATGTGTGGGTCAACGCCCCTATGTTTAACTCTGTGCGTGCTTTCTTTACCGAGTTATGGGTTAGTTATGTTTGTATTAAAATGTATACAGCTCATAGCGTGTTTAGCCAGACATAAAAGCGCAGCAGTAAACGAGAAAATGCAAAGTTGCACCATCTGCGAATGGGGAATATCAATTTTTTTCATCGCAACACAGTAATTTGTAATTACTGAATTTTGTTTCCGCTTTTTTTTTTATCATGCAGACGTCAGTTTCTTTTATACTCTGTAAAATAAAATGAAATATCCCGATTATAAATAAAATAAGCAAGGAAATCAGCTTTCACACCAGGAAGTATATTGGTGAATGCGGTGTTAGTATCATAATTTTCATTGACCTACGGCGCAGTGTGGGTGAAGAGACAGACCACTGCTCAGATAAAAAGATATCTGCATGGTCTCAATGAAGGACTTTTCTGTTGGTTCCAACCAATGAGAAAAACTAGCTGATGACCGAGTTATGTTGAAAACAACATTGCGCAAAGATGCATAATATTCTGAAAAGAGACTTACGGATGAACTTGAAAGCAAGAGAAACAAGCTCAAACTCAGAAGTAGTCACAGTAACATACATGCCAAAATGAATGTCTGTAAAGACTAAAACTGTGGACTCTACCTGAATAGGGGTTTCCGTAACATAAAGCATATTGCTACACGCCTAGAGTAGTTGGAGTCGTCTATGTGTCTCAGGAGGGAGGGGGTGAGATCTCTGTAGTGCAGAGGTTAGGTGCTCGCCTCTCGTTCCGACCGTACTCGGTTCGCTCCCTCGTGGAGACATCGGAATACTTTTCCAGAGAGCCCTGATCTCAGTGTAGGTGAGATCGAGTTCCTAGTCCTATCGGAGATGGACGATAAAACGTAGGTCCCGTGTTCAAGTTCAGCACGTAAAAGAACACTTGGCAATTCAAAATCGAGAATAGCAGGCTGGAAAGTCGCTGCCCGGGCAAAATTCACTAGTCAATTTAAAAAAAAATTCTTACAAAATATTTCCACCATCTATATTATATCGGAGAGCATCGCCGGTGCTACTGAGTTCGTGCACTGCCGCTGATATCTTCATGTGTAAGAAAGAGATCGAATCACATATGGTAACTCACAGAAGTGCAATGATGATGGTCATATCAATCAATCAATCAATCAATGAATCAATCAATCAATCTATGTATGCCTTCAAGAAAGTCAGGTACTCTACCCCACTCGAATATAGGGGGAAAAGGTGGTCAAAACCCATAATTCATAGGGTTCAATAACAACAACACACCTAACAAATACACGAGGAGATATGTTGGGAAAAATCTTGAGAAGAAATTATCAAAGAATATCAAAGCTGACATTGAAGTGGGATGCAAAGGGTTCAAGAAAGAGAGGACGACCTAAGCATTCCCTGAAACGAACTTTGCTGAGAGAGGCAAGAAATATCGGTCTCATTTCCATGGAAGAGATTGGGCGAGGTGTCCAGGATAGAGCGGTATGGAGAAATTGCTATCAGGCACTATGTAACGTATAACGGTAAGAGAGGAATTATTATTATTAATAACAACAAGAAAGACGAACTAGGTTACACAAATACAACATTAACTTGTACACTCCATTTTCATCTATGATTTCTCTCCCTTCTCTGAGTTGATGATTTGTCTCCCTTCTCTGCGTTGATGATTTCTCTTCTCTGAGTTGATGATTTGTCTTTGGATAGATTGTAGGAAGTGCTTACAAGAACAGGAAGTCTCGTAGCAGACAAAACAAGTTAAATGCTGGATTGGACATAAAGAAGACAAGATAGAAAACGGAGAAATTGGGAACATATCCGGTAAATAAATTGTCTCCTGTCTGTACAAAAATATGTACACGAGTGAGGTTTCGTGGAGGGATGCCAGGCTTGTTGGATACCAAAAAAAAAATACGAGAGAGAGAGGATGTTGTTGGTTGACGTAAACGGAGCTCAAACTTCTGTTCGACTTGAAACAAAGTTCAAACTATGAATTTAACATCTGACAGATGGATCCAGGTCGCGGCCACACACACACGTCGGTGTGGGGGAATTTGACGGTTAGAAGGATGAAACAGGAAGGATGGTGAGAAGGATGAAGGAAATCGAGAGGGGATTTAAGGAGGGAAAGTAGAAGATGAAAAATGTGTGAGGGTTGGTAGGAGGGAGAGTTGAGGAAGTTGGAAGGGCGTTGAAGTGGGAAGGAGAAAGGGAGGGTGGAGACAACCGGAGGAAATTATGATGCGTGGTGAAGAGGAAATATTCAGCGGCAAAAGAAAGTAGTAGGAGGGAAAGAGATGGTATGTAGGGGTAATGGGTGGCGATGTGAGGATAAAATGGAACGAATGTAAGGGATGAGAAAGACAAAGTGAGGGGAAATGAGTAGTGAAGAAAATGGAGGAATTGAACGGTTGTTCTAGACGGAATCAAAGATTTGAAGAGAGAAGGAGTTAGGAAGTTTTAAAAAAGTGTGATATAGGGTCGGAACAATTTTTTATTATGTAATGAGACAAGATGCAGGAGGAGATGGAGGGAGTGGACATAAATTATATCTGAGAATAAAGGAAGAACTAAAGTGACTGAAAAAATTGAAGATACCAGAACAAGAGAAACTAAAGAAACGAGATGGGACAATTAGTGTGTGTGTGTGAGAGAGAGTGAGAGAGAGAGTTCTTAACTTACGAGGTACATTAAACAGTGGTACGTTTTCTCATTCTGTTGCACCTTCTTTCGCCGCCTCCCTTCAATTTTTTTTTTTTATCTCAGTAACTTTGCCCTCTGATAAGACCATATAGGGAGGGCAGAAGAGTACAGAAAAACACATTAGAGTGAGGCGCACTCTCTAACACATATGCAGTTTTCTTACACACTCTCTAACTCTTACACTATATCTTTATCATACACTCACTCATCTTTATACTTTCTCTCTCTCTCTCTCTTTTACTCATACACACTTGTTAATATTCTCACACAAATTCAGACACACTCCCTCTCACAGAAATCATGCATTCTCTCTCTCTCTCTTGCACTCATCCACATACTCATATCTCTCTCTATCACAAACACTAACTCGCACCAACACTCAATTTCTCTCACAAGGGGCGCAGCACATCTGATAACGCACAAAACTACGGACAAGAAAGTGACAGAGAACACTATGATAGAAGATTCGAGATTGACTAGTCTCACGACATGGTAGAAAGTCAATAATATAGCCGGTTAAAACTACTATATAGGAACATTTTGTGTTTTGTTGCTTAAGTTGTGGAGGTTCACGACGCACACACACACATGCGCACGCACGCACTCAGACACACACCTACACATACATACATACCCACACACACACATACATACACAAACCCACACATACATATATACTCACAGATACATACATACCTACACATACATACCTACCGTCTGAGTGGTTACTGGACCCACATTTGGGGTGTAAATAATAGAACCATTGTTATCTGCCATGCATGTCGTAAGAGGCGACAAATGAGGTTTAGCTGAAACCGGATGCACGTGTCCTAAACATGTACAAGTCTATGCGTTTAGGGGCCTACCAAACCAATGTGCAATGTATACACGTTCTTGGCAAAGATCAAACATATCACAAAGAGTGATTAAAATTGGTCGTAAAGAACGAACGCAAAGAAGAAGATACATACCTACACACACATATATGCACACACACACACAGACATACATACATACCTACACACACATATATGCACACACACACACAGACATACATACATACCTACACACACATATATGCACACACACACAGACATACATACCTACACATACATACATACCTACACACAGACACATACATACCTACACACACATACATACCTACACACACAGACACACTAAATGTTACCCGAACACACCACATACAGTAAGAAATGTTTAATAATTTTATTCACAATTATGCTCTTTCATTTCATTCCCTTCTATAATTATATTTCATATCATCCATCCATTATACGTTTTTATTTATACTTTGAAATCGTTACACAAATTTCCGGAACAGAGGATTTTATAGGTGTTTATATTAAAATATATATATTTTTTCCACCCAGGAATATTATCTACATCACTGCCTAGTGATTGTGCAACGAAGATAGTATATCTCATATCACAAACTTCAAAGACATGGTCTTGTTCTTTCAAACTTTAGAGCGTGAATTAAATTCTTCTTTTTATGTTTTTTTTTAAATTTGGTTGTCAATTGTGATTTGCGGGAAATTCCATCCTGTAGCATTTACACATAAGGAGTAATAGTTGTTTTGGACATATAAAATGATACGAAGGGCTGGAGAAGACTACCATGGAAGGAGACATACCGACAAAGAGAAAAAGAGGTAGACCACGGAGAAGATGGATTCAGGATTAACTGATGGTTTGAACATGACGGCGGGAGAGAGAGATAATGGTCTATGAGAGATAAATTTCGAAGGACTATTGGGGTGGCAAAGTTCTGCTCAGGACAAGCTATTTGATGATGATGAGCTGAAAGTGGCACGGATTAGCGTAACGCATAATCGCTAGCTTATCGACACGTACATAAGAGAGTTGTGAGTTCAATCCCCACACTCGACATTACACATGTGAGGAATGAAATTGGCCCTCCTACCTCCTGCATTCATCTTGGGAGATATACACAGACTCTAGTTGACTGCTAATATCTTTAGAAGTATATAAAACGATGTATACAAACTTGGAGGAAGAAGAAGCTGCATGTGTTATTTCATAAATTTCAATGTTTACCACTTTAGAGCACACATAACACAAGTACACACATAACACAAGTACACACATAACACAAGTACACACATAACACAAGTACACACATAACACAAGTACACACATAACACAAGTACACACATAACACAAGTACACACATAACACAAGTACACACATAACACAAGTACACACATAACACAAGTACACACATAACACAAGTACACACATAACACAAGTACACACATAACACAAGTACACACATAACACAAGTACACACATAACACAAGTACACACATAACACAAGTACACACATAACACAAGTACACACATAACACAAGTACACACATAACACAAGTACACACATAACACAAGTACACACATAACACAAGTACACACATAACACAAGTACACACATAACACAAGTACACACATAACACAAGTACACACTATCTCGTTTGCAAAGGTGATTTTCATCTAAACCATAGAGTCCCAAACTCTTTCGGTCCACCGCCCACTTTTCACGACATAAACTTTGTAACGCCCCACTCTCACCGCCCACTTTTCACGACATAAACTTTGTAACGCCCCACTCTCACCGCCCACTTTTCACGACATAAACTTTGTAACGCCCCACTCTCACCGCCCACTTTTCACGACATAAACTTTGTAACGCCCCACTCTCACCGCCCACTTTTCACGACATAAACTTTGTAACGCCCCACTCTCACCGCCCACTTTTCACGACATAAACTTTGTAACGCCCCACTCTCACCGCCCACTTTTCACGACATAAACTTTGTAACGCCCCACTCTCACCGCCCACTTTTCACGACATAAACTTTGTAACGCCCCACTCTCACCGCCCACTTTTCACGACATAAACTTTGTAACGCCCCCTCCCCATTATAACAGTTTGCCAACGCCCCCCCCCCATATATATATATATATATATATATACACACACACACACACATGCCCTATTTTCACTTTGACATAGAAAATTGATATATATTTCTGTCATGCATGGTCAATTTTCAAATGTTCATATACATGAAATAGAAAATTGATATCAAAATGGATCGTGTAAGATGGGCATAAGATGAATTAAAATGTAGAATTCAAATTTTTAATGATTATTCAATAGTAAAATATATTTAAAACACCCCCATGCTTCTGAACCCACCATCGTCCCCGTGGAAGGCTTCATCGCCCACAGGGGGCAGTACCGCCCACATTGGAAACGCTGATCTAAACCAATTCACGTCAACCGTTATATTGCAAGAGCTTGGATTGAAGAGGCCAGAAAATAGCAGCACAACAAACGTATGAGTATGTTTATCAAATAACATCTAACTTGTACCGTTAGTCACTGGACGCTGTTGGAGATATTGCAACGGTGATCTTATGGACATGTCCAGAGTACAATGTAGATATTCTAAACTGAATTCATTTATTCATAATAAATAAACATGTTTACCATAATTCCTATATTCAGCAGCCTCATTATATCTGTAATTATGTAATAGCCTGGCTGACAGATCAGAACGTAATGATTTCATTGTAATATTACATCCTAATAAGTGCCGAATCGACCAGCGGGCCGTAATTTACCCACCCTAGGCTTATGCCAATCAGCGTTACATATGAGTGGGGGGAGGAAAGGAGTGGGGGGAGGAAAGGAGGGGGGGATGTGTATATGAGTGCATGTATGAAACTGTAAAGAACTACTTGAAAAAAACGTTCCCAAATAGTTCCGTATAACTAACAACCATCCATTTATCTGCATACGATCTGTGTGTGGTACTGTAAGCTGTTAGGGTAACTGCATTGTTGGTTTACGCATAATTTTCCTGGGTTTTATACCCACATTAATCCTCTCTTTCTTTATTATTTTATTCTGCTGCGTAAAATGGGGTGGGATGGGTAAATAGAGGAAGATAGTGTCTGAACGCACGTGCACGGGCATGTATAATAATCAAAGCTGCCACGGATCTCATCTTACATAAACTATAGACAGCGCGAGAATCATTTGGTCCGTTACTTACACACGAACAGGAAGTATGTAGCGGCATGCACCAGGTTTTTGTGGCTGCTATGATGAGCGTATAAAAAAGTTGATTCACACACACACACACGAATTTCTTCTTTTGTTTTGTGTGTGTGTGTGGGGTGTGTGTGTGAGAGAGAGAGAGTACTGGTTATTGAATCAACTCACAGCACTCCGAGGGAGATCCATACTTGCTCAATATTCTTCAAGCAGATGTCGAAGGGTATGTATACTGATAACTGTGGTGACTCGATGGTTAAACACACTACTAATTCTGCCAAAAGTTGATTTCAAATTCCCTCAATGGCAGGACAATGAAGACGCGTCATTAATTTATGTGACCATGTCCATGACGAAGTTATCCAGCCGTCCGTCTTGCGTTCTGAAGTTCGTGGACTCTAATCCAGACCGCGTTGTTCGTTTTACGAGTGCATTTTGATAGGAGCCTTCGGAAATTTTCGCATTGTTGAAAGAGCTACATAGTTTATGATTTGTGCAATACTCGCGGCAGCTGACGTGTCATTTCTGCCCAGAAGGACTAAGCGATATGGGGATACCAAGTGTAGTGAACACACAACACAAAAGTAGACAACGCAAACACAACATACAATAATCATAGGAAACACAATAAGTAAACAATACACACAATAATCATAGGAAACACAATAAGTAAACAATACACACAATAATCATAGGAAACACAATAAGTAAACAATACACACAATAATCATAGGAAACACAATAAGTAAACAATACACACAATAATCATAGGAAACACAATAATTAAACAATACACACAATAATCAATGCAAAGCATACACTTAAGACACAATGACCACACACAAGTACACAACCACATAACCATGCAACAAACATATACAAGCAGACAATAAACACACACACACACACGTGCAATCAAAAAGCACACGCAAATAACATACATAGAGAAGCAGACAACACACACACAGAAGCATACAGCACACACACGCAAGCATACAGCACACACACGCAAGCATACAGCACACACACACACACACACACATACACATAGGAATACAACCCACACACGAATTCCTTCAAATAACCACAATTAAAAAATCTCATCAGCTAAAGAGAACATCAGCACTGGCTTCATGGAATGTCTTAATCTGTCTTATCACGTCTTCATACAACAACCATCTTATCTTACATGGACAGCTTCATTACCACTATTACAAGATCACAGCTTTTTATAGCGGCTTAGAAGCTTAAGAAGTAAGTAAAAGAAATAAACAAGCATCACCAGGGGTGCAGACATTATGGGAGTATCGCGTGATAATTCAGAACATTTTGTTTTCATTTTTTGCTGAAATAAAAGAGCGAAGAAATAATAAAAGCTAATTTGCACACTTATTTCATTTCCTTTCAGTTGAACGATCCGTTGAGGACGCATCCAAGCTGAAACTATATCACACGATGTATAACAATTGAATAGCTCAGGTTTACAATTTGGCTTGTGTAGAGAGTTTTTTTCTTCCCAGCTTAAAGTTCAAAGCTAACTGGCACACTTTCTGACACACAGGGAATGCTGACAATAAAGTCTTAACAATTTAAATTCCACAACCCCCCATCCCTTTCCACACATACCCACCTGACGCGATACCTGGAGTATCATAAATATCTTATTAAGTACAAAATGACCACTTTTTTCCGATCCAGAAGCACTTGAGCTTTTCAGCTCGGTGCCATGGACATCGTAACCCTTCGGTTCGGTGCCACGAACACCGTAAATCTGGGGAATCTGTGGCTTTTTCTGCCATCCCGCGGAATTGAACCCGCACACACAGAGGGATAGTCACCCGAAGTCCAACGCGCTACGAACACGCTGGGCAGACGGGCAATTACCACGTTATAAACTACATCAGGGACCAACGCTGATGCTAATTTGTGTATTGCCGATGAGAGCTTCATGTGTAAGAAAGAGATCGGAGTACATTACTCACCGAAGTTGAATTATGATGGTCATGTCATATCAGTCAATCACTCAATTCTAGAGCTTCGTAAGAGATACTAAAAAGTGTTCATACCTACAGCCTACTCAAACTCTACGAGTTTGGTCATGTATATCAGCAATCTCTGTCTCTGGTATTTGCCAATATCTCAGATGTTGACGTTCTTCCGTGCCATGAAGTCAGGCTGTCTAAAATGTTCTCTCTGACTTCCTCCGTCTCGTCTCCCTTCGATTTTACCGGTTGTCACAATATGTTCTAATTCTTCCCTTCTCATCACATGCTCGAAAAGTGAAGACTGCCTCTTTCTTATATTGACAATAATGAGTTTGTAAGAAATACCAAAAAAGTGCTTCTACCTGCAGCCTAGTCAACTCTACCAGTTTGGTAAAAGATACGTCTTCTTCATTGAACGCTCCATATCAACCACTTGTTAAACCACTCTTTGTGAATGGTTTGTGATCTGAGCCTAAGAGCGATTGTACGCTGTGTCAGTTATGCGACTACAAGTAGGCCAGCACATCCAATTTCTGCGACATTTTTTATTTACTAGGGTAGCTTATGAAGGCCCCTACCTCAGTTGCCTCTTACGACATGCCTTGTAGATCGCAGTGTTACTATTCTTTGCCTTCCTTGTGGGTCCCGGTAATACACGGGCGTGTAGGCGATACTAAACATTTCTACTTATAACCAGGTCAATTAAAGAATTATATAACAGATATTTGACAGTAATTCTACTTACAGCCAGATCAACTCACAATATGTACATAGACTTGATCACGTTGTACAGTGTCTCATATCCTTCTTTTGCACGTACAGTCATAAACAACAAACACGCACACACGAATATGTATATATATATATCTAAACCTAGTAAATATTGGACAGAGAAGAGAATAGATATATCCAGAAAGAACTCAAAATCAAAGAAAACTGGCTGATGCTACAAATACGAAAGAGAAAATTGAGATATTTTGGACATATAAAAAGACCATCATGGAAGGAGGCATACCTGCAAAGAGAAGAAGAGGAAGACCACGGAGAAGATGGATTCAGTATGTAACTGATGTTTTGAACATGACGGCTGTAGAGGCAGGACATCTGGCCTATAAAAGAGAAAAATCCCGGAGGACTGTTGGGGTGGCAAAATTCTGCTCAGGACAAGCTATGTGATGATGAGTAAATATTAGCTTTCCTAACTCCCCCGAACACCTTACCTAACTCCTGACCCATGAATATATCTATCACTATAACTACGAAATGTATATTTTTAGTACTCTTCTAACAATACATCCAAGAACATACGCATTTTCTTTTCTCTCTCTCTCTCCCACACACACACAAACCCTTCCATCGTTCACTGAACACACTCAAACACCTTCCTCTCACACATACAAACACCCCCAAACTCTTCCTTCTTGCACGCAAACAAACACTTTCCCCTCCCTTACAAGCGTCAAACCCTTCCATCTGTCATATACAATCTGACACACACACACATGAATACACCTTTAACCCTCACACGCAAAACAGTTGGCAGATATTTTCACCTACTTTATTTCATTTAAAAAATCAAAATAAACCTATTTGTAGAAAACCAACTCTGCATGTATTGTTGAAGTGAATGTCATTCAAATATATGTCTCTCTCTCTCTCTCTCTCTCTCTCTCTCACTCTTCAATGTCGTGGAACAATCCATCAAAGAGAGTAAAAATGTTAAAGGTTAGACATCTTTGGAGCCGACATATGTACAATTATGTCAATGATAAAATAACATCTCAACAACAGATGTTATAAAAGTACATACATTATAAGATGCAGTGAAGGTTGATATGATCGTCTATCGGTACCACTATCTACCCCCCACTTTTGTCTGCATGTCTGTCTATCTATCTTTCTAACTATCTCATAACTATATATATATATGAAATGAAAATCGTGGCATATCCTTTACAAGACGTAGCCATCAACCACAGTAAACGAGTCGTTGATTTTCTAGGCACCAATTATATGTTCAGTCGTTTGTCATTGCTTTCTGAACGGCGAGGTCTATTTGCACCTTTTTGTAAGAATCCCACGGAAACGAATTTGCTTCCAAACTTGCCCACCGTGGGTTTGAACCAGGTACGCTTGGGTTCGTGATCGAGCTCACTACCGCTTCAGCTACAGACGCTTATATATATATCATTATACATTCATATATACGAGTATACAGCTCATTCCTACCTGTCTACCTACCTATATATCGATCTCTGACTTGAGTATATGAAAATGTCCCATTGCGTTTACAGACCGTAGTAGAGGATGACCACGCAAACGATGGAGCGACAGCATCAAGAACAGTCTTACGAAAATGAATGTCAGTTTACAAAGTGCTTAAAACAAGCAAACACAAGATCACTAGGTTTCCCTCCCCAAACACTTTTATAAAGAAGTAAATGGTGGAAGAGAAGAAGAAGTGTGTTAAGAACCATGCTACTTCCCATAGGTACCACCAAGTATGCAATAAGTCGTACGTTCAATTCCTTTCTTCACTTGCAGAATGTTGAGCACGGAAAATGTTGTCTAAAGCCGTAGGATTAACTTAAATGCGTTGGATTTTACCCAATAGGGTTCAGTTCCTCTATGTGGAAATCACACGTCACCTGCAGAGAGTATTGCATATAGTATAAACTCCCTAGCTCCGGCAACAATCCTAGGGAAGTCTGGAAAAAATGCAACCGTGAACAGATCCGGATTCGAAACCCCTGACCTTCGGAATGCAAGACTTAACCACAGAGGCCCCATACTGTGTTTGATTGGAAAAGCGAACGATCTACACATTGCCCAAACCTAGTTCTCTCCCCTATATACCTTATACTTATCTATCAACGTATCTCCTACCTGTTAATTTATCTACCTATCTAAATACCAATATATCTCCTACCTAATATTACACATCTATCTACTTCCTGCATACCTATCACTGAGCCTTTCTACTTACATACTACCTATCTATCTCCCCTCAACTTTACTTGTAATTCACACACATAAAACATAACACCCAGTTCAGGTATGTTGTGTAAACAGTTATTGTATATGGTATACTCATGTGTTTTATAATTTGGTGTTTTGAATTTCGTGTGACATGAGGATTGTGCGTTAACGTCTGCGATATTGAGAGGAAATTTTTTGTCTCTGCATTATGTTATGTTATGCGATCGACGTCATAGCACATTGCGCATTCCCATTCGTGCTCTGTCCTCCGCTGCAGCAGCCATCCTAACGCCCATTTGCTCACCGTACTCGTGAGAAGATTAGTATACCTCCGTTCTATACCACGAAGACGACACTGTCTGGCATGTCAAAACTTCTAATTCTCGCACTCTCTGAATTATGTGTTCTTGGTAGCGACGAGGACTGATGATACAGGTGACGTTATCTTGTGTCACGTATATACGCTCATGGACCTGGTGACAGATCCACGCATGTCGTAAGAGGCGTCTAAGGAGATTTGGCTGAAATCGGATGCACGTGTCCACTAGGGAATGCTAACCCGAAACAAATGCTTGCAGAAAACGGATGCACCAGGCCGTAAGGCGCATAACATAGTGCAACGACCCCTCACAATGAAGAATGGGATTGCGGATTCTACGGTCGCCAATCTGCCTCAGAGATTTAGCCACGCAGTAAGAATTCAGACCTACCATCACAAGGGTGGCCAAAACTTACTGCGGAAAGAGGTCTGAAATGGGGAAGCAGAAATCATAGGAATTATATCCTACAGAGGTGGTCCACTTACACTAGCGTCCAAGACAAACTGTATGGCGTGGCTGATAATCTGAGGCAGACGGCTGCCTTTATTATAGAATCCAAGGTCCCAATCTAGTGAGAATGCAGAAGTAGAAAGAATGATGTCAGGTATACAGACGCCCTAACCTAACCAGATGTCAAGTACACAGATGTCTTGACTTATAAGGAATACAGAGGTGTTTACCTGAAGTTCGGTATTTAGGTATCTTGACCCTGTGAGATGTTGCATTCCTGGTGACATACATGTTGCATTCCTGGTGACATACATGTTGCATTCCTGGTGACATACCCGCTGTCAAACAACATGTCCAGGGCTTAGATACCTAATTGTCTGGCACACAACCAGTGTCAGTACTGATAGACATAAAAATGACAGTACATGTTCCCCGTTTCTAGTGTAGTGTTACTTCCGTTGGTCATGCCAACTTAGCAGAATGTCTGACAGTGCATGTGTTATCAATATGTGTATGTTTCTGTGTGTGTTACTAGCAACAACCTTATCATGTAACTAGCAACTTAAACAGGCAGTGTGATAATCTCTCCGTGTGGGGTCATAGATAACGAAGTTGACAGCACGCTATGCTAGGGACCAAGTGTTGTGGAAATTCCGGGGTTCGAAGCCAGCTTGGGCCAAATATTTTCGATGTGTACACGTGTATTACACGATGTGTACACGGTATGCTGCTGGACTACAGGAAACCCTGATCCTTTACTCGGAGATCTAAATTACAAGTATCTCTAAATGCAGTTATAGACTGGTAATGAGGAAAGCAAGGGTTCCGCAAAAATCAGTCAGAGGCGTCATATTTGGTGCCATAACTACGGCTGAATACAGGCGAATGAAGAAGAAGAAAAACTCTCCATGTAACTAGTAATCTCGGTATGTTACATGTCACTAACAACATCAGTATGCAATGAGTGACTATCATCCTGTGTAGCATAGATGTACAGCTTCTTGTTCCTAACGTACTCAGTCTGCTTCTCACGTCCAGCAATCTGGTTATTGTTCCAGTAATCCCTGATCCCAACACAAGTGAGATCGAATTAATAGTCGTATCAGAGAGAGACGATTTTACATAGGTTTCATGCCCAATCAGTGCACGTTAAAGAACCATTGACAGTATATAAGAGTGGTCAGGAAATTCGCTTCTTGTACAAAATTCCGTAAACATGAAAATACAATTTCTACAAATTTTCAGCATCCTCAAAAGTTTCTTGGGGATTCTGGCTGGTGCTACGAAGATTGTGCTCTATCACTCAGATCTTCGCGTGTAAGAAAGATATTGTAGTACACATAGTTATTTACTGAAGTGCAATGATGATTAGAGTGAGTGCAATGTGAGTAGTAAATCGTATTATGCATAATTTGACTAGCAACCCCAGCTTATAACATTTAAATAGCAACATGAGCAGCCCCAGCTTATAACATTTAAATAGCAACATGAGCAACCCCAGTTTATAACATTTAAATAGCAACATGAGCAGCCCCAGTTTATAACATTTAAATAGCAACATGAGCAGCCCCAGCTTATAACATTTAAATAGCAACATGAGCATGTGACATCTAGGATGGGATGAAGTAATAGTTAATTGTGTGCGTCAATATTAAACGATAACCAAACATACATTGGTCACCAGTAAAGATAGACTACGAAATGAGGACATCAGAAACAAGGTAGGTATAACTTCATGCACTGAATACATTGAAAGGCAACAATCGTTCGTTCTGGTATAGCTACTTTATACACTATTTGTAATTTATTCTTTTTTTTTTACTTATTTTATCTTTATAATTGAGGTTTAAAAGGGTTTAAAAGCCGAAGGATTGACTTCATTGCACCGGATTTTATCCCATACGGCTCGGTCCTCTCCGCAGAAATGGCACGCCACCTGCCGAGAGTATTGCACAAAGCACGAACTCCGTAGCTCCAGCAACAATCCTAGGGTCTCTGGAAAAACTGCACTCGTGAACAGAATAGCGCGGTCCGGACTCGAACCCACGACCTTCGACTCACAACGCAAAGGGCTTAACCACTTAGCCACAGAGACCCCGATATAATTGAGGTAGTGGGGGTTGTGTGGCCATTTTAAACGTATGAGTTTAAGTACCTAGTGATACGATGCAGTAAAGCTGTGATGTCTACGCCAATGGGGTCAGTTCATCCGATTTCGCCATACGCTTTGTTTTGGTTCGCTCTCTCGGTTATTTCATGGCGGCAGATTTCATAACAATTAAATTTATCTTTACTAATATCTCAAATTTTGCAACTGTTCTCTTTTGAATCTGTTAACGATTATTTAGTTGTCAGTGGAATTTTCACACATGAACATTCGTGTGTTTGTTCATCTATCCCAGATAGGACTAGACGCCTGTTCTCAACTACTTTAACGTCATTGTTCACTGCGAACTTTTCCCACATAGAAGTAGAATCAAAGTCACAAACTTATTTAATAACTTTCGTTTGAAAGAACATCGTCTAACCTTCACACTAAAGGTAACCCTCTAGTAAGTAAACAGATAGAATCTATGAATGTATTTATATAGTGGCATCATGAACCTATGATGACACAGGTTACGAGAAGAAAATGGTGATGTGTCGCACATACCCTACGGAAGACACAGTCAAGTGCCACTAGACAAGCACTTGAGTGGAACCCACAAGGAAACCGGAACGTCCTAAACACACGTAGACGGAGTCTTATTGAGGAACTGAGGAGTGCTGGACTACCATGGGGTGATATAAAGCAAGCATGCAGCGACCGGGAAAAGTGGCGCACAACTGTTGATGCCATATGCTCCACAAGGAGCGGAGAGGAATAAGTCAACCATGAGTCATTCCGACTGGCATATGCAGAGAGTATGACATCTTTTGTCTCGAGTCATAACTTTGTATATTTCTTTAATAATATTATTTCTCAATTCCGCGGGATGGCAGAAAAAGCCACAGATTCCCCAGATTTACGGTGTTCGTGGCACCGAACCGAAGGGTTACGATGTCCATGGCACCGAGCCGAAGAGCTGAAAAGCTCAAGTGATTCTAGATCGGAAAAAAATAAATAATATTATTTCAATTTTTGTTACAAAATATAACAACAGAAAAAGAAAAAAAACAGCAACCTGATAAACATCTCGCGGCACCGTTTTATTTGTAGATCTAGATATAACCTAAAATAAACATTCGCAACTCTCGACTCGTGGAACAACTCTGCCACGAGATTTATTAGCATATCATTGTAAACAGAAAATATGTCAAAAGTAAGATGTTTTTTTCTTAATCTGGCTTCGATAAGTTCTTTTAGTTGGTGATGAGCACAAGCAGTTTTTTGCAAGAACCCCATAGGAAGCAACGGAAGTAACGAATATGATCAACAAATAAACAGCAGTGTACAGGTATTAAGAGCTTCCGAAAAAAAAAATAGACAAACACAGGATTCGAACACCTTACCCTCATCTCTTTCGATACCCATCGCCTAGCCTAGCAATACGAGCGTCCTTACGAGCACAACCAGCCAGCCATTCTCTAAAAAATGGTTCACTGGGGAGTTTCAGTTTCAGTTTGGAATATCTTCATTGCACTCCGGACATGTCCATAGGTGCTCCGATCTCCTTCGCAATATCTCCATCAGCGTCCAGCGACTGACCGTACCAGTTCTATTTTGATTTATGAACCTACTCGTATACCTGTTGTACCGTTCTTTTCTTGCCACACCAATCTTCAAACCCAGTTCTCGCAATCTAGTAGTTCGCAATCGCTGGGGAGTGTCTTTCTCAAACGCTTCGTTATAACTAGGCACAGAATAATCAGGTAAGGTTCGATCGAACAGGGTTTGCACTATATATTTGAGACGAGACAATATCATACATACACACATGTAAACACATATAACAAACAAGCATACATCATTCAAAGTAGCTTCAAATTTATTATAAGATGAACTCAAGGAGAATTTTTGCAAGAACCCCAGAGAAAGCAAAAGAAGTAACGAATATGATCAACAAATAAACAGTGTACAGGTATTAAGAGCTTCCGAAATAACAAATAGACAAACACTTAGTTGGTGTTCAAACTTGATAAACGAAATGGTGCACCTGTATGCACCTAACCGCACTGATGTAATTATTTTTTGAGTTACACTGAGTAAAATATATATGAGTTATCAGCAAATCGTGTGATTGAATAGTCAAACACGTACAAACAAAGTACTATAGTTTTACAAAATACAGAAACAGTGACGATAAACAGCAACGTTTCGACCAAAAGGCCTTTATCAAGCAAACGACACAACAGGAGTGACGAATTATAGAGAACACTTACAAATGGACGATAACGGAAAAATGCAAATGTATCTAATTAGATACATTTCGTGTACGTGTTTCGCTATTTACCAAGTTTTACTGCAGTCTTCCACCTATTTCGATTGAATAGTCACCATCTTTCTGTCTTTGCAGATGATAATGTATACTTTGTGGTGTTCTAAAGAGGTACAAATTACAATTCGTGGTACTGACAGCTGTCTTCTTTTTCTTCTATGTTCGCCCGGTATGGATTTAGGCGTAGTCAGGTATGAATTCGAGCGCCTGCTATGGCGCTTCATGATGATTTTTGCGTAAAGGAATGATTTCTTTCTAATCAGTGTTCCCCCACCCTACAGACGTGCCTTCTCCGACTTGAAAGATACTGACATGCAACTAGGATGACGAATCTGCGTTAAGAAAAGTTGTTCACAATTCTTGCATAGGATTCCAGGGACATTGTTGCCATCCCGCGCCCCGTTGTGTCCGTTCAACTATTAACCTCTCCAGTTTCTTCTTTTTGCGTTCGCCTGCAGTGAATTTAGGCGTAGCCAGAGAGCCTGGTATGGCGCTTATGACTGATTTTTGCGTGAAGACATACTCTATTATCAGTGTCCCCTGCCATACAAACGTGCCTTCACCGACTTCAGAGGTAATTGCAGGAGCTGGGATTGAAGATTGAAGTAGCAAGAAAAGAACAGCATAACAGGTATATGAGTAAGCTCATCAATTAAATCGAACTGGTACAGTCAGTCACTGGACGCTGTTGGACATATTGAGGAGATCGGAGCACCTATGGACATATCCGGAGCTCAACGAAGATGTTCCAAATTTAATCTGGTCTTCTTTCTCCTAATTTCATTGCTGATCTTCCCCCTTCGTGCACCGTGATCAATTGCCTTCTGTTCTCGTGAATCAACATCAGAACATGCATTATGTATATTCCTCTTGCACACATCCTTATACCGAAGTAGGAGGGAAACACCGAGAAGTCATCAAACGTCAGAATTGAATAAACAATGGACATTATTGTAAATGAATAAGCACTAGACAACGCATTGCTTCAATCCAGAAGTGGTGAGGGAGTTCAGTGTTATATCCTTATAATAATTGCTTGACATTACTCACTTGTTGTGCACACTTTTCACTAGAAATAGCGGCTTATAATCAATCGTCATATACATTCCTATTTGAAATATTAGGTTTAGTGTGATATCTTTTTAAAAGGAAGTTAATTGAATTTCGTTTATTTTTAAAATATTTTTCCGATCCAGAAGCACTTGAGCTTTTCAGCTCTTCGGCTCTGTGCCATGGACATCGTAACCCTTCGGTTCGGTGCCACCAACACCGTAAATCTGGGGAATCTGTGGCTTTTTCTGCCATCCCGCGGAATTGAACCCGCACACACAGAGGGATAGTCACCCGTAGTCCAACGCGCTACGAACACGCTGGGCAGACGGGCAAATTTTCGTGTATAGAAATCTATTGTGCGAACTGTATTCAAACGCCCTTATGTAGGATGATGCATAATGAGGATGCTGAACAATGACTTCATTAATTATCATGTATTGCCGGAGACAAAGCATGTTGTGATGACACTCCATCAAGTATGTCTCGTGGAAGATGAATTTAATGCAACCGGTAGAGAACAAAATAGAAGTCGAAAGATCCCAAAATAGGTTCAAGGATGTGTACAAATGCGTATGAAAGAGCAACAACACCATAAATCGCAACAATGTAAACGGTATAATATATTGCAACAATATAAATAGTTCTTTTTAGTGACATCCTCAGACTATGGTCACACAAAGATAAAAATAGCAACAAGTTCTGATTTTAAAAAAAATTAAAGTTATACGGTTTCTGTATAACGTAAGAGTTTTCTGTTTTATATTTTTTTTTTTAACTGCAGACTTAACATACACTTACATTGACTAGGAATAAGTCAAACAATTCTCTGTCATTGTCAGCAGACATCAGCATGCCAAGCAAGAATATCATCTCCTAGATGAGCTGAGATGCAACATGCGGCCACACCCAGTCGAGCTGAAAACTTAGCTTTGGTGAAAAATTACAGACCTGAAGTTGACTGCCCAATTTGTAGTTCACAGTGGTTTACGTGCATGATCAGAGATCGCTGAAGAAAATGATTTTTAAAAGAGAGCCTCCGCTTGCAGAAGCTTTAATCCCCTAGAAAATAATCAAGCAAATATGAAGACATTGATAAGACCTGAACTCATCAAGTGAAGATGCACGCTACAAAAATATTTTTAGATAGATGAAGGAAAACTTCTGAAACAAGCAGAAGATAAGAAAACCGCACAAGGAACGACTTGCTAGACAGTTATTCCTTTCTCTCTCTCTCTCTTTTTACCCCGGGTTGGGGCATAGGCCCTCAACCAACTCATGCCAAGTCTTCCTATCTCTAGCTATCTCCTGCAGCTCCCTCCAGCTCTTCTTTATATTGTTGATCTCCGCCTCCAAATCTCGTCTCCATGTATTTCTCGGCCTCCCTTTCGAGCACATAATCATGAATGAAGAATTTGCTACTACTTACTGCTAGACATGGATGGGGGAGGGAAAGAGAGGGAAAAGGACCGGAAGGATGGGGGGCGAGGTAGCGAAGTCAGCTTTAAATCAACCTTTATTTATTTTAAAAACCCTTCCATTACACTTTCAGACTTTGTTTCCATCCCCCATGAAATGTGTAGAATTCTTCTATAACTACACATCTTAAAGGATGAAAAAGTGAGGTATATTGGGTAATACGGTGTTAAGAGAGTACATTTTATTGACTGTCAGCACACAATGGGTAATGTGGTCAACCTTGACTTCCCAGTGCTTTTTCTGGTACCCAATTGAGACTCGGTCGGCTTCAAAGCCGTTACAGTAGGAAAAATATTCCATGCCCATTGTGGAATTGAACCAGAACCACAATTCTAAGAAGAGAGCTCAATAACATCTACGCTATTGCGGCTATCCTTAAAAGTTTAAATATGCCGAAATTTGGATGTGCCTGTTCTACATTCAGACGGGAAGGGGTGTGGTACTATGACTCGGCGCGCAATGTATTTACGTTCTCAGCGCAAACAACACAGATTTCAAAGACTGGTTAACTTCACTGACAAGAAGGAGGGTAAAGAAGAAGAAAGGCAGCAATTTAGTCTTCCCGCTGCTTGTTCAATGTCCATAACACCTGGTGTGTCTGACTAACTGATGTATATTTGACAGCACGTGCTGACGATATAAACCATCTTAAGAATGATCTGAATTGTAAAATTTTGATAAAAGAATTGACCGTGATTGATTTCCATTATTTATATAGGGGTTTGTACTAAGCTCGCATGCACACATATTTCCATAGATAAGCTCACATTAACAAACGCGTCAACTCACAAACACAACATTACACACAAACTCACTCTACAACAACAACAAAACTCAGATATACACACCAGCAAACATACACGCAACCTCATCCAGATATAGTCCGCAACTTATTCACACCAGCACACACTTACACATTCACACACACTTATTTAAAAAAAAACAGTCACATACACTTCCCCACACCAACAATCACGCATCCCCACAAACCCACTGATCCACACAAACACTTCCTCACCCACGCTCATTAAGTTACTCATCCACACCAACACTCACTCACAAAATCCATCACCCACACACATTCACCCTATCACACTAATCCCCAGCAAAATTCACCATTAAACTCATTCATCTCCATCGATTACCCCCCAACAACCGACACACATTTAACACACCCCCAACAAAAAAAAACTCACACATAAACCCACCATAACGACTTTCCAACACGAAATCCCCACAGACGGAAAGCCTATTTTTGTCCACACAAAAACCTCGACTGTGTACGTTCCGTGCCAGCAAACAAAAAAGCTCTTTGTTAACGGTGATATATAGAAAAGAATATGGTCTTTTTTTGTGTCTATAATGAAGTCTGCGCTTGAGCAAGATGCGATAACTGCCTTGTGTTAGAAAGCATTCATTTACTTCAGTATTATTCTACAAGTACCTCAATCATCATCATGTGCTGGACTTAGTGGAGCCGATGATCAATTTATATCATAACAAGTTCATCAGACGCAAGAAGAAGACCTCTGCCCCAAACCACGGAAGTGGTGATCCTTATCTGGAACACATCCACAGAGATAACAGCTCAGTGCCCGGGACGGCATTATAAGCCGCTTTTACAGAGAAGAAATATAAGTACTTTCCTGCAATCAGTGTGGAGACGTCACGGGCTAGAGAGAACGAACGCAAATAAAATGCATGCTGAAATCGTGTGTGCTGGGAAGGCTTTGAAACGTAATATGTCATAGCTTACCCACTGCAGTACAACATAAGTTGGAGATGGAGGGAGGGGGAAAGAGAAAGAAACCGTTTGCATATTTATTGACCATCGGTCTACGATGGATAATGTGGTGAACATTGCGCCGGCCGTCTTTACTTCCCTGTGCTTTTCTGGTACTCAACTGAAGTTGGGACGACATAAGAGCGATATTGTCAGTTTAAAAAACTCAACTTACATTGTGGAATTGAAAATGGACCAAGCGTCTACGAAGTGAGTGCGTTAACCACTACACCTTTGCGACTCTATACAATGCAACGTACTCTCATGCTAATTTTGATGAAATCACTAAAAGTGGTTTCAAAAAGGTTATTGTAGAGTATACACACCCAAAAAAAATGTCACTACTTTTTATATGCTTGCTGTTTCTTATTCATCTTATGAGGACCAGGAGACGACCCGTGTCCGGACGAGAAGTCAGTCAGGACCAGGAGATTTACTGGTCAAGACCGTGTCCAATTCTTCGTTTGTGACCTTCGAATACAATCGTCTGGCTTAAGAATTAAGTATCGACACAATATTCGCAGCGATGAAGCCTGCTGGTGACTCATACATTGCTGCTTTTGACCCATACATTGCTGCTGGTGACCCATACCTGGCTGCTGGTGACCCATACCTGGCTTAAAAGTTAATTGCATATTCTTTACAGAACTTTGCGAATCAACTCCAGCTTTTAACGCTGTTTGTGCTTTTTCTAGGCATTATTACGTTCAGTAGTTTGCCATTGCTTTCTGAACGGGTCGTGTCATCGTCCTTTTTGTAAAAATCCACGCGAAACAAAATGCAACCAAACTGTCCGCAGCGTGATTCGAACTCAGAACGTCGGGGTTAATAGACCGAGTCACTATCCCCTAAGCCACATATATACTTGGCTACTGAATGGTAATCAACCATTTCATTTTCTGTATACATTCAACACTGTAAGAGAGTCCAGGGAAACGCCCCCTCTGGAGTAGAAGACTGTCCAGCCGGTGACAATGCATCCTCCGTCACATTAAGTCAAAGAGTCTTCTGCGATTTTAAAGTAAGATTCGGAAACATACACAATCAAAAAAAGTCACCAAGAGATTTATCGACCTGTGGTCGAACGTACTAACTTCACTGCCTGATGCAACAAGAGTACAAACTCTTACTTATTTGGTGGGATGAAAATAAGTAAGAAATCAGTCACCCATCTTGTCATATCTAGCAATGTTGAAGATTAATTACCACTACATCCATTTCACTACTTGCAATGTTTGTTGTTTTCTCATCCATAATCATGATATTCCAGATCTTTCCTAGCTGTATTCATCTGCTTGTGTGACCTTGATCCTTCCTGGTGACACAGTTCCCTAAATCTGTACTTTTAAGTTTGTAAGAAGTCGTGCCTGTGTCGTGCTGATACTATCCGCCTCCGACAACCGTAGACCTTAAGACTAAAGGTCAGAACTCGGTCGATATCTAAGCAAGATATACTCAACACCAAGCTCGTGGTGTGATGATATACTCAACACATTAGCTCGTGGTGTGGGAATCCAGAATGTGCCGTGTTATTTCTCAAAAGTGAGGGACAGAATTTGTATCCGAGTGGGTGATAGAAAAATAGTAGAGAGAGAGAGATGGGGGGTAGAGAGAGAGAGATGGGGGATAGAGAGAGAGAGAGAGAGAGAGAGAGAGAAGGGACTTATGTGGGGAAAGTGTGTGGGAACGAAAAAATACGATGTGTGAGAAAGCTGTGTAGAAGAGATTATGTGTGAAGGGAAATAGACGTTGTGGAAAAGAAAGAAGAATACAGCGTGTGAGGAAGAATAGAGGGAACAGTGTGAGACACTGATCGTGTGTGTGTGTGTGTGTGTGTGTCATAGAGATCAGTAGATAGATAGAGAAGGTGTGTGTGTGTGTGCATTGAGAGGCTGTATGAATGGTGAAAATAAAGATAAACTGTGTGTCTGAAAATGTCAGAGATAGATAAAGAGTATGTGTGTCAGATAGAGAGTGAGTGAATGATTACGAGACAGAAACAATCCCTGATTCCTTCACATCCCAGACAGAGAAAGTGTGAGCAGGATAACCAAACTCAATAAGTCTCGCTCTACTCGCGACATTACCTCACCTGGGAATTGAATCATCACTGTAAGAACACTCGGTTTTTGTGGCAGGGTGACGCGTGTATGGCATGGATTCAGCAGGGCAGACAGTAATTAATTAATTTTATAGAATCACAGACATGTATCAACTGTTTGATCTTTCGTAGAGCTCGCATGCACAAAACGGGCTGGATGTGCTAAAACACAAATATCGATGATAAACATCTGTAAAACTAGTTGCACAACTTAGCTATCCTCTATTGTTCATACTAAACACAAATCATAAAGATTGGTTAACAAATGGTTATTCTAGCTAGAGCAAATACTGAAGAAGAAAGGAAATGGTTGAATGACTGATACAAGCGGACGTGTGGTGTCGAGGCCCGCAAGGAAAGCGAAGAATAGTATCACTGCGACCTACAAGGCATGTCGTAAGAGGCGACTGATGAAGGGCCTAGGAAAGCTACCATAGTAAATAAAAAGCGTCGCAGAAATCGGATGTGCTGGCCTATTTGTAGGCGCATAACTGGCCCAACGTACAATCGCTCTTAGGCTCAGATCACATACAAATCACACAGAGTGGTTAACAAGTAGTCGATATGGGGCATTCGAAGAAAAAGAAGACTGACACAAGTACAAATTGTTGATATTTAATAGAACAGTTGATAGATGAATCGATTGGTATTAGATAGGATAACTGATATATTTACCGACATTATTACATTCAGGGTCGACCCATAGGTGATCAGTCTCCCCCAACAGATGTCGATGTATACTGATGGTTCCCGTGGTTCGTTGGGTAAACACACTCCTTACTCTGTCCCTTAGAAATCCAGTTCTACTTGTACAACGGGTAACTCCGACATAGATCTAAATGTGATGGATGACTAGAGATGGATGGAGCGAGTCATACTTTACCTGCTCCATGTCGCGATTTGAACCTACTACAAGCGGAAGTTAAGTAAGGTATCTGGTTAGTTTCTGATATAGGTAGACAATAGAACGATAGGTAGACAATAGAACAATAGGTAGACAATAGAACAATAGGTAGACAATAGAACGGTAGGTAGACAATAGAACGATAGGTAGACAATAGAACAATAGGTAGACAATAGAACGGTAGGTAGACAATAGAACGATAGGTAGACAATAGAACGATAGGTAGACAATAGAACAATAGGTAGACAATAGAACGATAGGTAGACAATAGAACGGTAGGTAGACAATAGAACGATAGGTAGACAATAGAACAATAGGTAGACAATAGAACGATAGGTAGACAATAGAACGATAGGTAGACAATAGAACGATAGGTAGACAATAGAACGATAGGTAGACAATAGAACGATAGGTAGACAATAGAACGATAGGTAGACAATAGAACGATAGGTAGAAATAAAAAAAATACTTAATTCCCTAATGGAGAGAGGACGTGTAAATGATTCAAGTAATAGTGCTGAATCTACAACCTGCTGTGATCTGCAGTGATGATGATCCGACTACTAAACTAAAACTAAACTAGTTTGAGCATACCTCTCCGCGCGTATTAAGCAGCTCATCGGATGATCTCTCCGCATATTGTAGGTAGATTCGTATATTGCTTTGATGATGGCTTGAAATGCAGATGCACCAGTATAGACGTGTATCATTCTTGGGGATTGCGATGGTTGGCTATCTGAAACTATCTCATAAATCTAACTGGGTCGAAGCATATAGTTGTTGCATCGATTAATTTTGTTAAAATTGCTGGTGTCTTTATAGTCTATGTGATAGTTTCTTGCCAACATTTGCACTTGTTTTATTTTGGGAATGTGGTATCTTTCTTTAATTTCGCTGCCATGGTGGATGTGGGCCCTCTGTTTTATACTTGGTTTCTGTCGCTAATGTTCAACTAGAAGTCTACTGTGGTGGTCTCGATTCATTCGTTTACTTCTTTCATAGACTTCAATAGCAGATTCATCCCTATGCAGGTCAAAGTGTTTCAAAGTGGATGTATGTTTATTTCACAAACAACAGTTGTTGTTGACCTCATTGTTTCTCTAATTATACACAAGTTATTGTTTTTGCACTCTGTCTATGGATTAAATATTTGTCTTTGAACAAGTTCTTAAAAACGCACGCTTAGCGGATGTAATCAAGTTATAAGCTTTTCCAAGTATCTTTGCCCGATTCCGAATTTGTGCCAACAAGCTTCTTCAATAGCTGTAATCTTCTCAATGCTTTGTGCTTTACATTCTCAACGTGTTTCATGTAGTTGAGCTGACGATCAAGTGTTATTTCAAGATATGTGAAGCGTTGTTGTCTTAGCAGTTTGTCTAATGCTAATGCGATGTTTTGTTTGACGACTTTGGAATGTAAAATTGAATTTTATTTATTTTTATTGAATGTTCTGTCATTCTCTCTCTCTCGCGATCATCGCCCAGACCGATGTATCAGATCTCCCCATAAATTATATTAATGTGGAAATCTGATTCATGCAGCCTTAGCATTGCTGTGTTTTACGTCACATCTTCAGTACCATTTGGAGCTCTGATCCTTCGGCGATGTGTCCAGTTTCAGCCAGCGTTTACTCGGTTCGCTCTCCGTTCTGTAGCCATGTAGTGTTTTTACAGTGTGGCGTAGCTAGCTCCACGCCCAACCTCCTTAGACGCCTCTTACAACATGCGTGGCAGGTAACAGTGGTTCTATCCTTTACACCAAAATTTGGGCCCCGTAACCACTCGGTGGTTCGGTCATTTGAAGCACTTTATCTAGCTCTACAATTTGTTTATGTATTGTTATAACAATCATTTTCATATTGAGACCTTTTCTTCTTTTTTTTCGATCCAGAAGCACTTGAGCTGAAAGCTCTTCGGCTCGGTGTCATGGACATCGTAACCCTTCGGCTCGGTGCCACGAACACCGTAAATCTGGGGAACCTGTAGCTTTTCTGCCAGTCCGCGGAGTTGAACCCGCACTTACAGAGAACTAGTCACCCGTAGTCCAACGCGCTACGAACACGCTGGGCAGTCGGGCAGACCTTTTCTTCAAATGCCATCGTAAGCCTGTTGCAGTTTTTTTTTTTTTTTTGGAAAGACGACTACTGTGTGTGTGTCTTTCAGAAAGTCTTCAAGTACGCTTTGAATAACTCGGAAAGACATTCTGAGTTCAAATGAAATTCAGAATCGCCGCCGGAGATACTATTTAGGTGCTCCACAGTTGACATTTACATGAGAAAATCTGAGAATCCATGGGAGCGCTATGGCTCAATAGAGTTCGATTCTATTCAATTACAAATTTAGAAAGAAGGAAGTAGGCTGCACACTTCACGTGTCTCGGGCCCCACCTTCAGTATTTTTTAAAAAACCCAGATCATACATGAACGTTATAATGTCTATTTCAAGCTTTAGTCAAATGGTGGGATTGTGTTCTGCCTGAGTCACATTGCTAGGACGGACACGGGGACGCACGCCTATATATATATATATATATATATATATATATAATGTGACGCACACAAATCGTTTGTGATTTACTTCCTGTTAGCACATCCTCATCAACATGAATATAATCATACGTTCTCGTGTACAAACTTCCGTTACTGACAGAATGTCACTTGAAGTAGAGGTAAATCTCTCTGAATGTATCGATTAAACACTCGGAACTCCGATAACACCATACGAGAGATGCACTTCAGAAATAAAGAATACAATAGGTCGCATATTTTTCCCTGACTAAGCGCATTGTTTTGTTCATTTTCTAAATGTAGTCTTGTACCTAAGTATAACTATCTAATCTCGCAGTTTTGTCCGTGTCTATGTTCACTATTTTGTCCCGGTCTAAGAGCACTTATATTATGTGCTTTGTCCCTGTTTAAGAGCACCGCTTTCTCCATATCTAATCTTGCGGTTTTGTCTCACATTAAATATACACGCGCTGTTGTTAAATCCATACTAATATATGTTACAGCTATTTCCTTAAAATGAAATCAGCCTTTATGCAAGTTTTCGACCTTTCCAGCACAGAAACTGAGAAATATACGGTCAGCAGTGAGAAGCCAACTGGGGTCGATGCTATTCTAAATGTGTACATGTATTTTCTGTGTACTTCCTTTAGTTCGATTGAAATATTGTCGCTGTGTAGTAGAGGTCAGGTGCTCGTCTCTCGTGCCAAAGGTACCAGGTTCGCTTCCTTGTGAAGCCATCTGGATATTTTTCCAGAGATCGCTGATGTCAGTGTACATGAGATCGAATTCCTAGTCCTATCGGAGACGGACGATAAAACGTATTCAATTTGATCACGTAAACGAACCCTTGGCAGTTCAAAATAGAAAAGAGCAGGTCGGAAAGCCCAGGCAAAATTCATTAGAAAAGATTTAAAATAAAATTCCTACAAAAATATCTTCACAATCTTCAAAATTACATCGGGGACCCTGTGCCGGTGCTACGGAGTTCGTGCACTGCAGCTGGGATCTTCATGTGTAAGAAAGAGATCGGAGCACATATAGATACTCACCGAAGTGCAATGATGATGGTTGAATCAATCAAATGCTGTCTATGTATAAACATCAGTCGTTGTGTAGTTCACATAAAGGTCAGTGGAGTTTTCTAGTCAATTTTATTTCACTGAGTCAGTTAGTTTGCCTCAGTATATCATATTCGCAGCACAGTCTTGAAGTATGTATATACGGTTTGGGGTACCTACATGGTTGAATTGGCAATCTTGAGTTTTGTATGCATGTGGTTGCGGCGGAGTCGATGTCCTGTTCTGAGGCGCAGAACGATAACTTATTCTAATCTGCTCATATTTTGGTAGTCAGAAGAAGAAGAGTGTTTGTGTTGGTTGCGTCCTGGTTGATTTAATTTTCTTCTGACGTTATGTAACTGGTGCATTAATAACTCTTCTGTAACACATAATTGATTTAATTTTCTTCTGACGTTATGTAACTGGTGCATTAATAACTCTTCTGTAACACATAATTGATTTAATTTTCTTCTGACGTTATGTAACTGGTGCATTAATAACTCTTCTGTAACACATAATTGATTTAACTTTCATCTGACGTTATGTAACTGGTGCATTAATAACTCTTCTGTAACACATAATTGATTTAATTTTCTTCTGACGTTATGTAACTGGTGCATTAATAACTCTTCTGTAACACATAATTTTTTTTACCATTCGGTCTGCTATCTTAGTTCATAGTATTTCACAGTGATATTCTGGGTAAAGACGTATGTCTGTAAAGAAACTGGAAGAGGGACCCTGCACTTACATGTTACGTCCCAAAGTCCACAGGAGTGCATATATGAGAAGTCACATATCACACACTGATCACTGAATGCTTACGTGGAAAGGAACACATTGAATGCTTACGTGGAAAGGCACACATTGAATGCTTACATGAAAAGGCACACACTGAGTGTGTGCATGGTGGAAGACACAGTTACACACCACATACTGTGTGTGTACATGGACCGGGGAGACAGTTACACATCACACACTGAGTGCTTGCTCAGTAGCCAGCAGATGAAAGATCTGCGTCACTTATAGACCATAAAACTTAGCAAACATGCAGTACCAAATCCGTTTTCCCTTCTTCAATGATCCAGAAACGCTTAGTCGCTTGCTAGTCGGCCCAAATGTCATGTCATTGTATATACATACATTTGTAAGATCCGTTATAACACAGTGGTTAATTGATTCGTAGACTCGTGATTCCAGGTTCCAAATCAACAACTTGAGTGGAATATTTATCTGACCACAACGACTTTCAGGTCAACACAGTCTCAATTGAGTACCAGAAAAACAACGGCAAGTACAGGTGACCAACGTGAGGTGACCACGTCTCTCACTGGACAAAGAAAAATAAGTGTCTAACATCGTATTCCACAACATACCACTTCTCCTCTTCTATAATTCTGTTTATGCCTCACAGCGCCAGAATAAGAAGAGATTTCTATAACGGGATTTTGTGTGCGATTTATAAACAGTGTTTTTCGCCGCCTCTGTTATCTCTGATGTTCACCTTTACCACACGGTATGGAAATGGTTTCTTGAAATATTGAGAATGTAGTTTTCTGTTTCTGTGGTTTTTTCAAGTAACTATGCTAGTCGGTGATCGCAGCCATTGTCCCTGCAATTGAGATCATTTGCCTGCCGTCGCAGCAGAATGGAGACTATTGTCGTGAATAACTGCCGGCTTGCTCCCATATCTCCATTCACCACCTGCTCCCACGATTTCACGTAACCCTGACGGGGCGAGGAGGATAAACGAGTGTTGGTAATCTAGCGTAGGGAAGGAGACATATTACTTCTCTTTGATAGGGATACCCGATCAGTCTGATCAATACCTTTGAATGCAAGTGTTACAAATAGTACTCAGAACACCATGGACAGTAACAAATAGTACTCAGAACACCATGGACAGTAACAAATAGTACTCAGAACACCATGGACAGTCAAAAATAACAAATGTGTCCATTTTGAAGCAGATTAAAATCGTGGAGAAGTGGTTGATAAAGTGAGTTTCTGACAGTGGTACCTAAAATAAACGGAAACAGGAGGAGAATATGATCATATCATGCAAGCGTTGAACGGTGGAAAGGAGTGCCTGAACGCCTCTATAAACAAAGCGCATGCGCGTAAGGTGAAACAGATTAACGTAATGCATAAGCGTTCATCTATCGACTTGGACACAAGAGGGTTGTGGAGTCCAATCCCCCCACTCGAGGTGTCACACGTGAGAAAAAGGATTGGCCCTCCTACCAATCATGGATTAGAAATGTAAAGTGACAGGCACTATTATTCGATGAGAAAATGTTACGGGACAGTTTATTGTATTGATAATAATAATAATTGTGTTTAGTTGTTCTATCTCTCTCGCGATCACCGCCCAGACCGATGTACCAGACTTCCCCATAAATTCTATTCATGTGAAAATTTGATTCACACAGCCTTAGCATTGGTGTATCTTACGTCACATCTTCAGCACCATTTGGAGCTCTGGTACTTATCCTTCGGCGATGTGTCCGGTTTCAGCCAGCGTTTACTCGGTTCGCTCTCCGTTCTGTAGCCAGCTAGTGTTTTTTTACGGTGTGGGGTAGCTAGCCACACGACCAATCTCCTTAGTCGCCTCTTACGACATGCATGGCAGGTAACCGTGGTTCTATTCTTTACACCCCAATTTGGGCCCCGGTTACCACTCAGGAGGTTTAGTTGTCTGAAACTGTAGCTTGCGCTGTATTTGGATTAAAATGAGGAAAAGTTGTGCTATTCGTCAATCTCACTATTGATTATTATACGCACTGGGGGCTCTTTCGCCCTATACTCTACATTGAAACCGCAAGGGTACAAGAGAAACAAGATGAGATGGGACGAAACCGCAAGGGTACAAGAGAAACAAGATGAGATGGGACGAAACCGCAAGGGTACAAGAGAAACAAGATGAGATGGGACGAAACCGCAAGGGTACAAGAGAAACAAGATGAGATGGGACGAAACCGCAAGGGTACAAGAGAAACAAGACGTACAGATCTGAAACTATGAAGTGTGTGTAACCAAAATTCCTCCACATACAGAAAGATAAAAACTCGCAACATAATAGTTTCATCCGGAGAACATATAAAATACATCAAATGTATTCAAATACCGTCGACTGCTCTTCCCCTGATTTATTTCAGTTCCCCCTACTCTTTAATACAAACCCACACGCTTTCCAACTTTGACTGAGGTCATATTTGCTTTCCAATAACAAACACGTTCTCCAGATTTTTGCACCTGAGCAGGCATTCCTAATTTTATGCTGTCGTTTAGCGTGATTTTTGCTGGTTTTTTTAATTTTATTATTAAAACGAAGGAAAATCTTATCTGTAATCCAGAAGCTAAAGATGAGTTGCTAGTTTAGCTGCTTGAACCCGATATAGGAACCAGCAAACGATATCTTTGAAAACGAAATACACGGATAGATTTAGATATATCTTCAATATCACATAGCTCTGCGGGAAGGAGGTTTAAGTGGTATCAAATGTCTTGTCAGTGATATTAACGTATCCTGATAAGAAAGGATATTATTTAAAAGGTGGCCGACACTGATGTAGTAGTCGAAGTTTGAATAAGCGTGCACGCCTAAGACGTTACGATGAGAGGGGAAGGAACAACCAGGGCTAAAATATGCACAAGACCTGGCCAAGCTGGAGCCGTAACAGAATGTATGATCTTGTCTGCGGAGTTATCCTATTTAAATTGTTTATTGTATATGTCAGAGTGCCCGCTGTTATCCGACCACATAGATATCAATGTGCTATAAATAAATACATGTACAGTGTGAATTTGGCCACGTTAAACGTCACAGTGGTTTAGAGAGAACAGTAATGGAAGGCGTGGTTCCTGGAGTACGAAGCAGAGGACGACCAAGACAAAGGTGGCAGCAAGACATCAAAGAAACATTAAATATGGCGCTGGAAGAGGCGGGAGAACTGGCTAGAGACAGGGTTTTTCAGGTGGACTGTGATGAAAGCAACGTGTCGCAAGAGACCTGCTACTACTTGACGGTGTGAATACATCAGGCGAAGTTTGGGTTAGACAGAAATCTCAAGAGTCCAAAGCTAATTAACCCGTGTGGTGCCGGGGCCCGCAAGGGAAGCAAAAAACATTACCACTGCAACCTACAAGGCATGTCGTAAGAGGCGACTGGTGTAGTACCTAGGAAGCTACCTAGTAAATAAAAAGCATCGCAGAAATCGGATGTGCTGGCCTACTTGTAGGCGCATAACTGGCAACACGTACAATAGCTCTTAAGCTCAGATCACATACAAATCACACAGAATGGTTAACATGTTGTCGATATACAGCGTTCGAACAAGAAGAAAAGAAAACTTTGTTAGCATACTGATGTCCCAGACTCGTACATGACAACTCTAACTTTTCCGAGTAGCATACTATAAAAGGTGTCCATCAAGATAGACATCCCCACGACATGATACCCTCACCAGTGTTCACATGACATAGATATCATCCTCATCACCACCCCCACATCATGACATTCTTCTTCTTTGAACGCTCTATATTAACGTTTCCTAAAGTGGGCGGTACCGCCCCCTGTGGGCACTGAAGTCTTCCAGGGGGGCGATAGTGGGTTCAGAAGAATGTGGGGAGAGTTTTTTTCGTGATTTTGCCATTGAATAATCATTAAAAATTTGAATTCGGCATTTTAATTCATCTTATGCCCATCTTACACGATTCCTTTTTTCATCAATTTTCTATTTCATGTAGATAATCATTTGAAAATTGACCATGTATAACAGAAATATATATCAATTTTTTATATCAAAGAGAAAATAGAGCATGTATACATGTATGGAGGGGGGCGTTCGCAAACTGTTATAATAGGGAGGTGGGGCGTTACAAAGTTTATGTCGTGCAAAGTGGGCGGTGGGCCGAAAAAGTTTGGGAATCTATGCTCTATATCGACCACTTGTTAAACCACCCTGTGTGACGTGTGTGTGACCTGACCCTAAGAGCGAATGTAAGTTGTGCCAGTTACGAGCCTACAAGTAGGTCAGCACATCCAATTTCTGCGACGCTATTTATTTACTAGGGTAGCTTTGGTATCCTTTGATCATTTCTTCTCAATATATAGACCGATATGCCGCACTGCTATTAATGCCACAATATTCATTCAAGTACACAAACAAACAGATGCCACAAACTCCAGTTACCTCTGAAGTCGGAGTAAGACTAGCCTGAATGGCGAGGTACAGTGGTGATAAAGAAAGCAAGTCTTCATGCAAATATTAATCAGAAGTACTACATTAGACGTCATAACAACGCCTAAATTCATAGCGGGCAATCGATTAAAAAAAAAAAAAAAAAAAACCTCACGTCTGCTTATATCACATAGCTTTGAGTGGATTACCAGGTAAACAAAAACACATTTTCGTATAGATCTAAGATACAAAGCAAACCCAAATAAGCATTTTAAACATTAGGAAACATCAAACAGAAAAACGCTTCATTCAAGTTAGTACGTACTGATCAGCAGCGTTATAGTGGGAAACCACAAAGTAATTAGCAACGAGGAAAAGCACTGATAATATGACAGAGAATTTCTAATATAACCACATTCAATTGACTAATGAGTTTTCTGATTCTGGTATGAGGTATAAGCTTGTTGTTGCTTGTTTAAATTCGTTTTAGAAAATACACACACACAATATATATATATATATATATATATATATATATATATATATATATATATATATATATATATATATATATATATACATACGAAACGTAAAAATAAAGTAATGTAGTTTTACAACATACAAAAACAAGATACGGCGACATTTCGACCAAAAATGCATTTAACAAGCAAAGGATTCCGAAAAAAGACGAAATGGAGACTGGTCTTATACACTGAACATCACAGACACACGATAAATTCCTACGAAATGGAGACTGGTCTTATACACTGGACATCACAGACAGACACACGATAAATTCCTGCGAAATGTACACTGGTCTTATACACTGGACATCACAGACAGACGATAAATTCCTAAGAAATGGAGACTGGTCTTATACAATGGACATCACAGACATACGATAAATTCCTAAGAAATGGAGACTGGTCTTATACAATGGACATCACAGACGCAGTTATACGATAAATTCCTAACTGTTCTAAAATGAAAATACTACAAATGAAACTACCGAGGTCTCAACAAAAATGACAGTACGTCAAATAGTTACAACGAATTATCAGTTATTATTATCGATGTACGGTCGAAACAGACTGCAGTATCGACTACAGTAAAAACCGTGAGAACTTTGTGATATTATTTATAGCGGCTAAAATACGATATTTTGTATCTTTGTGGGCACAAAAATGCTGACTTGGCATAAGTTACCCTGGTAACAAAAATCTGGACATAATCCTTGACAAAAGACACTCAATGTTTAAGATTTATAAATATGGCATTCCCTTACGCCACAGCCATCTTTTTAGGACCTTACAAATTGTGCATGGAGTCTGACACAATAACTACCGTAGTTAACCTGGTCTCGGAAACTCACTCCTGAAATGCAGTAAATGTCTGAATCTCCATTCTCGTACTAGAATGTGTGAGCTGTAGAAAGCAGAGCAACACATGTGTTGCTAATTAGCAGAAACTAATATCGGACAGAGATCACAGTTACGGCCTCGCCGCAGCAGCTGTTAAATATGTTACTAGTTGTACCCTGACTCACAGAAAGCTGATAAAGATCTCATCTAAAAAACATGAGAAAACCATGAAGTCCAGCTAACGGTTCCTTCTCGAGCGACAAAATTATTGAATGGTGTGATCTCTGTTTCTATTAACACGTCTCTGGCGAATGATGAGCATCTGACGTCTTCTTCTTCTTTGCGTTCGTTCTTTACGACCAATTTTAATCACTCTTTGTGATATGTTTGATCTTTGCCAAGAACGTGTATACGTTGTACATTGGTTTGGTAGGCCCCTAAACGCATACTTCTACACACTTAGGACACATGTATCCGATTTCATACAAACCTCCTTAGTCGCCTCTTACGACATGCGTGGCAGGTAACAGTGGTCATATTCTTTATACCCCAACTTTGGGCCCCGGTAACCACTCGGGCGAACATCTTACGTCAAAAATGAATATCTACTGGGGTTCAACTCTAAAATATGTGCGAGGAAACTCTACACAAGTCTGACAGAATAAGGACTATGCGCAGGATAGTGCTACTACCGGCACGTGTACGGGTTCCGATTTCCAACAAGGCTTGCTCAGGGAGATACCGCCGTTGAGAAAATCAAAGAGATGACTACTCTCCAAATCCCCGTTGTCTAGGTGACAGTGCTACTACTTGCAAGAACATGAAGACTATAAAACCAATACCCCCTTTTCCCACCCACGAAGACGAAACATACCAGTCTTATCAGGCATGGATAAACGTCAATGGAAATGAGACATGCGCGCATTATACAGTTAATGACTATATTCAGATATTTTACACGCAAATGGGCTGCCAGTTTAGATCATCGCCAGATTCATGCAGTCAATACATCACGTTGTTTGGAATTGAGAAAATGATCACAGAAAAAATGTTTCACTCGATTTCAGTCCAGTATGTGTCCACGTTAACAGTGAGAGATGACAGAGAGAAAGAGAGACGGAGGGAGGGAATGAGAGTAAAAAGTGAGAAAGATTACAATTAAAGGATGAGAGATGTCAAGAAAGAGAAGTGCGAAATATTGAGAGACGGGAAATAGATAATGGGGAGGGGCGGGGGAAGAGGGGACGAGGATGAGTGGGGATGGGGGTGGCAAGACCGCGAGATTTGGGAAGGAATGAGAGAATAATGCATTGCATAAACGCGAAAAAAAACCCAAATAACAGCTCAGAATGTAGGCTAGAATTTTAGATGACAAAACGATGAAGATAACGATATAGGTAGACATATAACATTTAGGGGTGGCTGAAATAACATATGTTAGCGTGTACAACTAAGACAAGACCAAGACAATTATGTAAATGGGAATAAAACATTAAGAGATGAACACTTTTGTCCTGATCTCTTCCATTTCTAAACCGGTCTCTTCTTGATACTCCCAGCAATCTGCGAGACACTTAATCTCTGTCGTGACTAATTTTCTTCTATCGTTTGTTGTCAATGTCCAACTTCGAGGATAACCTGAGCCTAAAACTATTTTGATGTGCACGTGGTACGCGTTTTGACCACATATTTCCTGATCCTTTGTTTGTGGATCTAAATTACAAGTTCCTCAGAGGTCGGAGTAAAAGTCGCCTGAATGGCGAGGAACATTACATGTTCCAGTACAGTAATGTATGTACGGATGAACATACAAAAATCCACAATAAACAGTAAATGTAAATAAATAGTACAGCCGAGTCTCGGTAGATATACGAGAAATAATATTATGATGCTTCAGGTAAGATAACAAAAGCAAAACTTCTGAGGGCATACAAGTTTCCTTGGTAACATATGCATGTGAATCATGGACAATTACACAAACACTGAAGAAGAACATCGAATATTTTGAAACAAATTTCTAAAGAATTATTCTTAGAGAACCTTGGACAAATGTTAGAACAAAATATAGACATCATCCCACAAGTCTGAACATCGGCTCGCAAACAATATCAGGTCTCAGAAACTAAAATGTGTTGGTCATATCAAACGTCACGGTAAAGAGTAGCATAGAAATACATGGAGAAGAGATTTTGAGGCAGAGATTTAATGATATACAGAAGAGCTGCAGGAGATAGCTAAAAGATAGGAAGACTTGGCATGAATTAGTTGAGGGCCTATGTCTCGAGCGGGGTTTAAATGCATAAGAGAGCGAGAGAGGCGTCACAGTGGTTTAGATGGAGAGCCATAATAGATAGCATGGTTTCTGAAAAACAAGGCAGGAGACGAAGAAGACGATAATGCAACAAGACAAAACCTTGACTGCAACGATCGCCGTGTGTTGCCGGGGCTTGCAAGGGGAGCAAAGAATAGTAACATTGCTACCTACAAGGCATGTCGTAAAAGGCAAATGAGGTAAGGGTCTAGGGAAGCTACCCTAGTAAATAAAAATTATGCATCGCAGAAATCGGATGTGCTGGCCTATTTGTATGCGCATAACTGGCACAACGTACAATCGCTCTTAGGCTCGGATCACATACAAATCAAACAGAGTTGTCGATATGGAGCGTTCGAAGAACAAGACTACGACGATGGTGGAGATGGAAGAACTTTCTAGAACTTGAGTCTTTCATGCGGTCGGGTTGGCGTAAGAGAATCGTTCTGTACAGGACCTGCTACACGAAGAAATCTAGTGCTTAAAATAGCTTAAAAATAAAGTTGTAATAAAAAAAATTATAAAAACACTCATAAAGCAAACAACATGTAGTAACAATAACCACAAACTTGATTACACATTCGGAGATCGATATCAGACAATCACGTCCATAAAGTGGCCCATAAAACACGAGTATCGACACCATTTCGAATATGACGACAATGATTATCGATTGTTTTTCCCTCTCCCCACCAATGTGTGGCCACACTCACCGATTGGATAAACCGTACTATGATTATCACACTTTCGCTGAAATGCAAGATCTGGGAGTGAGCGGATGATATCAAGAAACTGGTGAGTCGTGGATAATATGGGGTGACTAGTGAGTCGTGGATAATCTGGGGAGACTAGTGAGTCGTGGATAATGTGGGGTGACTAGTGAGTCGTGGATAATCTGGGGTGACTAGTGAGTCGTGGATAATGTGGGGAGACTAGTGAGTCGTGGATAATGTGGGGAGACTAGTGAGTAGTGGATAATGTGGGGAGACTAGTGAGTCGTGGATAATGTGGGGAGACTAGTGAGTCGTGGATAATGTGGGGAGACTAGTGAGTCGTGGATAATGTGGGGTTGGGATTAGTGAGTCGTGGATAATGGTTAGAAACTAATGAGTCGCAAAAAGTACGAGAGATGGTGAGTCGTGGCTACTGTGAGACCGTTGTGTCCTGGCGACAAGGCTGACGATCTTATCTTATCTTAACCACATTTGCCGTGAAGCGACGTGGGAGATTTAGTTTTCTATCTTGTGCCAGGTGTGTTGCGCTTGACGTTGTCAGTCCATGCTTTCGCAGGGACTCTGAGATGTTACCTATCCATCGTATTCTTGACCTGCCTCGTACTCTGCGGCCTGAGTGTCGATTATTGTAGGCAGGTGATGGTAATAAATGTGGTTCCATTCTCATTAGATAGCTGATGATCTAACGTTACTAATTTACGAACCTAAAAAGACAATTCAAGTTCTGCTGTGGAGAAGAAGTTAACAAACCAATACAGTTTGAGATTAACGAGAGAAAGTATAGATGAATAGAGCCCACCACCATAGAGCTTCGACAATTATCCTTGAGATCTCTAGAAAAATGCACTCGTGCACAATGAACGACACTTTCCGTATTTGAACCAACGATCTTCGCAACGCAAGACAATGAATTAACCACTTAGCCCCCAAAATCACACAATAAATGTATGAAATGCATCAGGTCAGAAACAATGCTTGACCATATTAAACTTGTTGTATAATATTATACTGCTATTTGTATCTATGATATTGTTTTATGAAATTATTCTCTTAGAATAAACAAACAAAAGATGTTGGCTTTCAATTTGACATCCATTTGAAAGTGACAGCATGTGAAGCGATAGAAATAAAGTTCTACGTGATTAATCCAACCAAAGTGTTTTGCATTTTTTAAATGACAATTATTTTCAAGTTAGTTTTTTTTAAACGAATTCCGAGTGCTAATAATGTCTCCATAAAAGTGTATGAAGGGAAAATGGAAATTTGCAATGAATTTTTATTGTGAATTATAACAAACAAAATAGAGCGGAAAGTTTGACTCCTTCAGAACAGACAGGTTACGTTATTAGCTGATATCACAACAGGTCACATGAAAGCTGATAACAGAACAAACAGGTCACATGAAAGTTGATATCACAACAAACAGGTCACACGAAAGCTGATAAGTGGTTAGTGTGCTTGCTTTCTAGAACGTCGTCTCGGTTCGTTGCTCAATTGAAATGAAAATTGTCCGACTGCAAACGTCTCTATGGTCTACTCAGCCTCAATTTGGTACCAAAATAACACTATTTTTTCTCTTTTCTCCAATCCTGCTTTGCCACAGAGCGTCAGGATAAGAAGATATTTATACAACGAGTCCTTGTGTGCGCTTCATAATGGTGTCTTTAGTCGCCTTTGTTATCTCTGAGGTCCACCTATTGCGCGGCCGGCCTTTTTTGTATCCATTGTATCGGAGCAACATTGCTCTTTGAGGTGCACTGTCTGTTGGTAATCTGCTTATTTGGCTGAACAATTTAATTTGTTGTTTCTTAATGAAGTTCAGTACTGATGTTGTACCCACTTGACGTTTTTGACATCACATATCGTATACCGTTTGTCAAAGAAAAACTACGGAGCTAACACCGTATTCCCTTATATACCACATGGTATAAAAAGCTGATTCGGGAACTCTATCACATTAACATTATAACATGGATTCTCCGCAAGAAATCAATTCTTTGTTTTTCCTGTTTGTTGGTCTACGTCAGCATTTTCCAAAGTGGGCGGTACCGCCCCAGTGGCGCTGAAGCGTTCTAGGGGGACGATAGTGGGTTTAGAAGAATTTGGGGGTTGTTCTGGCGATTAGGGGTCGGTGGCTTCTTAAAGAAGAAATTAATAATAAATATTTTAAAATAAATTATTTTCGTGATTTTGCGATTGAATAATCATTTAAAATTTGAATTCTGCATTTTAATTTATCTTATGCCCATCTTACACGATCCATTTTTTTATCAATTTTCTATTTCATGCATATAGTCATTTGAAAATGAACCATGTATTACAGAAATAAATATCAATTTTCTATGTCACGGTGAAAATAGAGCATGTATATGTGGGGGTGGGGAGGGAAGGGCGTTGGCAAACTGTTATAATGGGGAGGGGCGTTACAAAGTTTATGTCATGCAAAGTGGGCGGTGAGCCGAAAAAGTTTGGGAATCTATGGCCTACACGCTCTGATATAACCAAAACAATGTTTGTTCTTAGGTTGAAAGGCGAACCTCGGCTTAAATAGGATTTTAAATCCTCTAACAAACAATCCCGTTCAGTGATTAGAAGAAAATAGAAATGAAAACATCAAAACGTCAACAAAGACAAAAATTGACCTGGTGACCTTCCGCCCTTCAGTGAGCCTACCTAATTTCTTTTATTACACTATATTTATTACTTGTTAGTCCAGTGTTTCTTGTTTGCATATTGTTGTCAAAAGTGTTTGACTTCTATTAGTCTTGTACATAATAAAAATACTTCCGCAGAAATTCCGGGGCTTCTTTGGAAAACGAGAACAGAGTCCTCCATTAGGAGAAAACAACAGGTCAGCTGAACGTTTTTTTTAAGAATGCGGAAAATAATAGGTTGAAGTGGGAGGTGGGGAGAATGAAATAAGGAGTTTTAAGAACCCCAGGGGAAGTAATGAATATGATCAATAAAAGACAGTGAACAAATATTGGGGGCTTCCACAAAAAAAACCAAATTACCAAACACAAGATTCGAACCACAAACCTTTAGTTGCTTAGAGAGCTAGCTGTTTGTATTCCCAAATTTGGGGTGTAAATAATAGAGCCACTGTTGCCTGCCACGCATGTCGTAAGAGGCGACTAAGGAGGTGTGGCTTAAATCGGATGCATGTGTCCTGAACGTGTAGAAGTCATGCGTTTAGGGACCTACCAAACCAATGTGCAACGTATACACGTTCTTGGCAAAGATCAAACATATCACAAAGAGTGATTAAAATTGGTCGTAAAGAACGAACGCAAAGAAGAAGAAGACCTGGCTATTGCCTGTAGTGCTGCGATTTATGAGCACTCTCTTATTGCTTTTATTTATGATGAATAACTGATTCCTTTACAAATATTCAATGATGTCTGAAGTGTAAACAAAGGAAACTAAAGAATTCTTAGAGGGAGATAATGAAATAATTTCAGAAGGGTAAATGATGGGCAATAATTTAGAAAATTGGCAAAATTATCCTGAGCTTGTTATGAGTTTCTCTTGGTTGAGTGAAGGTAGCTCAGAAATAGAATGTCCACACAAATCGTTATATCTGCAAACATACATTTTCTTGATGTTGGATTTAAATGTAATCTGGATTGTTGACTGGATGGATGAACAAGGATTGATTGAAGTTTTTTCCTGAATAAATTATCATTTTCCATCTTTATTAGATATTTCAAACATGAATTGAACTACAAACCAAGAATGTCCTAAGTTTATTGTAGTGAGATGTGAACTACAAAACAAGAATGTCCCAAGTTTATTGCTGTGAGATGTGAACTGCAAAACAAGAATGTCCTAAGTTTATTGTTGTGAGATGTGAACTACAAACCAAGAATGTCCCAAGTTTATTGCTGTGAGATGTGAACTACAAAACAAGAATGTCCCAAGTTTATTGCTGTGAGATGTGAACTACAAAACAAGAATGTCCCAAGTTTATTGCTGTGAGATGTGAACTGCAAAACAAGAATGTCCTAAGTTTATTGTAGTGAGATGTGAACTACAAAACAAGAATGTCCCAAGTTTATTGTCGCGAGATGTAAACTACAAAACAAGAATGTCCTAAGTTTATTGTTAAGAGATCTGAATCACAAATGAATCTAGTAATAAACCCCAAAACAAGAATGTCCTAAGTTTATTGTTAAGAGATCTGAATCACAAATGAATCTAGTAATAAACTACAAACCAAGAATGTCCTAAGTTTACTGTCATGAGATGTGAACTACAAAACAAGAATGTCCCAAGTTAACTGTCGTGAGATGTGAACTACAAAACAAGAATGTCCCAAGTTTATTGTCGTGAGATGTGAACTACAAAACAAGAATGTCCCAAGTTTATTGTCGCGAGATGCGAACTACAAAACAAGAATGTCCCAAGTTTATTGTCGCGAGATGCGAACTACAAAACAAGAATGTCTCAAGTTTATTGTTCTGAATCACAAATGAATCTAGTAATAAACTACAAAACAATAAGGGGGACACTGTGGCAAAGTGGTTAGTCTTGCAATTTGAAGGTTGTGGATTCGAATCCAGATTGCGCTGTTCAATCCACATCTGCTTTTTTCCAGAGATCCCTAGGATTGTTACCAGAGCTATGGAGTTTGGGCAACACTCCCGGCAGGTGGTGCACCATTTCTGTAGAGAATGATGAAGTCATATATGGAAAAACCTGGTGCAATGAAGCCAGTCCTTCAACTTTAGATTGCTGTGAGATCTGAATCATATGAAAAATTAAAGCCTATCATAAAATATAGGAAACTGCAGTTATACTTTGTCCCTCTTGCCCTGCCTTATTAGATCTATCCTTCAAGGAACCATTGAATAGCAAAGAAAAAGAGGCTGGCAGGCAAATAAAATAACATTAAATAATGTGGGCAGACATCAGCATAAATAGAATTCAGGCGACATAGACCTACCAGAATCTGATTTGAATATCCTCCTCATAAATAAAGCTACCCAACACTTTTAATAACATCTTTGTTAGAAGATAAAGAAGAACAAAGTCTGTAACAGACATGACAGGTAGATAGTCCTCATTTGTACCTCCCCCAACATGCATGTTAAGTGAAGATTTTCAACAGTAATTAGGACACAAAGTACACTGTTTGTATTAAACTAAAGATTACAAAAGTTGTGTGAATAAAGAGAAATGGAATAGAAGATTTGTGGGGTAAAGCTAAAGAAATCTACTAACTGGATAGATGATGGTCTGCTAAGTGTACTCTGCACCTGGCTCTGCATCCAGCAAAGTTGGACTGGACTTGTCTTTCTTTTCTGATCCAGAAGCACTTGAGCTTTCAGCTCTTCAGTTCGGTGCCATGTACATCGTAACCCTTCGGTTTGGTGCCATGAACACTGTGAATCTGGGGAACCTGTGGCTTTTCTGCCAGTCCGTGGAATTGAACCCGCACACACAGAGGACTAGTCACCCGCTGTCCAACGCGCTACGAACACGCTGGGCAGACCGCGACTAGTCTTTCTTAAGAATGACAAAAGTGAATACTAGTAGCCTGCTGATGACCCCTAGAACATACAAGCAAACTCCACCTCCCAGTGGTGTAGACTGGGAAACTTTGACTGCAAGGTCGACGGCTAACAGTACTCTGGCTTTTATGTGAACTGCACCACATATAAACTAGAAAATAACAGCACAACAGGCATATGAGTAGGCTCTTCAATCAACATCGAACTGCTATGGTTAGTTGCTGAATGCTGTTGGAGATATTGGGGAAGATCGGAGCACCTATGAACATGCCCAGAGTGCAATGAAGATATTCCCAAATAAAACTGGCTCATCTAGGAGGATGGACTACCCTATGTCAGGTTTTTTTGGTCATATGTAGGGAGGCTAACCTAACAACAAAAAACATGCAGAAACTGGATATGCTGGCAAACAGGTTTGTAGATGCCTAACTGGCACAACAAACTCACGCACTAAGACGTAAATCACATTGACCACAAGGAGTGGCTTAACAAGTGGTTGGTGTAGATTGAATAAAGAAGAATAGAAGTTAAACTATTAGATATCTTCTTCTTCTTGACGCTCCATATCGACCACTTAGAGCGATTGTACAGTGTGCCAGTTATACACGTAGGATTTCTGCGAAGATTTTTATTTATTAGGGTAGCTTCCCGAAGCCCCTAACTCAGTCCCCTTTCGACATGCCTTGTAGGTCGCAGTGTTACTATTCTTTGCTCCCTCCGTGAGCCCTGGCAACACATGGTCAGACATTAGATATAAACACAGTAAACGCTGGCTGAAATCTGACACATCGCCAAGGGATAAGCACCAGAGCTCTAAATGGCACTGAAGATGTGACGAATCACAACCGTTCTTGGTGTAAGACTGTTTATATATCACAATAAGAATGATCAAAATGGCGAAAAGACACGAGAAGAAGAAGATATAGACAGATAATAAAAAGTGAAAAAGAAAAAAACTGCTCGTTATCAGTTGCTATTCTCAGATACCAAAACAAAGACAAGAGTCGCCTCCATGTTTCTAACTGTCAGTAGAAGGTCTTCTCTGTTCTCCAACAAATTCTTTCTTCATTTTAGTCTCTAGAGGTAAAGTATGGAGCCACAAGTCACTCAAGAGAGGAAATGTTTGCAGATATTTTGGAGACGATTTTAACATGTACACAGGTCAATTTAGATACATTTTTACTGAGTATGAGATGGGCATGTAGTGTAGAAACTAAAGATGGTGGTTTGTTGTGTTCTATCTCTTCTTCGCATTCGTTCTTCAATGCCACCAATTTAATCATTCTTATTGTGATATATAATTGATCTTTAACAAGAACGACTAATATTAAAACCTAGTTCTTAGGCTCCTACTTGTGTATGGTACCATACACGTGATGGGGAGGGCTTCCATTTTTATGCAACGGGAAATGTTTTGAGTCTGTCTCACTGACAATCAGTCCCCACACTTCCTTCCGTATTCATTGCTCTTTAACGATCATTTTTCATCATTTATTTGGGCTTTATGATCTTCGCATAAGAGTATGTCTACAGTATGCGCCTTTCTGATTATATGAGGTAAATTCCGGATTAGGAACATTCTCAGCCATTTGGGACGCATGGGCTTTTCACAATTATGATAAATTTTTGGCCGTTTAATTGGCCGTCGTATGATCTTAGCCAGAAACTTCCTATTCATGTAGAAGAATCGCATCCGAAAGTGTCTGCCTTTACTAATGTTTGGGATTGTACGACCAGTCAAACCTTTACATTTCTGCCTTGTTTTTTCTAGCCAAAGTGAGGTTGTTTCCTATGTTCTATATAAATGTTAAGATAAAATCAGGTAATATGGATGCACAACCTTTTTTGTCTTTATAGATGGTCACTTGGAAAGAGTGTTACTGTGTGACGACTTCTAAGTTGGCACTTTTTTCTATTTTCTTCAAACCCATATGTAAGTTTCTCTTCAGATGATTCTGCACCTTTGCGTAATGTTTCCCACTGTGTATTGTCAGGGCTCTCAAGGGGAGCAAAGAATAATACCACTGTGATCTACAAGTCGTGTTGTAGAAGGCAACTGAGGTAGGGGTATAGGGAAGCTATCCTAGTAAATAAAAAGTGTAGCAGAAATCAGATGTGCTGGCCTACTTGTAGGCGCATAACTAGACAAATGTACAATTGCTCTTAGGCTCAGATCACATACAAATCACACAGAGTGGTCAATATGGAGCGTTCAAGAAGAAGTTACCTGAGCTACGGAGTTCGTGCAATACTCTCGACAGATTGATAGAGCAAAGAGGTAAATCCTTCGGCAGTATACCCTTTTTAAAACTATCTTACCAATTACTCTGTACGGATCAGAATGCTGAAGAATGACCAAGAAAGATGTTCCCAAACTATCCACATTTTATTGCTCATGTTTGTGTAGAGTAAAAATATATTGCTATAATAAGTGATCAAGCAACACTGAAAGATGAAACACAAATGTAACATTCTGTAAATTGATTGTGATGGTGACATTTCGTGCTGTAAGTACTAAGGAAAATACGAACTAGTACAGAAAGTTGTATGTGAGATATGATCAATTATAACAGTAGATCCTGTACAGTATTTTAAATAAGACAACAGCACATTTATTTTGCAACTGACTTTTTCACTCAATTGTAGTTTACTATATGAACAACAGATATTCGTTCTCACATCCTTCATTGTTTTTATTATATTGTTTTACGTTAACTTATGGACAGACACATGATAAACCAGCCTGATGTATGAGACTGCTCATCATATAACACATACAGTACATAACATGACATACATACGATATTCTGTGATACGAAGTGACATAAACTATTAATTAGTTGAAGTGTATGTGGTTACGATGCTCGTAAATCGGGACACACTCACACACATATCACGGTAATAATTCATGAACAGTTGACTCGGTCGTGTTTATGGCCTCGTTAACATGTGCAAGTACAAATTTGATCGTTAGAGATGAAATCAGACGATCCATAAACTGCAAGATTCGAAATTAAACTTCCATGATTTGTGCACCCACCAAACCTATCAGTTCACAAAGAAGATGTTACATTGTGACTAGTGTTGTTAGTATAGTTTGACTAGTCTGGTCACAGCTGCATTGCTGCTAATCATTGCATTGCTCCCTCTGTACTCTCAATCTGTAGTTACTAAGTTAGTTAATCACACGATTGTATACTTATCGAATGAACGTAATACGTAAAAGACATAATATATGACCCGAATTAAGTCGTCCACGTTATATTACAAATATTCCCCACATGTTGCAATCCGTGTTTGCTAATTCTTAATGAAACGACATATTGTGGCTAACTAGTGAAAGTAGTGAGGTTGTACTTACATTCCAGGTAAGGCCCCAAGATCTATCCAGTTCAACTCTAGCATTGGTATATCCACTCAGCCACAGAACGGCCACAAAGGTGAAATATATCTCCCACGGCATAATCCTTGTTCGCTGTTCAACTGCTGTCTATTGAATGTAAATATGTCTGTATTTTTGAATAAACAGAGTAAAACAAAAGAGAAAAAGACAACACACGGCTACTATACTATCACGTCTGTCGAACTTCTTACTATTGATGCCAGATGAACTTTCATTGCTGGTATTCTTCCGCTTACATGTTTTATTAAGACTTTCAGAATATTGTCAAAAATATTGAAACGAAGCGTTTAATATAATTCAGTCAGACTATATAACGGGCTAATTTTCTTGAGATTCGAAAACAGTGAATATCAGAAAAATGTTACGAACTATATTTTGGCGGATGTGGTTGCTCCTTTTATAGTCCGTCTCACTTCCTTGATTCCTGACCTGAATACCGAATCTGAGAGCAGGCCCTCAAATAATAACTAAAGCTATAGTAATATTTCGATCATAGCTCTGGATTTAGCCAGTCAAATGGTGTAAAGCTCAGACTGTTTTTGTCGTATGGAAAACCCTGGAGTAGTCCTCGACAGTTATAGAAGACTATTTTGTTATAATGAAACCAAAAGTGGAACTGGTCAGAGAGTCTTTTCCGTGTTTTCCTCTATATAGTTTTCTTCTCTGATCGTTTGTGTATGTTTCAGAAGAGCTTCACATACATGGCTATCATTTGTGTAACTGGTATATCATAATTATTTTCACTAGTCCCGAAGTTTCCCCGATTTTCTGTTGTAATTGGGAAATATCTTGTTTCCTGACTGAAGCTACCACTGTTCTTGTTTCGTCTGTCGTCTAAGCACATTACGAACTTTCATGTTATTTTTGACAAGGAAGTCAATGGAAAGACTGGGCATTTGAATCAAATAAATTCATGCATGTGCGTCCACAGAAATGGTTCCAGGGGAAGGGGGTGGAAGGGGGGAATGAATTTGTAAAATGTTATGTGTAGTTTAAGTTAATTGCATATCCTTTACAGGACTTTGCGAATGAACTCCAGCTTTTTAACGCTGTTTGTGATTTTTCAAGGCATTATTACATTCAGTAATTTGCACTTGCTTTCAGAACAGTGGTGCTTTGTAAAATTAATGCGTAACAATTTGCAACCAAACTGTCCGCAGCGTGATTCGAACTCAGAACGTCGGGGTTAATAAACCGAGTCACTATCCCCTAAGCCACAGACGCCACATATTTGTGATTTACTACGCAGAAATGTAGAAGACCAAATTAGCATAAAAATTTGCTATCAAAAAAGCAATTTTCCAGGGGTGGCACTTGCCTCAACGTATGGACGTCCATGGATCCATATTCCTTAGTTGTGGCAATTAACAAGTCAGAACTGCTCGATTAATTATACTCGTATCACTTTTTGGAACGTTTAGCTGATGGAATTCTTCTTCTTCTCTTCCACCATTTACTACTTCTTAGAAGTGTTGATCTTGTGTGTGCTTGTTCTAAGGCGATATTTGTAAATTGTTATTTATTTTATTAAGACTGTTCTTGATGCCGTCGCTAAATCGTTTGCGTAGTCTTCCTCTTGCTGGTGGAATTACTACTACAAAATCTTCTTACTTTCGTAGGAAAATAGAACTACAGATGTCGCTCCCCTTAATTCTTTTCTGGACCGTATTCGTAAGCCTCGTCCATGAAGCTCTAACAAAGAAGTAGTGACGTTATTTTATTTTATTGGTTAACTGAGCTAGTTTGTGTTTGTTTGTTTGTTTGTTTGTTTGTTTGCGTGACGCTTATCAACCAAGTCAATCACGCTTGTGATATATGTGGTTTGAGCTGAGAACTTGAGTAATTTGCACATATTTAGACCCCTACACGTTACAGCACGTAGGATAGACAAATCCGAATTTCAGTCAAATTGTATGTCTATTATCCGACAGGATACAGATGTGTACAGACAGATAGCAGTCAGATTTAACTGTAAAGTAAAACATCTAGAGTTATACTGTAGCATGGTATCAGATCTGATTAGTCATAGGGATGCCAAGATGTTTTCCTTTTTTTTCATGGCTTTACACTTCCTTGATGAATTTAGCATAGTAATGACATTCGATTACTTCCCATATATAGCAGTTATAAAACTATCTGTCTCATGATGATGTTTCGTATTCGCGTAATTTTGAAAATCCCCTTTCTCGTTGTTCAAATTCAAGTACACTCTGCAGGCGATTAATCATCTCAATGTTTGATCTCTTCTAACACCCTTCTTCACGAGAAAATAAAACGTAATTTTCACAATCCTTTATCAGAATGTGTTAGATCAGATGTTTCATCTACTATCGTATGACAGTAGACGGTACTATATTTCTTTCTTTTCTTCAATCCTGTTTCACCTCTTAGCGTCAGGAAAAGAAGATTGATTGATTCAATATTCGAAGGTCGAAATAATATAGAACGGACTTTTATGTGCGCTTCATAAACAGTGTCTTTTGTAGCCTCTGTTATCTCTGAGGTCCACCTTTAGTTTTGTATCCGTTGTATCGGAGTAACTTTGCTCTTGGAGGCGCACTGTCTGTTGGTAATCTGCTTATGTGGCCGAATCATTTAATTTGTTGTTTCTTGATGAAGTCTAGTACTGATGTTGTACCCACTTTTTCCTGATGTCTTCATTTCTCAACCGATCTCTTCTTGATATTCCCAGCATTCTGCATAATCACTGATAGCATAATATTGGGAGAAAGTTTGTGTTGAACAATGCCCTTTTTGTGTTCAGGGTGGCATGTTTGCATTTTAACGGTAATATCTGCAGTTGTTAAACCGACTTTCTTGTGGAGGGGGGCACGGGAGAGCTAAAGGCTAGGGAAGTAAACCCTGATAGAAAATCCCTACTGCCTTGTGGGTCAGCACGGTTATGCAAAAGACTAGAGGAGTAAACCTTTACCACAAATCCAGACGGAGGAATCCTAAGGAAGTTGATGGCTATGTGTGTATTCTATTCCATCTTCCGACATCCCCTGCAAACCCTGCTTGATTCTAAACGTATGGACTCTTGTCTTTCCTTTGGATTAAACAGTGGGTAAAGAGGGGGCTTGCACAAATGGACAAGGCACATTGCCTATACCAGCTGCCCATGCTAAGCATAAATGGAAAGGACACTTCATCCTTGCTTTCGGCTCGGCATAACTGGGAAAGCAACAACCACGAGTCATATATAAGTCCTCCAAACGTGACGAAAGAAGAAATTGGCCGTCTGTAAAGACGATAAAGGTCATATACACCTGAATGTTTATAATAACCCATCAATGAATATAGTATCAGCAAATGAAAAAACAAGATATATTTCTTTTTTCTTTGTTTGTTATGTAGAGGCTTAAAGCCTCTTTAAGCAGAGGTCCGTCCCTTTCAACCTAAGGTCGAACCTTTTTTAGTTATATCATAGCGTCTAGGTCAACGAATATGAAAAATAAGAATTAACTACGTGCGGAGAATTCATGTTCTAGATTTCTCTTATTGGATACTTTAAAAAACGAAATCGTGAATGAATATTTTGGTTTCATTTTCAGTATGGAATATCTTGATTGCACTCCTGGCATGTCCACAGATGCTTTGATCTCTTTGGAAATCTTTCGCAGTATCTAAAACAGCGTTCATCTACTAACTGTACCAGTTCATGTCAGACCTACCATCACAAGGGTGGTCAAAATATACTGCGGGAAGAGGTCGATACAAACGGGGAAGCAGAAATTATAGGAATTATATCCTACAGAACTGTCCCCAGGTGGCCCACTTACACTAGCGTCTAAGACAAACTGTATAGCGTGGCTGATAATCTGAGACAGACGCTGCCTTTATTAGAGAATCCAAAATCCCAATCTAGTGAGAACGCAGAAGAAGTAAGGCGCATAACATGGTGCAACGACCCTCACAATGAGGAATGGGATAACGAATTCTACGGTCGCCAATCTGCCTTGGAGATTTAGCCGCGCAGTAAGAATGTCAGACCTACCATAACGAGGGTGGCCAAAACTTACTGCGGGAAGACATCAGCACAAACGGGGAAGCAGAAATCATAGGAATTATATCCTACAGAACTGCCCACAGTATGCAGACTTGAGAAGAAAGAGGTGGCCCACTTACACTAGCGTCCAAGACAAACTGTATGGCGTGGCTGATAATCTGAAGCAGACGGCTGCCTTTATTAGAGAATCCAAAATCCCAATCTAGTGAGAATGCAGAAGACAAACTGTATGGCGTGGCTGATAATCTGAGGCAGACGGCTACCTTTATTAGAGAATCCAAAATCCCAATCTAGTGAGAACACAGAAGACAAACTGTATGGCGTGGCTGATAATCTGAGGCAGACGGCTACCTTTATTAGAGAATCCAAAATCCCAATCTAGTGAGAACGCAGAAGAAGAATATACCTGTTGTGCTGTTATTTTCTGGTCACTCTAATCTTCAATCCAAGCTCCTGCAATCTAGCAGTTGACGAGGATTGATTAAAATAAAATTCCTTTTTATGACAAAACTCTATGTGGGCGTTCAGAATGTCATCTCTATCCATTGTTTGACCCCATGATAAGGTTGCAGAGCCAGTCTGCTCTCTCATCGACATCGACATCCATGTGCCCCGGAACGAAGATGAGTGTCATTCTGCAAATTGTTGACGCTTGTAGTGATTCAGTCAATTGCTGACGCTTGTAGTGATTCAGTCAATTGCTGACGCTTGTAGTGATTCAGTCAATTGCTGACGCTTGTAGTGATTCAGTCAATTGCCTACGCACCGAAACAGCCTCCATATTTCTGATCCTACTCAATGAATCACTCAGAATGCACGCATGTGTGTAGTTTTGTGACTCCGGCCAGAGTAGTGTCTTAGTCACCGCCAGTATACTTCCATTGTCATACTAAATGCACCACTAGCTGCCTTGACCTTTCTTCCGTATGGGCTTGCAAAGAGGACAATGTTATATATAATATATATTTTAGTGTTGTTGTCGAATTGAACTTCCATTTAAAAGTTATCAATGTCCAGCGTGTGATATAATTCACCACTAATATCACACGCTACATCTGTCAACAAAAATGTGAATACAACTCTTTGTTCTCATTTCTTAGAGTACACTGAAAGATGATATACGGCAGAGGAATTCAGTCTTGTTTGCCAGAAGCTGTCGTCACGCATGTTGATGTCTTGGGTTTCATTTTCTCCCCAACGGAAAATACCTCTGATCTTACTGGGGGTCAAACACAGGTAGCTTCCGTTAGGACACACCCACGGACGACCACATACATTTTTCCACAGTGTAGCAAAACGAATAACAAAATGCTGTTGGTAGTTTACTACGTGGAAATCGAGGAGACAGGATTCGTATAAACCTTCTTCTTCTCTTTCACCATTTACTCTTTATAGAAGTGTTGGAGGAGGGGGGAGGGGCGTAGTGATCTTGTGTGTGCTTGTTTTAAGGCACTTTGTAAGCTGATATTCATTGTCGTAAGGCTGTTCTTGATGCCGTCGCTCCATCTTTTGCGTGGTCATCTTCTTGTTTTGTACCCATTATACTTTTTCTGCGTGGCTCTCTGTGGTAGTCGATACCAGGGCATTCTTGTCAGGTGTCCAAATCATTTAATCTGTTGTTCTTTTATGAATTGCATGATTGGTTTCACATCCAATCTTCTTCATTCCTTCATTTCGTATAAAACTGTTTTATCAAAAAGTCATTTTTCAAGAAGGTGGCAGGGGGACCTCCTTCTTCGAACGCTCCATATCGACCACTTGTTAACCACTGTATGTGATTTGTATGTGATAAGAGGGATTATATGATGTTGTGCCAGTTATGCGCCTACAAGTAGGCCAGCACATCCGATTTCTGGGACGCTTTTTATTTACTAGGGTAGCTTCATTAGACCCCTATATCAGTTGCCTCCTACTACATGCCTTGTAGGTCACAGTGGTACTATTCTTTGATTCCCTTGCGGGCCCCAGCGCCACACGGGCGTAAGGAGGGGGGAGGGATGGACACACCACTATGTATTAATCATTCGGCCACACGCTCTCTCATTTGTTCACTTGACACAGATTTCCATTTCAGTGGATGACATACACAAACATTTCAGTGGATGACACACAAACATTTCCTTACTTTGGTGTTAGAAGTCAATGATACTGGACCACAGATAAACTCATCCTGTTACTCGTGTTGCCGAGATTCCAAGATAGAAACGAACAAAGACAAGATCTTGAAGAACAAGCCAAGGAAAGGGGTGACATTGTTGACTGTCTTAAACGCGCTCTATTTCTCTGAAGCGATTAGTCGACATTGGGCCTGAATCAATAATATCAAGCTATGCACTCCGGACGGCAAGGAAGGGAATGTGTGTGTGTGTGTGTGGGGGTGGGGAAGTGAAGATGCATTATTGTTGCCAATCGTCACACTAAATTCTCCTGAGCGAACTTCTTCACTGCAGCTTTGATATCTGTGTCAACTTTGTCTCAGAGACCCACAATTGCGGTTCCAAAACTTTGCATTATCGCGAATCCCTTTAAAATACATTTTTCTGCCGCGGGACCCCAAAAGTTTCTAGATATGAAAATGGACAGGAATAAATTATCTATGTGTTACAATAGTAAACAATGTCTGCAATTTAACATTTTAATAAACAGGAAGAGGTTTCATTTTGTCTTGAACAAGACGCGCCATCATTAGCATCATCAGTACATTTGCGTTACAATTTTAGCCAGCGATCCATCCTGAAGCTCAGCCAGAATGTATTGTAGCAAAATCCAATGCACGCCAACGTTATTTATCATATCTTCCCCAAGATCGTTTCAGCCAATTGACTTGACTTATTCCTTTCCGCTCCTCGAGGAGCATAGGGCCTCAACAGTTGTTCGCCACTGTTCTCGGTCTCTGACTGCTTTCTTTATGGTCTCACAGGATAGTCGAACACTCTTCGGACTCCAGGTCTGTCATCTGTCTCCGGCATGGAGTCCTAGTCCTTCCGAGAGTCGAGTTAGTTTTGAACAATTACTTCATTCTTCTAGCACTTGAGTTATTATACACCACATTAGCAATAAAGCTGGCTCCAATTCCTCAGACTACAGGACACTTCAAATGATCTTTCATTTTGTCCTGTCAGATATTTAGACTCCGGTCTAGTCCGGATTCTTTGGTTTCACATCCTAACTAGTTTACAACTGTTTGTAATGTCAAAGATCATAATATTTATTCAATCGTTTGAGGACCCCATATGAGTGTCTCGCAGACCCCCGGGGGTCCGTAGACCCCAGTTTGGGAAACGCTGGACTTGACCATAGCCAAATCATTTGTTCAAGGCAGTTGGCAACACAATAATCCGTTGAAAATTTCATGACGTCTTGATCTGTTTTCTTATTCATAGATTTTAATCGATCGAACGAAAATGGCTAATTAGGGTTTATTATATTCTTATGCTATTTTGGTTGCACGTTTTAAAATAGAGAATGAAACGGCAAAAGAGTAAAAAAGCACACTCACTTTCTTCTTCTTTTGTCGTCAAACTGCTACCAGGTTGTTGCCCAGTTTCGTGGTTTTCTGTTTTTGTCTTGCGCTGTTCTGGTGGATTGAGTAATTCCCTTTAATCAGCTAAAATATTCTATGTGATACATTTTATTTTCAAGATATCAAATAACAGTACTCGATGGGGTGGGAGAGAGGGTGGGTGTTTAACATTTTTAACTCACAGTCCTCCTACTTCCATAACAGTGGCCCTGTATTATGTCTCCTCCCTCCCCCCTCCCTCCCCGTTCGTCCGCTTATCTTCTTCTCCTTCTTCTTCTTTGCGTTCATTCCTTACGACCATTTTAATCACTCTTTGTGATATGTTTGATCTTTGCCAAGAACGTGTATACGTTGCACATTGGTTTGGTAGGTCCCTAAACGCATATACTTCTACACGTTTAGGACACGCGCATCCGATGTCAGCCAAACCTCCGTAGTCGACTCTTACGACATGCGCGGCAGGTAAAAGTGGTTCTATTCTTTACACCCCAATTATAGGCATCGGTAACCACTCTTGCGCGTCCGCTTATAATTCAGGCAAAGTTCTGTGTAGGCCAAATATGTCACATCTAAACTGATTTTGCGTGAAGACTTGGTTTTTTTTATCACTAGTGTCCCTCGACATTCAAGCGAACATTACTTCGACTTCAGGGGAACTTGTAATTTAGATCCCCAGTAAAGGATCAGGGTTTCCTGTAGTCCAATAGCGATCACGTGGGCATACCGAAACTTTTTGTTCAAGCTGTTGTTGAACCACGGAGTTTCCACGACACGTTGGAATATCTTCTTCTTCTTCGAGCGCTCCGTCAGAGTTATTGTACGTTGTGCCAGTTATGCGCCTACAAGTAGACCTGCACTTCCCATTTATGCGACGCTTTTTATTTACTAGGGTAGCTTCCTTAGGCTCCTACCTTCTTCTTCTTCTTTTCGTTCGTTCTTTACGACCAATTTTAATCACTCTTTACGATATGTTTGATCTTGGCCAAGAACGTGTATACGTTGCACATTGGTTTGGTAGGCCTCTGAACGCATAGGCTTCTACACGTTTAGGACATGTGCATCCGATTTCAGCCAAACCTCCTTAGTCGTCTATTACGACATGCGTGGTAGGTAACAGTGGTTCTATTCTTTACACCCCAAATTTGGGCCCCGGTAACCACTCGGGTGAGGCCCCTACCTCAGTCGCCTCTTACGATATGTCTTGTAGGTCGCTGTGTTACTATCTATTATTTGCTTCCCTTCAGAGCCCCGGTAACATACGGGCACTTTGAATTCTGATTAATTTCAAAGCCAGGGGAATAAAATAAAGCGACGGAAACGTAGTACAATGGCGATATGGCGCCCACGGTCGCCGAGTTGAACAGCGCTGCTGTAAGCTTTATTGAAATCTTACACTATTCTATGTGTATGCTGTATTACTATAATAAGCTTTCTATTTTCGGAAATGTTGCATAATAAGTTCTTTATTTTCTGAAATGTTGCATTACCCTGACCTATTCTATTCCTTATCTCTGCGCTAAGAAAAATATTACACACAAAAACAGAGCTAGTGAGCTTTAAGGATGTTTACAGTAGGCAGGAACATGCAGGTGTAGTGAGACAGGTGAGAGATAACTGTAGCCCTCGTGTAAATCTCTCTTTCATGTGTCGGGATATAACTATACTAATAGCACTCGCCTAAAACGTTCTCATGTATCGTGCCAGATGGCGTATTGGATGGTTGAAGTTCAAGACGTCATGTTTTTAATCCTACTAACTCTGCCCGTCTGCCCAGCGTGTTCGTAGCGCGTTGGACTACGGGTGACTATCCTTCTGTGTGTGCGGGTTCAATTCCGCGGGATGGCAGAAAAAGCCACATATTCCCCAGATTTACGGTGTTCGTGGCACCGAACCGAAGGGTTACGATGTCCATGGCACCGAGCCTAAGAGCTGGAAAGCTCAAGTGCTTCTGGATCGGAAAAGAAAGAAAAGAGAATCCTACTAACCTGTTATTGACATTCTTCTGAGTCATGAGATGAGGCAGTCTTGTATCTTATTTTGACGTTCGTGTGGTACCGGGACCCGTAAGGGAAGCAAAGAATAGTACCACTGCAACATACAAGACATGTCGTAAGAGGCGGCTGATGTAGGACCTATGTAAGCTCCCTAGTAAATACCCTAGAAATCGGATGTGTACAATCGCTCTTACGCTCAGATCACATACAAATCACACAGAATGGTTAGCAAGTACACTAAGTACAAACTCACTAAGTGCTTCCTCTTTGACCTCACTCAGCACTTCCTCTTTGACCTCACTCAGTACTTCCTCTTTGATCACACTCAGCACTTCCTCTTTGGCCTCACTAAGTGCTTCCTCTTTGACCTCACTAAGTGCTTCCTCTTTGACTTCACTAAGTGCTTCCTCTTTGATCTCACTAAGTGCTTCCTCTTTGACCACACTCAGTACTTCCTCATAGACACCCCTCAACACTTCCTCATTGACCCCCCACAGCACTTTCCAAATGGCCTATACTCAGTGCTTCCATATTTGCTTCACTCAGCATGATCTCCTTTACCTCCCTCTATCGCTTCTTCCGTACTCAGATTATTGGTCAATTTAGATCATCAAATCTGACACCAAGAACGAAGCCACCAACCTTCACCACGCCCAGACACCAACCTTCACCACGCCCAGGCACCAACCTTCACCCCGCCCAGGCACCAACCTTCACCACGTCCAGGCACCAACCTTCACCACGCCCAGACACCAACCTTCACCACGCCCAGACACCAACCTTCACCACGCCCAGGCACCAACCTTCACCACGCCCAGGCACCAACCTTCACCACGCCCAGACACCAACCTTCACCACGCCCAGACACCAACCTTCACCACGCCCAGGCACCAAACTTCACCACGCCCAGGAACCAACCTCATACATGCCTTTTTTTTTTTTTTCGATCCAGAAGCACTTGAGCTTTTCAGCTCTTCGGCCCGGTGCCATGGACATCGTAACCCTTCGGTTCGGTGCCACGAACACCGTAAATCTGGGGAATATGTGGCTTTTTCTGCCATCCCGCGGAATTGAATCCGCACACACGTCCGAGTGGTTACCGGGACCCAAATTTGGGGTGTAAAGAATAGAACCACTGTTACCTGCAACGCATGTCGTAAGAGGCGCGACTAAGGAGGTTTGGATGAAATCGGATGCACGTGTCCTAAATGTGTAGAAGTCTTGCGTTTAGGGGCCTACCGGGGGACTGCCTAGAGTAGTTGATAGTAGCTCGGCCTGCTAGCTGTGAGACGCCTCATAGCTCGGGTTCGAACCTACTGTCCGGCATTTGTTCGAGTCCCTGGTCTTACTCAGGACGATAACGTGAGTACCTCTGAAGTCGGAGAAAATCTGCCTGTATGGCGAGGGAATACTAATTACGAGTACATTGAGCACACGGTTGCCAGTGTAAAGTAATTTACAATGTACACGCTGCTGCCATTGTAAGAAATTGGAAAAACGGATTTTCACGTAAAAATCAGTTTCAGAGATGGAACTTCGTCTGAGTTGAAAGCGAACGAAACGAAAAAAAAAAAAAAAAAGGGGCCTACCAAACCAATGTGCAACGTATACACGTTCTTGGCAAAGATCAAACATACCACAAAGGGTGATTAAAATTGATCGTAAAGAACGAACGCAAAGAAGAAGAAGAACCCGCACACACAGAGGGATAGTTACCCGTAATCCAATGCGCTACGAACAGGCTGGGCAGACGGGCACATGCCTAATTTCAATACCACCACTTCCCTCTCCTTCCGAGAGCAGTTAGTTGATAGAAATAATGCCGACAAATCAGATAGTCACATATCAATGTTAAATGTCGGTTTTATCCATCACACGGAGTAGGCATAGCCTAGGGCATATGAACTGTTCTTATTCGAACGTTCCATATCGATTAATATGTTAACCACTTTGTGTGATTTGTATGTGGTCTGAGTCTTCTTCTTCTTCTGCGTTCTCACCAGATTGGAATTTCGGATTCTCTAACAAAGTCTGCCTCAGATTATCAGCCAAGCCATACAGTTTGTCTTGGACGCTAGTGTAAGTGGGCCACCTCTTTCTTCTCATGTCTGCATACTGGGGGCAGTTTTATAGGATATAATTCCTATGATTTCTGATTCCCCGTTTGTGCCGACCTCTTCCAGCAGTAAATTTTGGCCACCCTCGTGATGGTAGGTCTGACATTCTTACTGCGTGGCTAAATCTCCGAGGCAGATTGGCGACCGCAGAATCCGTTATCCCATTCCACATTGTGAGGGTCGTTGCACCATGTTATGCGCCTTACGGCTTGGTGCATCCGTTTTCTGCAAGCTTTTGTTTCGGGTTAGCATTCCCTAGGTCTGTGTCTAAGAGCGATTGTACGTTGTGCCAGTTGTGCGCCTACAAGTAGGACAGCACATCCGGTTTCTGCGATGTTTTCTATTTACTAGGGTAACTTTCCTAGGTTCTACATCAGTCGCCTCTTACGACATACCTTGTAGGTCACAGTGGTACTATTATTTGCTCCCTTGCGGGCCCTGGCACTCACCACACGGGCGTGGATCTTTCAAGACCTACTTTCCGATTCCAACCAAAAAAACTGCATAAACAAACAAAAAATAGTTTTCACAAAACTATTGTCGACTTCTTTCCGTCTTTGCATGCGATAGTTGCGCTGAAACGAAACAAGAACCACAATCCATGAAAATGATGGTGGGACAAGCATGACTAATATGCGCAGAGATAAGTTTGTTTGTTTACATTCGTTCTTATCAACCATACATCCGTGTAATGTCGGCACTCGCAAGGGGAGCGGAGAATAGTAACACTGCTACCTACAGTGCATGTCGTAAGAAGAGACTGAGGTAGGAAGCTACCTAGTAAATAAAAAGCATCGCAGAAATCGGATGTGCTAGCCTACTTGAAGGCGCATAACTGTCACAGCGTCCAATCGCTCTTAGGCTCAGATCACATATAAAGCACACAGAGGGGTTAACAAGTGGTCGATATGGAGCGTTTGAAGAAGAAAAAGCACGGAATTCCAAGAACATTCTTGTCACAAAATGGCAAACAGAATACTTTCGAAACTCATTTTATCTTCTGCTATCATTATTAATTTCAGATTGGGATTTTGAATTATCTGATATAGTTTCTGTTTGTTTCAGGATTTCAGTTCCATCAAAACAGATTCTCTCCGAAAGAGGTGGGTATGCACCCCATTATGTTTCCTCGATCTCTGGGTTGTATCTTATAGCCTTTCCATCAGAAATGAGTTGTGATGAGTTTGTTTACTGAAGTTTCTGTCCAACTTGTAGTAGTGTGCCAGGAACGGGCACAATCGTCCCCCAACCCCAGGTAGTAGCCAAACGTAGATAGATAAGTTTGTAGAAATGCATAAGTAGAGACTGTAGTGTTTGCACACCAAATCTGCTCACTATGAGCAGTAGCAACACTAGAACGGAACATTGACGTAGTGAAACTAGTTGACGTAGATTTGTTAGTACTGCTTAGCGACGTAGTGACAACATAGAAAGACGAACATAAACAGTGAAGGCGAACGGACGTGTTTTGTTTACCATCATGTAACAAAGTCAATAAATACATTATGTAACGATCAAGATGAAGTTCTGTCTACTTGACGTCCTGTGTCGACTACTAAATGTCTTAGTTTATTACTATTACTGTACCAACATCAATGTCAGGAAAGATGTCAAGGAATGTCATAAATAATCGAGGTGGAAACCCATGACTAAATAATCAAGGTGGAAACCCATGATCAAATAATCAAGGTGGAAACCCATGACCAAATAACCGAGGTGGAAACCCATGACCAAATAATCAAGGTGGAAACCCATGACCAAATAATCGAGGTGGAAACCCATGACTAAATAATCAAGGTGGAAACCCATGACCAAATAATCAAGGTGGAAACCCATGACCAAATAATCAAGGTGAAAACCCATGACCAAATAATCAAGGTGGAAACCCATGACCAAATAATCAAGGTGGAAATCCATGACCAAAGAGACATACAACGAATAAGGATAATCCAAGAAAAAGGGGACATCATAATAATACCCTACTACTATAACTACAAAGGAAAGAACAAACTACAACAAACTTGTTAGTTCTTATAGCCCCTCTTGTTCTCGGCGCAAACCATATAGATCACAAGCAGTGGTTGGTTCGGTTGATAGAAAAGAACTTAAAAAAACAATTTCTTACTCCCATCTCTAATATTTGTTTGATTCTCTTCCACAAGTCTATGTTTGTTATTACTTCTGTAATCTTCGGTTGTATTCGTTGTTCTCTTCCACAAGTCTATGTTTGTTATTACTTCTGTAATCTTCGGTTGTATTCGCTGTTCTCTTCCACAAGTCTATGTTTGTTATTACTTCTGTAATCTTCGGTTGTATTCGTTGTTCTCTTCCACAAGTCTATGTTTGTTATTACTTCTGTAATCTTCGGTTGTATTCGTTTTTGGTTTGTTCTCGTCTGTCTTCTTCTTCTTCGCACGCTCCACACCGACCACTTGTCAACCACTCTGTGTGATTTGTATGTGATCTGAGCCTAAGAGCGATTGTACGTTGTGCCAGTTATGCGCTCACAAGTAGGCCAGCACGTCCGATTTCTGCGCTGCTTTTGTATCTACTAGGGTAGCATCTCTAGGGCTTACATTAGTCGCCTCTTACGACATGTATTGTAGGTTGCAGTGGTACTATTCTTTGCTTCCCATGTTGGCCGCAGTACCACATGGGCGAGACTCTCGTCCGTAAGTCTCTGCTTGTTATTTCTTATAACCATCTGGTGCAGAGTATGCAACGGAGACATATGTTGGTTGCAACAGCTTGGCCCATCATTCCTCAACCTGTAAATCCCCACGACTCATCATAAAAAGGAATATACTTGAAAGAGTTATAGTACTGGCGACATACCATTTTATTAACTATTGTTGACATACCATTTTATTAACTATTGTTGACATACCATTTTATTAACTACTGTTCACATATTTAGTTATATTATGAGACAATTTTCATTCTTTTTTTTTGTCCTTCTCTGTCTTTTTACCGTTAGGCGAAGCAGGTTTAACTGATGATTATTTTCCCGAGATAGTGCACGCTCGGTCGCTTGATATACTGTGGTATTGGGGATTTTAATGATGTCTGTAAGCCATCCATTAACACATCAACTCATCTTTTTCTTGGTCTGCCATTTCCTCTTGATGATTCCATTTTCATGGTGTACGCTCTTGCAACTGGTCTTGACAATCTTCATTAATATGTGATAATTAGAACAGAAGTCCTAGAACATATAGGGGAACACTAGACAAAATGAGTGGGGGAACGAGGCAGAGAGTGATAATTCTGAGCAGCATAACTTCATGACATGAAAACATTTCATAATCAGAACTGATGTTAGTACTCAGGACAGACGTTTGTAGATCCTTGATCAACTACGTCAGTTGGTACATGATGTTTGCATGCTAAGTATCAGATACAAACGATCATGTTGTGAACGTTACAAAATGTTGTACCCCCCCCCGCACAACAAAACACGGGGAATAATCAAATAATTTATGGGAAATAGTAAAGAATACTAAGTTACTTCTCTTTATATTTTACAGGGCATATATGAGGTAACTGAGGTAAGGGCCTAGGTAAAGCCTCGATTAAATCGGATGTTCTGGCCTACTTGTAGGCACATAACTGGCAGAACGTACAATCGCTCTTGGGCTCGGATCACATACAGATCACAAAGAGTGGTTAAACAAGTGGTCGATATGGAGCGTTTGAAGAAGAACTGTGATTGATGCATCGGTCTCTACTATTGTGTGACATTCATCAGAAGCTAGTTATCTGTCACTGCTCAACAACAATCAATCAGGATGATGTCATAGCAAATTGTTCAACAGGTATTGAATCAACAAAATATATTACAAATTCTTCTTCCAGTGCACCACAACGACCACCTGTTAACCCCTCTGTGTGATTTGTATGTGATCTGAGCCTAAGAGCAATTGTACATTGTGCCAGTTATGCGCCACAAGTAGGCCAGCACATCCGATTTCTGCGCTGCTTTTTATTCACTAGGTAGCTTCCTAGGTCCTACATCAGTCGTCTTTCATGACATGTCTTCTAGGTCGCAGTGGTGCTATTCTTTGCTTCCTTACGGCCCCGCACCACACAGATAATATTACAAATTAAATTATAATCAACTTATTTTGCAGGTAAAATCAACATTAATTCACAAATAAAAATGAACACATTTGTGACAATCATGAACATTGTTTTATTTTGTTGGTGAAACAAAAACAACAAGATGTACAATCAAGAATTGATGGAAGTTGAACAACGATGAAGTAAAAATATTTAAACATGTGCGTATAACCAATAATACGTAGAAAATAAAGACACAAAGTTTTGATAGAATAGTTCAAATGTTGACTTTTATTTTTTATGGGATCCAGAAGCACTTGAGCTGAAAGCTCTTTGACTCGGTGTCATGGACATCGCAACCCTTTGGTTCAGTGCCACGAACACTGTAAATCTGGGGAACCTGTGGCTTTTCTGGAAGTCCTGGAGATGAACCCAATATTCTCCACTCAACTATAAATGTTATCCTGACTTGCTGAGTGAGGCAGGTATAATATCCTGGAAGGGGAATGACACACTCCAAGTTAGTTCTGAGATGTAGTATTGTGAGATCTCCTTCATTGAATACTTCATATTGACCACTTATTATGATTTGTATATGATCTGAGTCTAAGAGCGATTGTACGTTGTGTAAGTTATGCACCTACAAGTAGGCCAGCTCATCCAATTTCTGCTACGCTGTTTAATTACTAGGTAGCTTCGATAGACCGCTACCTCAGTCTCCTCTTACGAAATGCCTTGTACGTCAGTGTTACTATTCTTTGCTCCTTCGAGCACCGGCATCACACAGGTGGTGTGGTCTCCAAAATTTCACACACACTATGATCTTATATGTTACCAAACATGCACTCATATCTACGTCTTACCATCAATCACACTCACACCAACATACAAATTTCATATAGATATGTCCATATGTAAGCATCACAACCGTATACAGTATCAAAGATAATCTCACCTTTAAGAGGTACATCCATTACGTAGTCACACCTGTAACTGGCACTTTCATCCTGACACTAGTATCACATTAGGGTATTCATATAAGCAGATACCAGTGGAGAAAAAGCTACGGAAGAGACGCTGGCGATGGATAGGACACACTGAGAAGACCGACCGGAAGCATTGCAAGACAGGCACTGTTTTGGAACCCGCAGGGAAAGAGTAGGGAGAGCAGGAAAGGCCAAGACATACCCAGAGAAGAGAGCTGGAGATTGATTAAAAGGATTGCCCGTGTGGTGCCAGGGTCTGCAAGGGAAGCAAGGAATAGTACCACTGCAACCTACAATGCATGTCGTAAGAGACGACTGATGTAGGCCCTAGGGATGCTACCCTAGTAAATAAAAAGCAGCGCAGAAATCGGATGTCCTGGCCTACTTGTGGGCGCATAATTGGCACAACATACAATCGATCTTAGGTTAAGATCACATACAAATCCCACAGAGTGGTTGACAAGTGGTCGATATGGAAGAAGAAGAAGAAGATTAAAAGGATAGGTAAAACATGGAAAGAATTGGAAGGGATGACAAGAGAGAGGAAGAGCTGGAAGAAGTTTGTTAAATATCTGGGCTCCGTTGGAAGTTGAAAGATGAAGAAAAAGAAAAGTATTCACATCCACATATCAAATTGAAACCACCATACAGATTTTAAACACAAATTAAAACTCGCCATACATGTGTTAGACTGGGATTTTACAGGGATTAAAACCACATACATGTTTTAAACAGGAATTAAAATATCAATAAACAGGTTTTAAACAGGATTATAACCCCAAACATGTTTTAAACAGAAATTAAAACATCAATTCACATGTTTTAAACAGTGGTTACGCCCATGTGGTGCAGGGTCCCGCAAGGGAAGCAAAGAATAGTACCACTGCCACATACAATGCATGTTGTAAGAGGTGACTAATGTAGGCACTAGGGATGCTACCCTAGTAAATCAAAAGCAGCGCAGAAATCGGATGTGCTGGCCTACTTGTAGGCGCATAACTGGCACAACTACAATCGATCTTAGGCTCGGATCACATACAAATCACACAGAGTGGTTGACAGGTGATCGATATGTAGCGTTCAAAGAATAACAGTGGTTATAACCCCAAACAAATTTTAAACATAATTATATAGGGATTAAAGCCCACATACATGTTTTAAACAGGAATTAAAACTCCCATATATTTTAAACATGGGTTATAACCCCAAACATGTTTCAAACACGGATTATAACCCCATCAGTAAACACAGGTTTATAGCCTGATACAGGCATCAAATTAATTTTCCTCTTTTCATAAGGGGAATATGTCCAACCATCCCATTTAATCTTATCTACTGTATCTCATGAGAGCCGCTGTAGCGTAGTTGTTAGTGAACTCGCTTCTCAAGGCTGGTGGTCTGGGTTCAGTTCCCGCAATGAGCGTGGAATTTTTCCCAACCGCGACGGCTCTCAGGTCGAGCCAGCCTCACCTGGGTACCAGACATGTTCTGGGAAAGTAAAGGCGGGTGGCGTGATGCTGACCACATCATCCATCGTGTGCCAACGGTCAATGAAAAATACAGGCCTAACACTGTATTGTCCTATATACTACGAGGTATGAAAGGGTTCCTTTACTTTTTTACTGTATCTCATGTCCCAGTGAAGGGTACACAAAATACCAGTGTACCATGATACCACAGTTGTATCCATGGTTCACTAGTCATACATGTTTGCATCATAACCTACTCCGGCAACACTTTATTCGAATTCTCTGTACTCACAGAATATCTGCTTCAACATTCAAGAACAGGTAATCACAAAGTAGTTACAGTCTATTCACACAATGGTACTAAACACTGTTATATGCACAGACATTGCAAGAGTTTGGTATGAAGATTGCACCAGGGTGTTGCTGGGGTTCTCAAGGGGAGCAAAGAATAGTTACACTGTGACCTACATTGTATGTCATGAGAGGCGACTGGGGTAGGGACCTAGGAAGCTACCTAGTAAATAGAAACATTGTAGAAAATGGATAAGCTAGCCTACTTGTAGGCGCATAACTGGCACAATGTACAATCGCTCTTAGGCTCAGATCACATACAAATCCCAAAGAGTGGTTAACAAGTGGTGCGTTTGAACAAGAAGAAAGAATGAAGATTGGAGTGGCTAGAAAATAACAGGTATATGAGTAGGCTCGTCAATCAACATCTTGGAGGTATTGCAAAGGAGATCGGAGCACCTAGTCCAGAGTGCAATGAAGATATTTCAAAATGAAACGTCCACATGTATAAAACTCTGATGTGATCACAGACAGGTATAAAACACTGACAATTTCCAATTATTCTCCGCTCCTGATGGAGCATAGTGCCTCAACATCTGTTCGCCACTTTTCTCGGTGTATGGCTGTTTTCTTTATGGTCTCCCAGGATAGTCAAGCACTCTTCAGTTCCTCATGAAGACTTCGTCTCCAGGTATAAAACACTGACATGTCCACATTATTATTAATTATTAGATTTCTTTTGTACCATTACACGTCACAAAACTAAACTCGTGCATGCATTCTGAGTGATTTATTGAGCATGATCAGAAAGTTGGAGGGTGGTTAGGTGCGTTTCATCCAGCATATCTCCATCTTTTCTTTCTTATAACAGTTGTTACTAGTGGTGAACCAGATATTTCTCTTATTTCATCACTTCACCTAATTTGTCCTATTTTATATTCATTTTTTTGCAGACATCTTTTTTCAAATGTATTCATCGTACATACTTTCAATCATTTTGCAACTCTTGCTGGCCTGTTAGGATTGAGACAACAATTAAATGGAAAATTCATAATTTAATTTTCGAACTTGGTGTTCCATATTTTATTCAGACTTCTAAAAGCTTACATAGCTTAGCAATGTGTGGCATAATTTCTTTTTTAATATTTCCAGTGCAGCCCAAATTGTTTTCCATGTGTCTCTTTCTTCGACCTTACATCGAGAGGCAAAATAGGGATAGAGAATAGATAGTCAAAATTGCTGCCCAAATAATATTCACATACAAATTACATAATATATCCACATACAGGTATCAAACATGGACATATCAATCATTGACATACTCACAAACAGATATAATTTCATGCTCAACAATATCATATTTATTTACACAATTTTTTTAAAAAACCCTTTTCACACCTCAAGGTATATCGGGTAATACAATGTTAGGCCAGTATTTTTCATTGACTGTCGGCACATGATGGGTGATGTGGTCAACATTGGCAGACACAATTTTTGGATTACATTAAACACCAAGAGACATCAACATTTTAATCTGCATCCCCAGATTCTTCCAACATTTTAAGGTATTCTTTTGCCTTGATTTTTCGTGGTACAATATCTGTTGATGAAAAAAATGTACAGCTTATACATGTTCACATACAACAGTTGTTGATGAAGATGTATATTTGGATGCCCAGTGAAATTCATTAATAATGTCCTCCAAGTTTCAAGAGGGCATGATGGTGCATGTACTTGATGAAGGGGAGCTGTCAGAGGTCTTCCATGTCACCAACGGTATCAAACAGGGCTGTGTACAGGTTCCAACATTCTTCAGTATGATGTTTGCTGCGATGATCATGGATGTCTTTTGGGAATGTGGTGAACATTGGGTAAAGATTAGATACAGGACAGACGGCAATCTATTCTATATTAGGTTAAAATCCTCCACCAAGGTAAAATAATCAACCATCTCAAACCTGTTGTTTGCTGTGCCCTCGCTACCAACTCTGAGGAAAATATGTAGACCTATATGGACATGTTTTCCATGGCCTGTGACATGTTTGGCCTATAACATTAACACCAAGAAAACAGGTCATTTTCAGCCTGCCCCTAGAGAGCAGTACTATGATTCACTCATCAATATTAAACACTAGCCTCTCCTGCCAGCTGACAACTTTGTCTATCTTGGCAGCATCCTATCCAAATCCGCAAACATAGACTCTGAGGTCAGCAATAGGATATCCAAAGCCAGTGCTGCATTTGGAAGGCTGCGTGTAGGAGCAGAAGGGAATAAGCATAGTCACAAAGCTGAAAGTTTACCAGGCCAAAGTGCTAACCACACTACTGTGCGCCAGCAAGACATAGACAGTGTGTAGCAGACATGCAAGAAAACTAAACCACTTCAACACAAGTTGTCTATGTAGACTACTAAAAATTAAACTGGCAGGACAAAATTCTAGATACCAAAGTCTTCATAAGAGCCAAGAGCCCAAGCGTCAACACCCTGTTGCAGAATCCAAAGTGAGATGGGCCAGTCACGTTGCTTGGATGCCTGACAAACGCATCCCAAAAACAGTTGATATATGGCGAACTTGAAGGGGGCAGACGATCAGTGAGACAGAGGATCAGTTGGAGAGAAAAAACGATTTAAAAGCACCCTTAAAGTGTCTCTAAAATGCTTTGATATAGACACCACATACTGGGAATCCCTTGACCAAGGTCGCCAAATGTGGTGCTGCAACAACACAAAAGGAACTTGCATAGCTGAGAATCACTGAGGTGCAGAGAAAGCGAGCTGTGCAAAAAAAGGTAAAACACACACGTCTAACCTTGATCATGTATACCTCACCTGTGTGGTAGGAAATGTATTCAAGGATTGGACTCCACAATCACCTCCGCACACACACCAGAGGTGCAACAGTATACATCTGAGGCTGTTGTCAGCATCACTTGCGATGGACGGTTATTATTATATACATACATGTTCACATACAACAGCCTGATCCTTTACTTGGAGATCTAAATTACAGGTACCTCTGAAGTTGGAGTACGGCTTACCTGAATGATGAGGGGCATTGGTGATAAGTAAAGCAAGCCTGCATGCAAAACTCAGTTATAGGCGCCATATTAGGCTCCCTGGCTGCACCTAAATTCATGCAGATGAAAAAAAAACAACTGACCAGTTGTTTTTCCCCATATGTTGACTGGCATAAAAGATGATGTTTCTCCACAACAGAACTGACTAATTACCCAAACGTTCTCACCATAATTTATCAATTGTTTGACCAGTCATTTTCACCACACCGATTAGTTGATCGACCAGTCATTCTCATCATACTGACTATTTGAATAACCAGTCATTCTCACAATACTGATCAACTGACTGACCAGTCATTATCACAATACCGATCAACTGACTAACCAGTCATTCTCACAATATCAATCAACTAATGACCAGTCCTTCTCACCATGTAAAAATTGTAGAGTATCCTCAGAGTTGACAATTTCTGCCAGGTCCTTGTACTGCAAACTGGTCTTGTCGCTGCTCTGCTGGTAAGAGAATTTAGCCAGTGCCTGAATGAACAGTTCCTGAAACAAAGAAAGTGTTGAAAGTTGAGTGCACAAAAGCAACTGCATTGTCTACATTCAGGATATGAAGATCTAGCTAATAGTAAAGTTATTGAAGTTGGCATGTAAAGTATCAATGATGAACACTATCTTAGCCTGCCATCTGCCATGCTAGTAGATTTGAACTATGCAAATGCTATCACATATTTCGCACATTTCTACGAACATATAAAGGTGAAGAAAAAAACAAGCAGGACTGCGCAAATACAGTCAACAAGTTGAAATAACAATAAACTTCAAAAAGTGATGACCATAAAATTAAATAACCCAGTAAAAATAGGGAATAAAAAACTAGCTTCTTATTTATTCTTCTTCATAAGCCAAGCTACGGCTGCAGCGAGTGGCAACAAAACATAATATGCAACATACTAGTTACAACTAGTGCAAAATAAGTAATATATCAAATTTGTCCAGATGCGCATGTTTTACATACCGCAGGTGCCCATGCACCGGGTAGCATCGCATCGTATTCAGTGACTTCACATTCTGAGAATTATCATTCTGAGTTCTCGGCGCCGCAATCCACCGAGATCACAAATGAAAGAAGGGTGGTTATAAAGAACGAATACAAAAAGGAAGAGAATAAATATAAGACTTTTGTCACTTACTGTTGCTTTGCCTGTTAAATGAAGAGCTTCCTGACTAATACTTGACACTTCTGGGGAACTTTTCATGATTGTTTTCCTCTTGATAAGGAAGTGTGTTTGTCAACTTCTCTGCCATTTTGTAAGCTTCAACGCAGAATTGTAATTTTCTTGACATGATTGTCTCCCTTTATCCTTTAAAGTAAACCTCGCTACTGGAGAGTTATTATTATATACATACATGTTGTGAATACTGGAGAGTTACAGCAAACTTCGACGTCTGGTTTTACTATACAAGATCAGATCAGATGGGTGGTCGATGACAATGAGAGAGCGGGCAGGCTGTGATGAGGCTGACTTTCGAAACTCCCTCATAGAGTTTGGCCGCAAAACGGTTGAAAATTTTTTTAATCTCGAACAGCCTCATCAAATCCGAAAAAAGTGGTAGAGCATGCTCTGTGGCTCAGATTAGATCAAATCTGCATTGAGTGGCCAAGAAGCGATCATTAATAATGAATGGCTTTCAGTGTCAAAACGAACGGAAGATATCTAGGGCTGTCAGGTAAGGCAAACCCAAGAATAATCTTTTGCCCACATTAGGATATACCTGCCCTACATGCTGTACGGGAGGTTACTCGAATGCCTGACACCACGTGCTGGGAATCCCTTAAGCAAGATCGTCAAATGTGGCGCTGTAACAACAAAAGAGGAACCTGCATAGCTGAGAATCATCGTGTTGTTGAGGCACAGAGAAAGCGAGCTGCACGAAAAAAAAAACAGAGCACACAACACACACATGTCTAACCTTGATCATGTATGCTCCACCTGTGGTAGTGGATTCTGCTCTAGGATTGGACTCTACAGTCACCTCCGCACACACCAGAGAGTGCAGCAGCACACATCTGAGATTGTTGTCATCATCGCTTGCGATGGACGGCTATTACACGGGAGGTTAACTTGAATGATAAAAATGAAGCCAAACAGCAATTGAAAATTCCGTAATTGTCAAAGATATCATTTTGACTTTTGAAAATATATACTCAATCAAGACGTCAAAACTCTCATACAGAGACAATTTGCAGTAGACTGGAAGACAAACACTGGATATGATTATGGAAATAACTTCCTTAGAACAGACCAAGTCATTATATTTTGCCTACGTACTGGACACTGCAGACTCAATAGACACTTACATAGACTAGGAATAAGTGGAACAGTTCTATGCCAGTGTCAGCAGGCGGAACAGATACCGGAGAATGTCCTGCAAGACTGTCCTCTCTTGTGTGAGCTGAGACGCAATATGTAGCCACAACCAGTCGACCGAAAAACTAAGCTTTGGGAAAACCTGACAGACCCGAAGCTGACTGCCCAGTTTGTGGTTTAGTGTAAATTAAGCTCATGACCAGAGATCGCTGAAGAAAAATCGTCTTGAGCTGGAAAACAGAAACATTAAATATGAACATATCCAACATGTTTTATTATACTGTACTTCCTCACGAAGAGAATGTGGGCAAATGGTTATACGTTGTGGTATTTCCTTATAGCAAGGTTTTCGACCATATACAACACCAGAAAATGTGGAACATCATGAAAGACATGCACTTTCCAACACACATAATACAACTCACAGAATCTCTATACCACGAACAACAGGCAACCATTAAAATAGGAGGTAAGATAGCTGAATGGTTCCAGATTCAAAAGGGGGTACGACAGGGATGTATTTTGTCCCCATACTTATTCAACATATATGCGGAGAACATCATGAGGAATGTAAAAGACGATGCCAACTATGTGAATTACGACCCTCTTACTATCATCATCATCAAGGTGCGTATCCTTTATATGACGTTGCTCTCTTTGCAGCACATCTGAAATTCACTCTGTCTCTTGCCAGTTCACCCACTTCGTCGATGGTCATGTTCATGGTTTCTTTAATATCTTGTAGCCATCTTCTTCTTTGTCTGCCTCTGTGTCCTGGGACCCTGCCTTCTAGTATTGTTCTTTCCAGGTCATCGTGACGCTTGATGTGACCAAAGTATGTAATTTTTCTGTATAGTATGTTGTTTATCAGCCAATTCTCTTTAACATTTAGTTCTTTCAGAACATCAGTGTTCTTTCTTTTTCTGTCCATGGTATTCGTAGGATCTTTCTGTAGCCTTTAGTTTCGATGGACTGGATTTTCGTTCTTAATGTTTGTGTAATAGTCCATGATTCACAACCATAAGTAGCCACTGGGAAAATGCATGCTCTCAATATTTTTAATTTTAGTATTTTGCAAGTGCTTTGTCACATGTTCTTCATTGTGTTTAGCTTCTTGATTGCTATTGTCAATCTTCTTGATATCTCTTTGGAGCAGTCACCGTTATTGTTAATTATTGAGCCCAGATATTCGTAGCTCTCTACACATTGGAGTTCTTCATTGTTTACTTGGATGTTGGGTGAGCCTTTTGCTTTGTCAGTTGACATGATTTTTTATTTTTTTTTGGTGTATTCAAATATAGATGTTCCTCTCACTATAGGCGGCAAATCCATACCAGAGCTTAGATACGCAGACGATACAGTATTATTATCCACCAGCAAAGAAGGTTTGGAAAACCTAATAATAACGACCAAGAAACATAGTGAAATCCAATATCTATATTTGAATACACAAAAAGCAAAAATCATGTCAACTGACAAAGTAAACAGGTCTGTACTCTAGGCGAGTTGAAGCATGGGGAAGAATGGATGCGTGTATCAGAGGATATGGCTGATTACACCAGTTGTCAGTACACATGGACTCTACTGTAGGGATCGGGCCACTGGCGTCGCTAATGCTGAGAGTTTTGTACTCGTGGATCAGCACTCCCATCTAGATGCTATTATTTTTCTTACACTAGCCGTTGTCAGACGCGGAACCAGATCATCCTGGGCTTATTTAGCACAACGAAATGGTAGTACACTTCATGAGAACTGCGGCGCTTTCGAGACAACCACACCGAGCTTGACTATGGAGATTACCGCTGCCTCCAGTGCTCTCTTGGGGGTGGCTGAACAACAGGCCACCCATAGGATTATCATATCAGATTCGTTGAATATGCTTCAAAATATGGAATCTGGAAGTCTGAGCGCGGAATGGGTGGACAGCATTTGGACATCACATCTCAAGACACTGACTTGGATGTACACACATGGACATGCTGGAGTTCATTGTAACGAACGTACTGACTATCTTGCAAATATTGCACCGACTCAAACAACCGGCAGAAGTAAGGACACAGCCAATGCCATCAATGCGGTACGCTATCATTTATGTGATATGGGCGAAGTCTCAGACACTGGAACGAGTGTGAGAATTAGGAGTTAAGTGTGGGCACGCCAGCAGGACCGTGCCGTGATACAGAGAAGCGGCCGCACCAGGCGGTATCGTAATGGGGACGGAATCGTAATGGGGGCGGCATAAGCAGCCAAATCAAAATTACAATTGGAGGTTATTTCAAAGAAAAAGATTTAAGGGCGGCCTTTCGAAGACTTGCATTATACTGAGAAAATATCCACACGGTTCTGGTCATGCCAGACAGTGTCGTCTTCGCGGTAGAGAGAGAAGATTTACTTATGAACCTCTCATGAGTACGGTGAGCAAGTGGACTTTGGGATGGCTGCTGCAGCGGAGAACAGAGCACTCATGGGAATGTGTCATGACGTCTATCGTATAATATAACACTCTCAGAAATGAGATCAAAGCAGCGTATTATACGATAGTTGACTTCCACGAAAGGACGCATACTCTAATGTTCCAGTTCATGTATATGTGTTATTTCCCTTGTTGACCTAGGTCTTATTAGCTAGTACCTGTGACTGGCTTCACTAACTCCTCAGGTAAGACTTCCGCATTCAACATGGCCGTGTATTGTTAAACTAATGCGGAAATACACTTGACAACTTTGCAAGTATGTTAATTTGACATTAAAGTGGTCTTATATAGATTTAAAATGAAGATACGATTCAACTGCTATTATCTAAATCATACTCTTGTTTAGTTAATGTAAATACAACGTCGAACTTGATTTATTTTGCAATTCGCGGTCACTCACTGAGTCTCACTCTCAGACTCTCAGTACTGAAGTACTGTCAGTGTCTGAGTGTGACACTGGTGACTGTGACACAAACATGAAACAAGTCTTCAACTAAACTAAGTCATTTGAACTTTCATATCATATGTATATCATTACGGAACGTCGCTTTCATCACAAACAGCCCGCCTGAAAAAAACACTTGATCTGTAGCCAGTTCTGCCGTCTCCTCCATCGTGGTGTTCACGGTTTTATTATCGATATATTTATAAGTTAAGTTTAAGGAAAGACTGCAGTAAAACTGTGTAGTGTAGCAATGCCAAAACATGTACAAACAAAGTACTGCACTGTGTACATACTACATAGTTTTACAAAGTACAAAAACAAATGTCAATAATATACAGCAACGTTTCAACCAAAAGGTCTTTATCATGGATACTTTATCAATCCAAACCGCCCGAGTGGTTACAGGGGCCCAAATTTGGGGTGTAAAGAATAGAACCACTGTTACCTGCCATACATGTCGTAAGAGGCGTCTAAGGAGGTTTGGGAGAAATCGGATGCACATGTCCTAAACATGTAGAAGTCTTTTCGTATGCGTTTAGGGGCCTACCAAACCAATGTGCAACATATACACATTCTTGGCAAAGATCAAACATATCACAATAAGTGATTACAATTTTTCGTAAGGAACGAACGTGAAGAAGAAGATCAATCCAAAAATACAACAGGAGTCAAGAAATTCATACTTCTGTTACATTAGACATAACAGTAATAACACATTCACATAAAAGATTCTTCTTCTTTGCGTAATGCTGTAATGTTGTTTTCCACATAACTTGGTCATCAGCTAGTTTTTCTCATTTGTTGAAACCCATAGGAAAGCTTTTCATTGAGGTCTTGCAGACATTCTTATTATAATCATTCTTATATACTGCAGTTTATCGGTCTATGATTCACATTGATGTCACAGAAACAATTCATGCTGTCCGACGTTTTACTTTTGTTAACTTGATTGTCAATTTATGCCATTTGTTTTTTCATACTAACACCTGGTTTAGTAAACAAAGTTGTGTTAAAGATAGTGCAACATGTGTTTTGCCATTTTCCATAGTTTTACTGCAGTCTTCCCCTATATCGAAGTTTAAAGATATCAAGTCTGAAGACATCACAAAGTTATGTTATATTTACAAATATCATGTTTAAAAATATCACATGTTGTTATACTTACAGGTTTGCTGTTTGAAGACATATACAACAATTTTTATCTGTTCGGGTGTGTAACAAAAAAACCCAGCAAGATGTCGATGCTACGGTCAGCTTCCATGTACAACAGTCCGTACACATACAAACCACCGCATCCAAAGATTGTGTACCCCTCCTTTTGTTTTTGTTGTAATTACCTCTCATTAAGGTGAGTCTAACGTATACCTGGTACACAGATATATTCAGGTAGGTCAGTCTGTATTTATAAAAAGACACAAAGGCTTGGAGGATGCCATCATGGAAGGAAGCATCCTGGTAAAGAGGAGAAGAGGAAAACCACAATGAAGATGGATTCCGGATGTAACTTCTTCTTCTTTGCGTTCGTTCTTTACGACCAATTTTAATAACTTTTTGTGATATGTTTGATCTTTGCCAAGAACGTGTATACGTTGCACATTGGTTTGGTAGGCCCCTAAACGCATAAGACTTCTACACGTTTAGGACACATGCATCCGATTTCAGCCAAACCTCCTTAGTCGCCTCTTCGACATGCATGGCAGGTAACAGTGGTTCTATTCTTTACACCCCAAATTTGGGCCCGTAACCACTCGGGTGTAAGGATGTAACTGATCTGAGCATGATGGCTGCAGAGATGGAACATCTGGCCAGTGAGAGAGAAAATTCAAAAGGACTTAATTGTGGCCAAGTTCAGCTCAGGGTAACGTATTGAACATAACATGATGATAAGGCCAGTCTCCATGCATCGGTATAACCAGGAGTAATGTTTCAGGCTATATTGCATCCTAGACAGAGCTAAGTACACCTCACCCAGTATGCCATCCTTGATACTCAATAACAAATGTTTTTAGAAATGTCAAACACAAATCTTGAAACTGAAATCTATTTTTAATTGTATTTCTTTGATTGCCCTAAATCTATTTTTGTCTTCTTTTATTGCCCTAAATCTATTTTTAATTGTACTTCTTTGATTGCCATAAATCTATTTTTAATTGTACTTCTTTGATTGCCCTAAATCTATTTTTAATTGTACTTCTTTGATTGCCCTAAATCTATTTTTAATTGTACTTCTTTGATTGCCCTAAATCTATTTTTAATTGTACTTATTTTGTTGCCCGTAATCTATTTTTAATTGTACTTCTTTGATTGCCATAAATCTATTTTCTATTATACGTCTTTGATTGCTCTGAATTAACTTGAAATTGTGCTACGTCGACTGCCTTGATAAAGATGTTTGTTACATTCTGTAGCAGTTAACATTGAGGCTGGACCGTCCAAATCGACGCATCCATTTTCAGCACTTAATTTTTAGATTCAGTTTAACTGTCCTGTTCTCTCCTTGTTCACTTAGCCAGACTTCAGTGTTGCAGTCTGAATCATGCATAAGACTATTTTTGAGGTAGAGAGAAAAGTACAAGATTGAATTAAGTGGAGATCTTTTTGTTCCCACCTTCTGTGTCCTGGGGTTTAGTGAGGATTGAGAAGGATGAAAAAGCATACACAAGAGGGAAAGTTTGGTGATCAGGAGGAGGTCATTGATTAGCAGAACAGATGTTTATGGACAGACGTTACAGTCTCTCACCAAAATGTAAAAAAGTTGTATTTAATGTGGAGATGACATTTGACTAGATGACAGATTTTCTACAATGATCCAGTGGAACTTGAGCTCTTGCCCTTCGGCTCAATGCAATGTAGTGGTTTCTGCATGTGCTTGTAAGTTGTTCTTTTGTTCCATGAAATGTGTTCCATTTATCTGGCCTTGGAGGAAGAAGCATATTCCTGACGAGGTGGTGGTGAAGGGTTTCATGATGATGTGCACACAGCTGGCACTCTGGTGTATGTTTTGGCTGAATTCTGTTCATGTGATTAGTAAGTGTTATGTGTTGGGCTCAGAGTTTTCTTTTGTCGCATGAAATATTGACTACATATTCAACGTTGTCTAGCTATTGTCTATTCCCAGATGGAAGATGTAGTTGGCTGTCCACTCTTGCAGTTAAGCTATTGTCTATTCCCAGGTGGAAGATGTAGTTGGCTGTCCACTCTTGCAGTTAAACTATTGTCTATTCCCAGGTGGAAGATGTAGTTGGCTGTCCACTCTTGCAGTTAAACTATTGTCTTTCCCCAGGTGGATGATGGGATTGGCTGTCCACTCTTGCAGTTAAGCTATTGTCTATTCCCAGGTGGAAGATGTAGTTGGCTGTCCACTCTTGCAGTTAAGCTATTGTCTATTCCCAGGTGGAAGATGTAGTTGGCTGTCCACTCTTGCAGTTAAGCGTAGGGATGGGAGCTTTAATTTGCATTCTAGGGCCAGATGAGTCGCCCTTGTTGTGTTGTATCCGTGTTTATGTAGTGTGGTCTTGATATTGTCTATCCATCTTTTCTTGGTCTTCCTTAGCTCTAGTACCCGATCTCTTTTTATTGTATGCTGTTATTGATGGTTGTATTTCATTCTCATTAAATGTCCAAACCACTGCATTTGTTGTCTTTCAATGTATTCAGTGCATGAAGTTATGCCCACCCAGCTTCTGATGTCCTCATTTCGTAGTCTGTCTTTCCTGGTGACTCCCACTGCCTTCCTCAAGCATTTCATTTCACACATGGTGAGCTTTCTGTGGTGTGTTGCTGTAAGAGACCAAGTTTGGCACTGGTAACAAAGTGTTGGTAGAAAATACTTTTTATCATCTGTCTTTTTACTTCCATCTTGATCTTTGGGTGTTGTAGTAATGGTGCCAGCTGGTAGGTCACTGCATTTGCTTTTGACACCTTGTCTCTATTTCTCTATCTAGTTTTCCATCCTCTGTAAAAATGCTGCCTAAATATTTGAATTCAGAAACTTGCTTTACTCTGGTGTTATCTATTTGTATGTTTGCTTGGCTTGGTGTTATGCTGATTTTCATAGTCTCAGTCTTTTGTTTGTTGATTTTCATGTTGTACTTTCTGCATGCTATTAACGTTGTATCATGTGTAAATATCACTGTCTTTTGTAGCTCACACAAAGGTCTATGTCCTTTTGAGGTAGTGGACCCAAAACTGCAACTGACTGGGTGTCCGTCGGCGAGCACCACAAGGTTTAGAATATAAACGTTTAGAATATATAGACATACTTATTATATGTTAGTGCATAGCAACCTAATTGCTATAGCGAACCTCCTCTTGCTTCTGTTATCTTATCTTTTTTTCTGGATTGGAAAGTTGTAATAGAAGTAGGAGATAAGACAAGTAAAAGATGCCCTCCTCAAGAGAGAAGAGGACTGCCATTTAACCCATAGTTGGGGAGTGAGTTGGTTGCAGCTACTACTTGCCGGTGGGTTCTGCACTGTCACCTTATGAGGCCTTACTGCTCCCAGCGTTTTGTCTGGGCTTTCACCTTGTCTGTTTGGCTTGGTTAGACTCTGGCTAACATAGTCTGAAGGATCACCTAGACACACAAACCCTGCAACCATGATACTGTATGCTAATGTGGAGGTGGTTCAGAGTCTAAAAATGGTGCTCTGATCTCTCCTTGTAAGGTGGTTGATGTTGTCATTGGGGTTAGGGTTGGTCATGTATCTGTAAACCTCTCTTTCCATGGCCCATCTTTTCAGCCAAATTTCCGCCCGTGTGGTGCTGGGGCTTGCAAGGAAAGCAAAGAATAGTACCACTGCGACCTACAAGGCATATCACAAGCAGCGGCAGATTAGGACCTAGGGAAGCGACTCTAGTAAATAAAAAATAACGTAGAAATTGGATGTGCTAGCCTACTTGAAGGCGCATAACTGGCACAACGTACAATCATTCTTAGGCTCAGATCACATACAAATCACACAGAGTGGTTAACAAGTGGTCGATATGGAGCGTTTGAAGAAGAAGAAACCAAATTCCTTTATTTGTTGTCGTTAGAACTGATGATAGATAATATCATATTATAACTTTACTTTCCTCAGGTATCTTCTAGATTCAATGCTTTTGGTAATTGCTGTTCTGCTGTTGATTGTAGCAGTAATAGTTGATGTTGGCATGGTGATTGCACCTGTCTGGTTTTTCCTGATCTTCAGCCCAACAGATGGCACTTTTGGTTCGCAACCAGTCGTGCGGGAACTGTCAATTGAGAGCGGACTTTTCTTCTTGAAGGCAACAGAATTTGATAACTGGATATTTACCGACACATTTACTGGAAGGGATGCAGTTCCAAGTATGTAGGTCATGTCGTGAGAGAATGTTTTGGTAAACAAAATTTCAAATTGTTTATCTTGAATGTATGGAGAAAAGCAAATTACTAATATGTAGGTGACAATGTGAGAATTTTGTGTAGGTCATGTCTTGTGAGAGTTTTATGGAGGTTACATCTTGTGAGAGTTTTATGTAGGTCACATCTTGTGAGAGTTTTATGTAGGTTACATCTTGTGAGCGTTTTATCTAGGTCACATCTTGTGAGAGTTTTATGTAGGCTACATCTTGTGAGTTTTATCTAGGTCACGTCTTGTGAGAGTTTTATTTAGGTCACATCTTGTGAGCGTTTTATCTAGGTCACATCTTGTGAGAGTTTTATGTAGGCTACATCTTGTGAGTTTTATCTAGGTCACGTCTTGTGAGAGTTTTATTTAGGTCACATCTTGTGAGCGTTTTATCTAGGTCACATCTTGTGAGTTTTTTGTAGGTCACATCTTGTGAGAGTTTTATGTAGGTCACATCTTGTGAGAGTTTTATGTAGGCTACATCTTGTGAGTTTTATCTAGGTCACATCTTGTGAGAGTTTTATTTAGGTCACATCTTGTGAGCGTTTTATCTAGGTCACATCTTGTGAGAGTTTTATGTAGGTCACATCTTGTGAGAGTTTTATGTAGGTCACATCTTGTGAGCGTTTTATGTAGGTCACATCTTGTGAGCGTTTTATGTAGGTCACATCTTGTGAGCGTTTTATGTAGGTCACATCTTATGAGAATTGTGTGGTAAACAAAATTTCAATTGTGTAGATCCCATCTTGATAAATATAATTCCAAGTTTGTAAGTTACATTTTGATACAATGTTATTATAAACGCAGTTCCAGGGATAAAGGTCACGTTCTGATACAAGACTTACAGCTACAGGGATCAACATTTATTCAATTCAGATTAGTTTTGTGGGAGATCAAGTTGACAAATATTTGAGGTATCAAGATTTGTGGGAGATCAAATATTGACAGATTTGTGGAAGATAAATATTGACAGATTTGTGGGAGATTAAATATTGACAGATTTATGGGAGATCAAATATTGACAACAGATTTGTGGGAGATTAAATATTGACAGATTTATGGGAGATCAAATATTGACAGAGTTGTGGGAGATCAAAATATTGACAGGCTAGTGGGAGATCAAAATATAGACAGATTTGAGGGAGATTAAAAATTGACAGATTAGTGGGAGATCAAAATATAGACAGATTTGTGGGAGATTAAAAATTGACAGATTAGTGGGAGATCAAAATATTGACAGATTTGTGGGAGATCAAATTTTGACAGATTTGTAGTAGAATATAACAGATTAGTGGGAGATGAAATTGACAAATTTGTGGGAGATCATTGACAGATTTATTGGATATAAAATGGATAGATTGTGGAAGAATGTGAACTATGTCTTGATCACAGAAATGTTGATAAAGTATGACCAACAAACCTGGAGAATAATGAATGCTGTCTTGGGAACAGTCTCCATGGAAAAAGATACATTTCATACACAAATTAAAGGGCAATCACCTGGACCTTGACTGAATGTTGCCTTGATGGCAGAGACCTTGATAGAAGATGCATTATCTACAAATAGAGTGTCACCTGGACCGTGGCTGAATATTGCCTCGATGGCAGAGACCATGATAGAAGATAGATTACCTACCAATTGAGCGATTTTCGCCCGAGTGGTTACCGGGGCTCGAAGTTGGGGTATAAAGAACAGAACCACTGTTACCTGCCATGCATGTCATAAAAGGTGACTAGGGAGGTTTGGCTGAAATCGGATGCATGTATCCTAAACCTGTAGAAGTCTATGCGTTTGGGGGCCTACCAAACCAATGTGCAACGTATACACGTTCTTGGCAAAGATCAAACATATCACAAAGAGTGATTAAAATTTGTCGTAAAGAACGAACGCAAAGAAGAAGAATAAAGCGATCACTGGAACCTTGACTGAATGTTGCCTCGGTGGCAGAGACCATGATAAAAGATAGATTACCTACTAATAGGGCAGTCACCTGGACCTTGAGAAGAATGGATTCTGTCCTGATGACAAACCTGAAGATACAGGGTGTTCAACTTAAAAGCGGCCCATGAATGGAGCTAATCTGGCATATATGTATGGAAATGAGAAGGTTCAGTTATAACGTAGTATAGGTCAAGGTTGTGTGATGGTGTGTAATTGTAGTGCGGGAAGGGGCGATGAACAAATGTGACGTAGGACAAGCTAGTCAGAACCGGTTTAAATAGTAAATAGACGGAGATGCAATGCGTACCTGGCAAATTTCTATTTATCACTGGGGCTGCTTTTAAGTTAAGCACCCTGTATAAGCATAACAACAAACTAAACATGTAGAAAAAATCAAACTAAATATGACAATGCCTAATTTAAATTTTGTTATAAATTATCTTCCTAGAGCAAATTCAGACTGCGCAGTTTTTCTCAGTGTTTGCATCCTGCATTTTATTTGCTTGTATTCCTGCTGGACTTCTTCTGATATGTCGTCGGCTTGCTTCCCCTACAGCACTGTTGATTTTAGCTGCGGCAGTCACTCTTGGAGGTAAGTTACAGTATAGCACTGTTGATCAAAGATAGGACAGTCAATCTTGGAGGTAAGTTACAGTATAGCACTGTTGATCAAAGATAGGACAGTCAATCTTGGAGGTAAGTTACAGTATAGCACTGTTGATCAAATCTATGACAGTCAGTCTTGGAGATAAGTTACAATATAGCACTGCGACCTACAAGATATGTCGTAAGAGACGACTAAGGTTGTGGCCTAGGGAAGCTACCCAATTTAATAAAACGTTACAGAAATCGGATGTACTGGCCTACTTGTCGGTGCATAACTGGCATACATATGACCACTCTTAGGCTCAGATCACATACAAATCACAAAAGGGTTTAACAAGTGGTTGATATGGAGCATTCAAAGAAGAAGAAGAGGGAAGTCATAGTTCAACACTATTGATCCTAGCTAAAGCTGCTGCCTTGTGGGTTTGGCTGGGGACAGCAAAAGGCTAACGGAGAGTGAACCCAGTAAACGTTGGTTGAAATTGGACACTTCACCGAAGGATAAGCACTAGAGCTCCAACTGGTACTGAACATTGTGATGTAAAATTGCATTCTTGGAAAAGGCTGTGTGTATATCACAATTAGAATGATAAACAAGGTCAAAAAAGAATGATCGCGCAAGAGATATCCTAGCTGGAGCAGTCAGTGTTGGAGGTAAGTCGAGCACATTTATATAGGTCATACACAGCTCAGAATATTGTTTCAACTGACCTTCAGGACATTTGACCCTAAAAAGGGCATTTGCTGCTTTGTGTCATGGTTTACAACACAACTGTTAGATCATCTATTTTGGTCCAACACATCCATTTTTTTAACGCTGCAATTTTGTAGCTTGATATGGCTTACATTTCTATCCCCACCTGCTTAGCTACACTGTAGGGATGCAACCTTTTGTAAGGGCTGCCACTTTTAGATAGAGAAGGGTCTTAGTCGGTCAACTCTGGTTTGTTGACTGCTGTTGTCTCATTCATTTTATCTTAATTTCCTTCAGAATCAAGACTTTAGTCCTACATAGACTGTCCAATTTTGTGCCTAAGGTGCTGGACGTCTGGTTACTTTTGGCTTCATGATTCTCACAGTAATTGATGTAATCTCATTCTGCAGACAGGATGCAACTGTCAGAATGAAAACTGTTTACTTTGTGTCTGCAGGGGATTGACCTCACAATCTTTACTACCATCTGATCTCTTCTTCTTCTTCTATTTACTTTGGGGAGAGGGGGTGTAGTGATCTTGTGTGTGCTTGTTCTAATGTACTTTGTAACCTGTTATACATTTTTTTTTTTTTTTCGTCCGCTTTCAACTCAGACGAAGTTCCATCTCTGAAACTGATTTTTGCATGCAAATCTGTTTTTCCAATTTCTTACAATGGCAGCAGCGTGCACATTGTAAATTACTTACACTGGCAGCCGTGTGCTCAATGTACTCGTAATTAGTATTCCTCGCCATACAGGCAGAATTTCTCCGACTTCAGAGGTACTCACGTTATCGTCCTGAGTAAGACCAGGGACTCGAACAAATGCCGGACAGTAGGTTCGAACCCGAGCTATGAGGCGTCTCACAGCTAGCAGGCCGAGCTACTATCAACTACTCTAGGCAGTCCCCAATACATTTTCTTAAGGCTGTTCTTGATGCCGTCGCTCCATCAATTGCATGGTCTTCCACTTGCTCTGTACTCGTTATACTTTTTCTGTGTGACTCTCTGTGGTAGACGATACCATGGCATTCTTGTCAGGAGTCCAAGCATTTAATCTCTGACACCAAAATATGAACAGATTAGAACAAGTTGTCATTTTGTGCCACTTCTGTTATTAACTACTCACTCTCTACTTCCTTCACTCCTACTACATATCTCCTTACAACATACCTCCATATCTCCTTACAACGTACCTCCATATCTCCTTACAACATACCTCCCCATATCACTCATCATATTTCTACTTATATCGTTCTCTGTTCTACACATCCATATCCCCCAACTTTCTCTCCACATCTCTCTCCCTCCACTCGGTCTTTTGCTGTTATCATCTCTGCAAATTGTTGGTACCGCATGTGAAGCTTAACTCTTGTCTTGCTCTCTCCCTCTTTCCTCCTCATCTTTTATTTTCTTGTACTCTCTTATCTCTCCTTCTCTCTCTCTCTCTCTCATCACACCATCCTTTCTCTCCCTCTACCACCGTGCTCCACACACCTACTTATTTATCTCTTCACTCCTCATATCTTCTGTTTCTCACTATCTCTCCCTTTCTGGCATCATCTGTTTCTCTCCTCTCTTTCTCTTATGCTAATACTAATAACTATAAATATTGTTGATGTTTCTATTAATATTTACATTTTGTCTCTTTCCTCTGCAGCTTTATCAGAAGTATTGGTCATCATATTTTGCGGTGATGTATTTCGAAGAAGTAGTTGTGATCCATATGGCAGCTCTAACTGCAAATACGAGGACAACCTGGTTTGGCGTATGGTCCCAATATATACACAGTTATACCGGAATGAGCCCAACACAACACCATATGTCCAACCACAGTGGGCTTTCTTCATTGCGATTATTGGAGCATTAATAACAATAGGTATTGTTGAAATGGTCCTAACTAGAATTTGAGATATTTGACTCAATATAGTTGATTTCTTTAATAATAGCAGTTTAAATTTTGTATATCTTAATGCCTGTGTGTTGATGGGACTCGCAGGGGGAGCAAGAAATAGTACCACTGTGACCTACAAGGCATGTTGTAAGTGGCGACTGAGTTAGGGGCCTTGGGAAGCTACCCTAGTAAATAAAAACATTGCAGAAATTGGATGTGCTGGCCTACTTGTAGGCGCACAGTGTACAATCGCTCTTAGGCTCAGATCACATACAGATCACAAAGAGTGGTTTAACAAGTGGTCGAAATGGAGCACTAGAAGAAGATTTACCGTAATACTGATTATCATGCACTTAACCGGAGCGCGAAGAAGATGAAAGTGTAAAGATGCAAAAATTACTTGGGGAATAACTTTTGAAGAGAAGGTGATATGGGTAAAAGCCAGGGCCGGAGGGAGCCTAACACAACACCACTTAACTCAAAGCTTTACAGAACAGAAGCAAAGACTCTTCTGAAATAATCCAGAAAAATGATGTGGAGAAAAACAAACAGAGAATACAACCTGAAGGGAACAACCTCACATAGTCAGAAAGGGTGCAAAGTGTAGACATACTCTTAGGTAAAGATCAGAGAACCCAAAATGAAGAGGGGGGAATGAAGACCTCAAGCGCAACGTCGCGTTTATGACACATACCGGGGTAGTCGCATAGCAGAAGTTGATTGCAACATAAGAAGGGTGAATGCTGAATGGTCAGAGCTGAAGACAACAGCCCAAAATGTAATTCAATTGAGAGGGACATCTGCATTATTTTATTCACTGAAGGGAACAGGAAGATTTAGTAGTAGAAAAACAAGTTGCAGCCCTGTGTAATATTTGGAGCAAAAAAGGTTTAATAGCAGTTAGATGATGTTTTAGGACATTTTTTTGTAATGGTATCTGCACCTATCGAAGGGAGATGAGACAGAGAGATAATTTTAGCCATCCAGACTTCAGGGCCAGAAAATTAGCAGGATCAATCTGCAAATTTTCTGGCCAAATTACCATAACAAATGAGGAGCTTTTGAAATGAACAGACTGTGCACCTTTGGAGATTATCATTAAAAGACAAAGATAGAAGTGGATTGAACATTTATGTCATTTGCCAGTAGGGGCATTGGCTAGAACAGCTCTAAGATGGACAGCGGATGGGAATAGAAGGCCAGGACCTGGAGAGCCCCATGTGGCCTGATGTGGCAAATGGTTGGTAGAAAGGCAGCAGAATGGCAACAGTGGAAGTCTCCTGTGGACACCTTATGTGTCAATCAGGACACGAAGAAGTCATAGATAGATAGACTTCAGGGCACGGAAGAACATCAATATCTGATATGATAGCAAATACCAGGAACAGAGATTTGTGGCGATCCATGATCGCCAGCACGTATGGCACCTGATGATGATGATATGTGTGCCTATTTGTAACACTGTTCTCTGTACAATACATATCTTAGTATCATAATCATGTCCTCTTGTGTGATTTGTATTTGTTTCTCACAGCTGCAGCTGTTATGTTTTGGATTGAGGCACTTCGCACATGTCGGACTGTAGAAAAGATACGTTACCAACAACTGAGACAATCTAGAGATCCATTTGAAAATGAATTTGATCCATATGTAAGTAGAATGTTGTGAGTGGTAGATTAATTTTTTTTAAAGTAAAAGATTGATTCTTGTGTTATGAAATGAGTAAGTGTAAGTAAAAGATTGATTCTTGTGTGACGAGTTTACAATTATTTGCATTTACGTTACCTTTTCACTGGTAATGACAGGATTTAAGTGAGAGATGTTGTTGAAACAACTCCTGTGTGTTTAATGCTATTAAATAAAAAATATTTTACACTGTTTCTACAGGCTGGCAAAAAATACAGGTATCTTCCGCCTTCCCAACAAGGTCCTAACAGTTACGGCATGCAGCCTGTTTTTCATAGTGTTCGCTACGATGGCACAGTCCTTGCACCCCCACCTAGTTTTGACAACAGTTACACTGCACCAGCCATGTTTGTACATCCCTCATCAAGATATGAAGGTAGAGGGGGCCCTCCTTCAACCATCAGCAGCACAAGTGGCCCCATTGTATCCAGAGAAATTGATCTGTAAATACTAGCAACAGTCTTTTTCTGTGGATATCTACATTAATGTATCTAGATATTTTAACAATCGCTTAATCATATTAATAGACTTGTCAGTTAGGATGACATGTATAGAGATTAATAAAACTGCATCTTAATTTGAAAAAACTCATTGTTCCAAAAATTTATAAGACTGACGTTATACGATCCCAGTTAGGACAGTATACATAAATGCTATCAAGATTACAAAATTTTGATTTAGTGTACATAGCTTACCAATATAATAAGTAATTAATTCAACCTAAGATTCAGAGCTAGCAAATTGTGTTTACCCAAACCAGACCCAGCTATGATGGCCAGGTATGCAAACTAGAGAACATCTGGTTGAATTTTTACAGTTTCACATTTATTTTAATACTTTTTCATCCATCATTCATGCAGTTAATATTGTTGTATATATCCTCTATACATTAGTGAATTTTACAACTTATATCAGTTGGGTTTTTCAAAGAAAATTTATATATTTAAACATCTGTAGAACAAATCATCAGATGGCAGATGCCGATCAGAAGTAAAGAGCTGAATAGGACAAGCGAAAACATAATTTCTGAAAGTTAGTTAGTTAGTTTGTTCCTTTCGTGCCAAAGGCGGCACATAGGGCAGAGGTTTTAGATCTCCATGTGATGTGGTTCGTTGCTAGCAGTTGGAGATCTTGTGTGGTTTTACATCCCAATAGTTTACTTTCTTGTTAGATTGTTCTTCGAAGAGTGGTCTTTGGTCTTCCACGTTTTCTTTTCCCAACTGGTGACCACATAAGGACTTGTCGATTTAGTCTTTTGTCCCGATCTAAGAACATGACCTAAATATTTCCACCTTTGTTTCCTTATAATATTTGATATGGGTTGTTGGTGTGTTCTATCTCTCACTGTTGTTAGAAACGAAATCACTCCATTTTACTTGTAATGATTTTCGGAGACATTTATTCTCAAAGCTGTCCAGTTTCTTATCAATTTTCTTTGATTTCAAACTTTCACAACCGTAGGTCAGTACAGGAATCACACATGACCTAAACAATTTAACTTTTGTGCATATACTAAGGTCTTGAGATTGCCAGATATTTGTTAATTTAGTGAAAGCACAAGCTGCTATAGCAATACAAGAGTTTATTTCTTTCATCGTGTCTCCGCTTTTTGACACTTTACTACCCAAATATGTAAAATGTTTAACTTCCTACGGTGTTTGGCCATTGACGATGTTGTCTGTCGAGTTTGAGTGGTCCATAATTTTGGTCTTGGCAGAATTCAAGATGGAAGGTGTTGTTTTCTTCGTACTTGCTATGGTCGGTTGATCTGAGGCCTAATAATCCTCAATCGTGAAAACCCCAGTATTTCGAAAACAGAGGATTTGTCGAAAAAATTCCTGAAAATGAAAAGCATTATCTCAACAAGTCCTTGTCAATTCCAATCAGAATGCGAGTTATTCAGTGCTACATAGAACCAATACTGACATACAGATGCGAGTCATGGACAATGAACACACAGATAGAAAATCTCTGATGGCCACAGAGATGTAGTTTTACAGAAGAATGATGAGAATCCCATGGACTGCTAAAATGACTAATGTTGAGGTGTTGAATGAGATCAAGACACAGAGAAAGCTTATCAATATAAGAAAGAGGCAGTCATCATTTTTCGGGCATGTGATGAGGAGGTTTAGAACACATTGGGACAACCGGTAAAATCGAGGGTAGACGAGACATAGGAAGACGGAGAAAATTTTGGATAGCCTGACTTCATGGCACAGTAGAGCATCAACATCTGAGTTGATAGCAAACACCAACTACAGAGATTTGTGGAGATCCATGATCGTCTACGCCAGCCGGCACAGCACCTGATAATGGGTTGCATGTGCAGTAGTTAGTGTGCTAGCCTGGAACACCAAATATACATGGTTCAAATTTGAGTACGATTGACTTCCCAGTTCACCGAGCTGAAAATTTGTCTCAGACTTTTCAAGTTGTTTTGAAAGTATTCTGATGCTGAAAGTTTCCAAATACTGACGTGAATTCAGCTATAATGAATGGTCTCATGACTTCAAAGGCGTTGAATCTTTCCATTTTTTCAAAATATACATTTTCATTATATATGTACATTTATTAGAGGAACACATGGCCTATCTGTGTCTCACAATCTTCAGGATGCAGGCTTGAGCTTCTGTAACATCCAGTTTATTTTTTCCTGTTCTTGTTAAATTTGAAATTTAAAAATCTATGTTTAGCAAGAAAATAGGTAAATGTTTTATATTCCTGTGCATTGCAATCTTTCTAAAACTAGAAAATTATTATCATGAATAACTGCTAAACAATATCAGAATATAGTCTCTAAATTTTTTTCCATGAATTTTGTTGTCATTTATATGTCTCAC